>JANUSC010000024.1:1200000-1749689 GCA_025200525.1 Camellia lanceoleosa
TTTATTTAACTTCCTTTTTTATTTTTATTCAACTTCCATATTTATTCAATTTCTTTTTTTATTCAACGTCCTTTTTTATTTAATTTCCTTTTCTATTCAACTTCCTTTTTAATTCAATTTCCTATTCTATTCAACTTCCTTTTCTATTTAATTTCCACATAGATCGTTAAGGTATAGTGGTTTCTTGAATGAACTTCCATTTTTAATTGTATGCAACTTCCATTTTTATTTTTATTGAACATCCATTTTTATTCAATTTCCTTTTCTATTGAACTTCTTTTTTTATTTAATTTCCAAAGAGATCGTTAAGGTATAGTAGTTTATTTTAATTTCCTTTTCTATTCAATTTCCTTTGTTTTTTAATTTCAAAATAGATCGTTAGGGTATAATAGTTTATCGGATGAACTTCCATTGTTAATTTCATGCAACTTCAATTTTTATTTAATTTCCAAGTAAATCGTTAAGGTATAGTGGTTTCTTGAATGAACTTCCATTGTTAATTTTATTCAACTTCCATTTTTATTTTTATTCAACTTCTATTTTTATTCAATTTCCATTTTTATTCAATTTCCTTTTCTATTCAACTTCTTTTTTTATTCAATTTTCTTTTCTATTCAACTTCTTTTTTATTTAATTTTCAAATTGACCGTTATGGTATATTGGTTTCTTGAATGAACATCCATTTTTAATTTTATGCAACTTCCATTTTTATTCAATTTCCTTTTCTATTCAACTTCCTTTTTTATTTAATTTCCAAATAGATCGTTAAGGTATAGTGGTTTCTTGAATTAACATCCATTTTAAATTTTATGCAACTTTCATTTTTATTTTTATTCAACTTCCGTTTTTATTCAATTTCTTTTTCTATTCAACTTCCTTTTTTATTTAATTTCTAAATAGATCCTTAAGGTATAGTGGTTTTGTCACGACCCCAAACCGCCCCTAGTAGTTTGGTGCCATGATGGCCAGTAATCCGAGATTACCAAAGGCCTCTTACAAAGTTTCACACACAAACAGAGTTTACATAAGGGGGCTTACAAATGCGGAAGCGATAATCAAATACAAGTGGTCCAGAAGAGCTGTGCATAAATCAAATGAGATGACATACAAGACATAGTTTACCAATAACTGCTGACAAACGAAAATACATATTACAATCTTGATCAAAAGGCTTCTAGAGCCGACATGTGCAAAACAGCAATTACAAGCCAAAGAAGCATAATCTTCAAGATTTGCCGACATAAATACACGTT
Source organism: Camellia lanceoleosa (assembly GCA_025200525.1). Taxonomy (NCBI): domain Eukaryota; kingdom Viridiplantae; phylum Streptophyta; class Magnoliopsida; order Ericales; family Theaceae; genus Camellia; species Camellia lanceoleosa. The sequence goes on from JANUSC010000024.1 coordinate 1,201,254, forward strand.
GCCGAGGTAAATACAAAATGGCCGACATAAATGTTCAAGCCGACATGACAAGAGTCCAAAACAAGCTCAAGAAGACACAACTAGGCGCCGCCATCCTGCTCATCACCTACATATATATAGAGAGGGTGAGTCTTGAAACTCAGTGAATGGTACTAATAATAAAGGTTTTTGCATGAATATAGCCGAGGTCCTTCAAAACAAGCTTATCAAACCATTCAAGTATACATCAAGATTCTGTCAAAGCAAAACGAGTCAAGACCATACAAACCTTAGCCGAGGTTCTTCCTGAACAAACACATCAAAGTTGTACCAATCGAGGGATGAACCGTATTCATCTCACAAGTCTTACAATCTCAAGGATGCTTACTAACATCGGCAAAACAGTATTTCCTGTCAAAACTTATAAATCAAGGGATGAACCGTATTCATTCTTCAAAACAAGCAAACCAAGGGATGTCTACGGACATCGGCAAATACAAGGCAAGCTTTCCGAGCAAAACATATCCACGCGGTAAACCGTCTGTGACAAAACAAGAGGTATGCGATCCGTAATCGATTAAACAAGGGTACTGCGAAAGTTTATAGTCCTCCAGCACAAGAGACTTTTGTTACTTAGGCCCGTAGCCCTTTTTAACCAAATACTCTTTTCAAGAAAGGACCGTATCCTTTTTATACTTAGTGCTACGAAAGTTTAGAGTCCTCTAGCACAAGGGACTTGTTACTTAGGCCCGTAGCCCTTTTTAACCAAATACTCTTTCCAAGAAAGGACCGTATCCTTTTTATACTTAGTGCTACGAAAGTTTAGAGTCCTCTAGCACAAGGGACTTGTCAAGGTTAGCATCAAAACAAGGTTTACACAAGATACATCGAAATAGGCTAGACATTCATGCTTAACAAATACTTTCATCAAAACAAAGCAAAGCAAGATTCATTAAAAGCTTTATAACATAGCTTTACTAGAAATACCACTCACCTTGGTCTTCAGGTGTAGGCTCAAAGCAAGGGTCAAGGTCCTACAAACACATGGCAAATACATTCTCAAAACAAGCTTCTCATCTCAAGAAAATACTCACGGTACCAACCAAATCTTGCCGAGGTCCCACACCTCGCCGAGGTGTGGTCCAAAGGCCACATTCAAAGTGAAGAACAGGTCCTCACGAACTACAAGAACATGCATGTGAAATCATAACTTGGTTATACAAAATCCGAGATTTCATGCTAAGAGTTTTAAAAACATGGACCTAGGTACCCATTCAAGAAGGTCATGCAAAAACAAACACAAGACATGGTTCTTGTTCAAAACTTTCGGATCAAAATAGGCTTTTTATCAAGAACTCAAGAACACCATGTTCTCTTTCAAAACCGAACCTTCAAATCGATGCATGGCATGCAAAACAAACTCAATCATACAATGCAGCTAGATGTTCAACAAGAACAACAAGAGGAGATCAAGATTCTAACCTCAGATCACGAATCCAACGGTTCAAACTCTAAGGATCAAGCTTGGAAGATCGACTTCTCTCTAGAACTCTACTTCTTCCTCTCGTAGTGTTTCTCTCTCTTCAAGAACAAGACTTGTAACAAAATGATACAAAAGATACACAAATAATACAAAATGATGCATTAGGTCCCGCACGACAAGCTCGACACGTGGCGCCACCGGTTGGTTTAACTCAAAAGGTGATCGATTGACAAGACTAGTCTCGACAAAGCGCCCACGACAAGCTAGATGGCGAGAACACCTCGCCATCAACAACATCGCCAAAGGCGGAACTTCGCACAGGTAACAAATACCTCGGCTAGGAGGACGACACTTGATCGAGCTGTGCCACACCTTGGCCGGTGCACATCTCGCCCAGTCATGCCTGCCCGAGAACAAGGATCTCAAACACAAACATCTCGGCTAACATGCCGAGTGAAGATAGAGGTCCGCCAAGTGGTTCTAAGTACAAGGGTTCAAAAGTGAACTAATCTCAAGATGATCTCGGTCACAACCGAGCAAGGATCAAAATCAAGCAAGCAATACTAAAACATGGCAAGTCAAACAAGATTAACAAGATTCATAACATATCAAGACAAGGTCACACATGGATGTATGCAAGTATAGCTAAGTCAAGAATGAGGGTTGTTACATCCTACCCTTAAAGAAGTTTGGTCCCCAAACTTAGGTTACCTTGTTCCAAGAACAGCTCGATGTCGAATTCTCATTTCCTCTTCCATTTCCCATGTGGCATCCTTGCCGTAGTGCTCTTTCCATTCAATCTTTACCATTGATATTGACTTGTTTCTCAACCGCCTAACTTGTCTCATCAATAATACACATCGCTTCTCTTCATAGCCCAAGTTCTCATTAATTTCAACCCCGTAATAATCAATCACATGTCAGGATCTCGAATAAACTTTCTTAACATCGAAATATGAAACACATTATGTACTTGGCTCAACTCGTGGCAAAGCAAGTCTCAGAGGGCAACCGGGTTGACCTTGTCAAGAATTTCAAATGGTCCAATATAACGAGGTGCTAATTTACCTTTCTTACCAACTGAAACTCCTTTCATCGGCGAAACTTTCAGAATACATGATCTCCTCGCTTCAAATTCTAACTCATTCCTTCTCTGTCGGCGTAGCTCTTTTGCTCGCCTGGGCGGTTTTAATCCTCCGTTGGATAAGCTTAATCTTTTCTGTTGTCACTTGAATCATCTCGACCAAGCAGAGCTTTGTCTCCCACTTCGGTCCAACATATCGGCGATCTACACTTCCTTCCATACAATGCTTCGTATGGCGCCATGCCAATACTAGCCTGATAACTGTTGTTGTAAGCGAATTCTACCAAGGGCAAATGCATTCCCCAATTTCCTTGGAGGTCCAATACACAAAGTCTAAGCAAGTCTTCCAGTGTCTGGATTGTCCTCTCTGTTTGCCCATCTGTCTGCGGATGAAAAGCAGTGCTGAATCTCAATTCGGCTCCAAAGGCCTTCTGTAGACTCTGCCAGAATCTGGAAACGAACTTCGGATCCCTGTCCGACACAATTGACATCGGCACTCCATGAAGTTTAACAATTTCATTCACATACAGTAATGCAAGTTGGTCGGCGTTGAAGGTAGTCTTGACAGGCAAAAAGTGTGCTGACTTAGTTAGTCTATCAATAATAACCCAAATCGAATCCATACCTTTCTGTGTCTTCGGCAACCCAATCACAAAATCCATGGAGATGTGCTCCCATTTCCACTCAGGGATTGGCAAAGGTTGAAGTAGTCCTTGGTCTTTGATGTTCGCTTTCACTTGTTGACAACATAAGCACGAGACACGAACTCGGCTATTTCCTTTTTTCATGTTCGCCACCAAAACATCTCGCTTCACATCTTGATACATTTTGGTATTCCTGGATGAACAAAGAACTTAGAACTATGAGCTTCTCGAAAATTTTCCTCTTTAACTCTGGAACGCCGCCACACACAATCTTCCTTCAAACTTGAGCACTTGGTCTTCAATGGTGTACCCCGATCTCGCTTTGTATCAATCTCCTCGCTACCTTCTCAAGAATCCGTCTTCCATCTGTTTTTCTTTACTTCATCAACAATGGTCGGCTCAACTGTAATCATGGTCAAACATGCCAAAATTCCAACTGTCTTCCTCGCTCAAGGCGCTGCTACTGCTGTTTTTTACTCGGTGATAATGAATTTGCAAGTCATAATCCTTCAACAACTCTAGCCATCTTCTCTGCCTCAAATTCAATTCTTTCGAGTGAACAAATACTTTAAACTCTTATGATCTCAGAAATCGGCAAGAGGCTCCATACAAGTAGTGTCGCCAAATCTTCAAGGCAAATACCACTACCGCTAACTCCAAGTCATGGGTGGGATAGTTTTTCGTGCGGTTTCAACTGCCGAGATGCATAGGCTATGACCTTACCCTTTTGCATTAATACACAACCTAAACCCTTGTGTGATGCATCACTATAAACATGAAACTCTTCATTACGATGGAAGTACAAAAGCCGGTGTCAGAACAACCTCGCCTTCGCCTCGAAAGTCGACTCGATCTTCAAATTCATTCATACAAGATTCCTTTCTTAGTCAATTGCGTCAATGGAATTGCAATCCTTGAGAAATCCTTCACGAACTTCCTGTAATAACCTGCCAAACCCAGAAAACTACGAACCTCGGATACATTAGTCGGCCTCGGCCAATTCACTACGGCTTCAATTTTACTAGGATCAACTGAGATACCTTCTTCATCAATCACATGACCCAGAAATGACATAGTAGAAAGCCAAAATTCACACTTCTTAAACTTAGCATACAGTTTCCGTCTTCTCAAAATTTCTAAGGCAATTCTCAAGTGATTCTCATGCTCGGCTTTACTCTTAGAATAGATCAAGATATCATCAATAAACACTACTACGAACTCATCTAAGTGTGGCTTGAAGACTGCTCATTAAATCCATAAATGCAAAGAGGGCATTGGTTACTCCAAAAGGCATCACTAGAAATTCAGAGTGGCCATATCTTGTCCGAAAAGCGCCTTCTCAACATCCTCGGTTTTAACTTTAAGTTGGTGGTAACCCGACCTAAGGTCTATCTTAGAAAAGACTCGTGCTCATTGTAGCTGATCGAGCAAATCATCAATCCTAGGTAGTGGGTACTTGTTCTTAATGGTGACCTTGTTAAGTTCTCTGTAATCAATGCAAAGGCGGCGAGCCGCCCTTTTCTTAACAAATAAAACGGTGCTCCCCAAGGTGACGTGCTCGCCTAATAAATCCTTTGTCCAACAATTCTTGCAATCGTAGTTTCAATTCTCTAAGTTCGGGCCATTCTATATGGTGTTTTGGAGATCGGTCAGTGTTCCGATATGATATCAACAAGAAACTCGTCTCTATCGACTAGGTGGCCGTAAATCATCCTAAAAACATCGAATTCATTAACAATCGGGATGTCGGCTAAACTAACATTTCCATCCTGATCCTTCAGTATACTACACAAGTAACCCTGACATCCTTTTTGAATTAACTTACAGGCCCTAACGGACGAGATCAAATAAGGTGGGGGCACTACCCCTTTACCCTGGAAAATAACCTCGGCTTGCCTTGGGGGTCTCAAGGTAACACTCTTAGAAACGCAATCAATGAATGCATGATTTGCTACCAACCAATCCATTCCCAAAATAACATCAAAATGATCTATATCCAAAGGCATTAAGTCAACTAACAGTTCAACATTCTCAATTACGATAATACATGCTCTATAGATGGATGCAACAATCATAGATCTCCCAGATGGAGTAGATACAGATAGCACATAATCAAGAGGCTCTAGTTTCCTATTAATCTTCTCGGCAAACTTAGTAGAAACAAACGAATGCGTAGAACCCGAATCAATTAACACATGAGCATCTCGGGAGCAAATTAGGAGTATACCTGACACCACAGTCTCAAAGATTCTAAGTATCTCTGGCACTAGTGCAAACACTCTGCCCTGTCTCATCGGCCCTTTTCCAGCATTACCCTTCTGAACGGTTCCCGAGGTGTTCTCACCTTTCTTGCTGTTATCAATCTTTTCCTTAGGACAATCTCTCACATAATGTCCCATTTCACCACATTCATAACAGGCTCCAGTCGTCCGACGACAAACCCCGAAATGCTGCTTCCCACAATCTGGACACATCGGCTTAGCATTACCTTCCTGCCTTCGATAACTAGTACTGCCCATGTTCGATTTCTTCTTGGCGCCCAATTGTGCTCGGCTGCTGTCATAATTTTGCCTCTTTCTTGGGTTCTCTCCCGAAGTCTGGTACCTGTTCAAGTTAGCCTCGGCCAAAATGGCTTTGTCCAATACCTCGGCGTAAGTCGGTAGGTTGTGCAAGTTAACCCGATCTTGAATTGGTGCTCGGAGCCCACTTTCAAACTTTCTTGCATTCATATACTCATCGTTAGCCATGTGAGGCACAAACCTTACTAATTCAGTAAAGGCACGATCGTATTCTGCTACTGTTCGGTTGCCCTGTGTCAAGGTCTGAAATTCAGTGGCCTTGCGGTTTCGTACACTCAATGGAAAGTGTTTCTTGTAGAACAACTCCAAAAATCAGGTCCAGGTTAAGTCTGGATTCCTTTCTCGAACCATCAACCACCATCTGCGAAATATCATCCAATGTGAAGGTTGCCAATGTTACCTTCGAGTGTCAATGCTAGGAAGATCTCAAACAAATTTTTCCATTTCCAAAGCCCATGCCTCAAATTTCGCTTCTATACCTCCAGAGAATCTCGGTGGTCTCATCTTCTTAAACTCCCCGATCAGCTAGTGTGCCATCCCCATATAAGGTCAAGGTGGAGGGACTTGGTATCGGGGAGGTGGAGGCGGAACTACATTTCGCCATTTATCCGCTTCCCGAGTCAAGTAGCACTAGTATATCTGTCTGGTTTGCCTCAACTCATGGGCCAAACCTTCAAATAATCTTTCCAATGGTCCAATTGCCTTCGCCTATCTCGCCAAGTGGAGGTCTACTCTCCTCATGATGCTATGAGTTTACAAAGTGTGACTTTTAAGCAAAACAAGCAAATAATCACATAGGCAAGTAGCAAACAAACACGTCAAGACAATGCACACCTTGTTCAATTAGCAAGCATTATGATGCAATCCTAGCATTCTTCTAAGGGAAATCCTGTGCTCTTTAGGACTCACAGTGTGTGAAATACGATACTAAGGAACTTGTGCTCGATACCATTCTCACACGACCCCAAACCGCCCCTAGTAGTTTGGTGCCATGATGGCCAGTAATCCGAGATTACCAAAGGCCTCTTACAAAGTTTCACACACAAACAGAGTTTACATAAGGGGGCTTACAAATGCGGAAGCGATAATCAAATACAAGTGGTCCAGAAGAGCTGTGCATAAATCAAATGAGATGACATACAAGACATAGTTTACCAATAACTGCTGACAAACGAAAATACATATTACAATCTTGATCAAAAGGCTTCTAGAGCCGACATGTGCAAAACAGCAATTACAAGCCAAAGAAGCATAATCTTCAAGATTTGCCGACATAAATACACGTTGCCGAGGTAAATACAAAATGGCCGACATAAACAGCCCAAGCCGACATGACAAGAGTCCAAAACAAGCTCTGCAAGACACAACTAGGCGTCGCCGCCATCCTGCTCATCACCTACATATATATAGAGAGGGTGAGTCTTGAAACTCAGTGAATGGTACTAATAATAAAGGTTTTTGCATGAATATAGCCGAGGTCCTTCAAAACAAGCTTATCAAACCATTCAAGTATACATCAAGATTCTGTCAAAGCAAAACGAGTCAAGACCATACAAACCTTAGCCGAGGTTCTTCCTGAACAAACACATCAAAGTTGTACCAATCGAGGGATGAACCGTATTCATCTCACAAGTCTTACAATCTCAAGGATGCTTACTAACATCGGCAAAACAGTATTTCCTGTCAAAACTTATAAATCAAGGGATGAACCGATTCATTCTTCAAAACAAGAAACCAAGGGATGTCTACGACATCGGCAAATACAAGGCAAGCTTTCCGAAAGAAAACATATCCACGCCGTAAAACCGTCTGTGGCAAAACAAGAGGTATGCGATCCGTAATCGATTAAACAAGGGTACTGCGAAAGTTTATAGTCCTCCAGCACAAGGGACTTTTGTTACTTAGGCCCGTAGCCCTTTTTAACCAAATACTCTTTTCAAGAAAGGACCGTATCCTTTTCATACTTAGTGCCACGGAAGCTTAGCGTCCTCTAGCACAAGGGACTTGTTACTTAGGCCCGTAGCCCTTTTAACCAAATACTCTTTACAAGAAAGAACCGTATCCTTTTTATACTTAGTGCTCTAAAGTTTAGAGACCTCTAGCACAAGTGCCTTGCCAAGGTTAGCATCAAAACAATGTTTACACAAGATACATCGTAATAGGCTAGACATTCATGCTTAACATATACTTTCATCAAACAAAGCAAAGCAAGATTTATTAAAAGCATTATAACATAGCTTTACTAGAAATACCACTCACCTTGGTCTTCGTGTGTAGGCTCAAAGCAAGGGTCAAGGTCCTACAAACACATGGCAAATACATTCTCAAAACAAGCTTCTCATCTCAAGAAAATACTGGTACCAACCAGTCTTGCCGAGGTCCCACACCTCCTCGCCGAGGTGTGGTCCAAGGGCCACATTCAAAGTGAAGAACAGTGGTCCTCACGAACTACAAGAACATGCATGTGAAATCATAACTTGGTTATACAAAATCCGAGATTTCATGCTAAGAGTTTTAAAAACATGGACCTAGGTACCCATTCAAGAAGGTCATGCAAAAACAAACACAAGACATGGTTCTTGTTCAAAACTTTGGATCAAAATAGGCTTTTTATCAAGAACTCAAGAACACCATGTTCTCTTTCAAAACCGAACCTTCAAATCGATGCATGGCATGCAAAACAAACTCAATCATACAATGCAGCTAGATGTTCAACAAGAACAACAAGAGGAGATCAAGATTCTAACCTCACATCACGAATCCAACGGTTCAAACTCTAACGATCAAGCTTGGAAGATCGACTTCTCTCTAGAACTCTACTTCTTCCTCTCTAGTGTTTCTCTCTTCAAGAACAAGACTTGTAACAAAATGATACAAAAGATACACAAATAATACAAAATGATGCATTAGGGTCTGCGGTGACAAGCTCGACACGTGGCGCCACCGGTTGGTTTAACTCAAAAGGTGACTGATTGACAAGACTAGTCTCTGACAAAGCGTCCACGACAAGCTAGATGGCGAGAACACCTCGGCCATCAACAACATCGGCCAAAGGCGGAACTTCGGCACAGGGTAACAAATACCTCGGCTAGGGAGGACGACACTTGACTGAGCTGTGCCACACCTTGGCCGGGGTGTGCCACATCTCGCCCAGTCATGCCCGCCGAGAACAAGGATCTCAAACACAAACATCTCGGCTAACATGCCGGAGTGAAGATAGATGTCTGCCAAGTGGTTCTAAGTACAAGGGTTCAAAAGTGAACTAATCTCAAGATGATCTCGGTCACAACCGAGCAAGGATCAAAATCAAGCAAGCAATACTAAAACATGGCAAGCCGAAACAAGATTAACAAGATTCATAACATATCAAGACAAGGTCACACATGGATGTATGCAAGTATAGCTAAGTCAAGAATGAGGGTTGTTACAGGTTTCTTGAATTTTAATTTCCATTGTTAATTTTAGTCAACTTGCATTTTTATTTTATTCAATTCTATTTTCTATTCACCTTCCTTTTTTCTTTAATTTCCAAATAGATTGTTAAGGTATAGTGGTTTCCTGAATGAACTTCCATTGTTATTTTTATTCAACTTTCATTTTTATTTAATTTCCCTTTCTATGCAACTTCCATTTTTATTCAATTTCCTTTTCTATTCAACTTCCTTTTTTATTTAATTTCTAAATTGATCGTTAAGGTAGAGTCGTTTTTATGCAACTTCCATTTTTGTTTTTATTCAACTTCTATTTTTATTCAATTTTTATTCTTATTCAACTTCCATTTATTTATTCAACTTCCTTTTTTATTTTTATTCAACTTCCATTTTTATTGAATTTGTTTTTTTATTTAATTTCCAAATAGATCGTTAAGGTATAGTGGTTTCTTGATTGAACTTCCATTTTTATCCAATTTCCTTGTCTATTCAGCTTCCTTTTTTATTTAATTTTCAAATAGATTGCTAAGGTGTAATGGTTTCTTGAATTAACTTCCAATGTTATTTCTTGAATGAACTTCCATTTTTAATTTTATGCAACTTCCATTTATATTTTTATTCAATTACTTTTTCTATTCAACTTACTTTTTTATTTAATCTCCACTATACCTTAACAATCAACTTGCATTTTTATTTTATTCAACTTCCATTTTTGTTCAATTTCCATTTCTATTCAACTTCCTTTTTTAGTTAATTTCCAAATAAATCGTTAAGGTATTATGGTTTCTTGAATGAACTTCCATTTTTATTTTTATTCAACTTCCATTTTTATTCAACATCCATTTTGATTCAATTTCCTTTTCTATTTAAGTTCCTTTTTTATTTTTATGCAACTTCCAATTTTATGCAACTTCTTATTTTTTTCAATTTCCTTTTCTTTTCAACTTTCTTGTTTATTTAATTTGCAAATAGATCGTTAAGATATAGTGGTTTCTTGAATGAACTTCCATTTTTAGTTTTATGCAACTTCCATTTTATTCAATTTTGTTTTCTATTCAACTTCCTTTTTTATTTAATTTCCATTTTTATTCAACTTCCATTGTTAATTTTATGCAACTACCATTTTTAATTTTTTTTAACTTCCATTTTTATGCAATTTCTTTTTCTATAACTTGACGATCTATTTGGAAAGTAAATAAGAAAGAAAGTTGAATAAAAAAGGAAGCTGAATGGAAAAGAAATTGAATAAAAATGGAAGTTGAATAAAAATAAAAATGGAAGTTGCATAAAATTGAAAATTGTAACGCCCTAAAAAAAAAAAACCCAATAATCATACATTCTTAACAAGCTCAGACATAGGAGAATAAAGCATAAGTACGTTTCATCAGAGTATTTCTTACAAATGTATTACATGTTAACAACAAAAGCAAATGCCCTATGGGCTTACAGCTTTTCAAGTCAACACTTGGTTACAAAAAGAAGAGTTCTAACTTTATACAAAATAAGCCATTAGCTTGATTTACATGTAGTAAAAATAAAGTAATCACAAAAGATGACCCAGCCACTAATCCTCTCAAGCTACGTCCTAGGAGGTGGCATGCTACCTGTACCTGAAAATGATGTCTCATATAGGGTGAGCTAACACCCAGTAGAGATATGCTAAACATTGTATGGGCAATAACTAAAACATCAGCATTTGATAAATGTTTAATTCACATAGATCAATTCATATTTCATTTCAAATACATGACTAATGGGTCCATGTTTTTATTCCCTCTCTTAACCAATTCTCAATTCACAACCTGCTCGTAACTCCGCCATATACTTTAGGTGAGATCACATCCCATATCAACAACGCTTTCTATTTCAATTGAAATAACAACTCAAATTAATCATTTCATGCTTCATAATAGATACACATTTTAGTACTGTATCCATCTCAGACAAAACACTTCCATATTCCACATATGATACACATTTTAGTGTTGTATCAATGTCAAACAAAATTCGCTTTAGAGGTCTATCCCCTATCTTCCCCTAAACCATGGAGTACATCCCTTATCTCCTCCCACGCAACACAATGTATATAAACACATATCATATACATAATTAAACCAATACATAAAATTCATGTATTATATCAACCGCCATATTCAATGGCATACTCAATTGATTAGTTTTAGGTTGCCTAATCATCATGCATTGTCTACAACAATCAAGACTATCTTCCACCGATAGCCCAAAGCAATTATTTCTAAACAGATAATAATTATGTTCAACAGATAAATATCAACAATTTCAAAGGTGAGCGATTAATAAATCCAACTTCACTATTCCATCTCATAATGAGCCAATTTCAATATATTCAACTCAATTTCATATTCTCATAATTTTTCCAAATTAATTATACCAATTAATTTATGCACAAATTAGGGCTTTCTCCCCCGTTTCTCAATATTAACCCCAAAAGTCCAAATATCAACAACTCTCCAACAATACCATCATTTTGAGACCCAAATACATATTCAAGAGTCAAAATAACAAAACCCCCTTTATTCATTTTGAAACCCTAAGTCCCAAAATTTCCCAACTCAAACCATCTATACAAGTAGCTCAATATTTATGTTAAAACACATAAGAATGAGTAGGAATCCCTAACTCAAATTTCGGAGCTCAACGGAGAAGAAGATGAAAACTCAAAGTGCTCCAAATCACAAGATTCTCGGATCAAAAGATAGCCCTCGACAAACTCAACAAATTTTACAAAGGCCCAAGGTGAGGGAATAACTCCTACTAGATCAATCCCTAGAGAGAAGGTAAGGTTTTAGAGAGAGGTGGTCTCCAATGGTGTTTTTCGAAAAGTAGGAGAGAGAAAGGAAACCAAAAAGTAATCCAAAAAGTCGGATCCCGAAGTGATATACCGCCGCTTCGCCGAGCGTGAAACCCCGCCGAAAGGCCGACACGAACTCACGCCGAGCATCAAAAGCGCCGCCGAGCGAGATTACACACTTCGAAGTTTTGCAGACATGGTCCTCGCTCGAGCGTCAAAATCCCTGTTCGAGCGTGAAGGCCAAAATCTGGACATCAACTCTAGGTTTCAAAACACAACCAACCTGTTTCAAACCTGCCTAACACAACCCAAGACTCAAATACAAAGAGTAAAGGAAGGAAATGAGAATGAGGCAACAACAACCACGGAACCAAGTCCGGAACACAATATACAAAGGAAAGGAAAACCGGGATCGCTATAAAAATGAAAATTCAATAAAAATAAAAAATGAAGGTGAACAGAAAAGGAAATTGAATAAAAAAAGAAGTCGAATAGAAAGGTAAATTAAATAAAAATGGAAGTTCTTTGAAGAAACCACTATACCTTAACGATCTATTTGGAAATTAAATAAAAAATGAAATTGAATAAAAATGAAAGTTGCATAATTTTAACAATGGAAGTTCATTGACGAAACCATTATTCCTTAACGATCTCTTTAGAAAAGGAAATTAAATAAAAAAGAAAGATGAATAGAAAAGGAAATTGAATAAAAATGGAAGTTGAATACAAATAAAAATGTAGTTAAATAGAAATTGAAGTCGAATAAAAATAAAAATGGATGTTGAATAAAAATTAAAGTTGCATAAAATTAACAATGGAAGTTCATTCAAGAAACGACTATACCTTAACGATCTATTTGGAAATTAAACAAAAGAGGAAGTTGAATAGAAAAGGAAATTTAATAAAAATGGATGTTGAATAAAAATAAAAATAAAAATAAAAATGGAAGTTGTATAAAATTAAAAATGTAAGTTCATTCAAGAAACCATAATACCTTAACGATCTATTTGAAAATCGAACAGAAAAGGAAATTGAAGAAAAATAGAAGTTGAATAAAAACAAAAATGAAAGTTGCATAAAATTGACAATGGAAGTTCTTTCAAGATACCACTATACCTTAATGATCTATTTGGAAATTAAATAAAAAAGTAAGTTAAATAGAAAGGGAAGCTGAATAAAATTAAAAATGGAAGTTCATTGAAGAAACCACTATACATTAACGATTTATTTGGAAATTAAGTAAAAAATGAAATTGAATAAATATGGAAGTTGAATAAAAATAAAAAAGGAAGTTGAATAAAATTAAAAATGGAAGTTACCTAAAATTAAAAATGGAAGTTCATTCAAGAAACCACTATACCTTAATGATTTGTTTGGAAATTAAGTAAAAAATGAAATTGAATAAATATGGAAGTTGAATAAAAATAAAAAAGGAAGTTGAATAAAATTAAAAATGGAAGTTGCCTAAAATTAAAAATGGAAGTTCATTCAAAAAACCACTATACATTAACGATTTATTTGGAAATTAAATAAATATGGAAGTTGAATAAAAATAAAAAAGGAAGTTGAATAAAATTAAAAATGGAAGTTGCCTAAAATTAAAAATGGAAGTTCATTCAAGAAACCAGTACACCTTAACGATTTATTTGGAAATGAAGTAAAAAATGAAATTGAATAAATATGGAAGTTGAATAAAAATAAAAAAGGAAGTTGAATAAAATTAAAAATGGAAGTTGCCTAAAATTAAAATGGAAGTTCATTTAAGAAACCACTATATCTTAATGATTTATTTGGAAATTAAGTAAAAAATGAAATTGAATAAATATGGAAGTTGAATAAAAATAAAAAAAGGAAATTGAATAAAATTAAAAATGGAAGTTGCCTAAAATTAAAAATGGAAGTTCATTCAAGAAACTACTATACCTTAACGATTTATTTGGAAATTAAGTAAAAAATAAAATTGAATAAATATGGAAGTTGAATAAAAATAAAAAAGGAAGTTGAATAAAATTAAAAATGGAAGTTGCCTAAAATTAAAAATGGAAGTTCATTCAAGAAACCATTATACCTTAACGATTTATTTGGAAATTAAGTAAAAAATGAAATTGAATAAATATGGAAGTTGAATAAAAATAAAAACGGTTGAATAAAATAAAAATGGAAGTTGCCTAAAATTAAAAATGGAAGTTCATTCAAGAAACCAAGACACCTTAACGATTTATTTGGAAATGAAGTAAAAATGAAATTGAATAAATATGGAAGTTGAATAACAACAGAAGTTGAATAAAATTAAAAATGGAAGTTGCCTAAAATTAAAATGGAAGTTCATTTAAGAAACCACTATATCTTAATGATTTATTTGGAAATTAAGTAAAAAATGAAATTGAATAAATATGGAAGTTGAATAAAAAAAAAAAAAGAAATTGAATAAAATTAAAAATGGAAGTTGCCTAAAATTAAAAATGGAAGTTCATTCAAGAAACTACTATACCTTAACGATTTATTTGGAAGTTAAATAGAAAACGAAATTGAATAAATATGGAAGTTGAATAAAAATAAAACGGAAGTTGAATAAAATTAAAAATGGAAGTTGCCTAAAATTAAAAATGGAAGTTCATTCAAGAAACCACTATACCTTAACGATTTATTTGGAAATTAAGTAAAAAATGAAATTGAATAAAAATAGAAGTTGAATAAAAATAAAAATCTATTTGGAAATTAAATAAAAATGGAAGTTGCCTAAAATTAAAAATGGAAGTTCATTCAAGAAACCACTATACCTTAACGATTTATTTGGAAATTAAGTAAAAAATGAAATTGAATAAATATGGAAGTTGAATAAAATAAAAAAACGGTTGAATAAAATTAAAATGGAAGTTGCCTAAAATTAAAAATGGAAGTTCATTCAAGAAACCACTATACCTTAACGATTTATTTGGAAATTGAATAAAAATTAAATTGAATAAATATGGAAGTCGAATAAAAATAAAAACGGTTGAATAAAATTAAAAATGGAAGTTGCCTTATAGCGATCCCGGTATTTCCTGTTGTTGTTTAACTGTAATCCGGACTCGGTTCCATAGATTTGTTGTTGTCTTATCCTCATTTCTATCCCTTACTCTTTGTTTTAGAGTTATGGGTTGTGTTGGGCAAGTTGGGAATAAGTTGGTTGTGTTTTAAAACTTAGAATTTTGCCCAGGTTTTGGTCTATCCGCTCGAGCGGCGCTTTGATGCTCGAGCGGGGATTTGTTGTTGCCTCTCCGCTCGAGCGGTAGTTTGGATGCTCGAGCGTGAATTTCCTTCTCTCAGCATTTTGGTCGTTTGCATAAAATTCTGGGAGGGTGCATCCGGCACTTGAGCGGCTCTTTGGACACTCGAGCATGAACCTGTTTCTGACGCTCGAGCGGGGTGTTGTACACTCGAGCGGACCTGTTTTATATCAGTCCGTGAAATCACTTTTTGAATCACTTTTCACTTTTCTTTTCTCTCTCTTACTTTCCCAAAATCGATTTTTGAGAGCTCCTCACTCTAAAACCTAACTTCTCTCTAGGGTTTGATCTAGTAGGAGTGTTTTCCTCACCTTGGGCCTTTGTAAAAAGTGTGTTGATCGTCGAGGGCTTCGTTTTGATCCAAGAAATTTAGGATTTGGAGCACTTCCGACTTTTGCTCTTCTTCTCCTTGGGTCCTACATTTGAGGTAGGGATTTCCTTGTTCTTTTTCAATACTTTGTCTATAGATAGGCATGTGGTAGTTTTGTATTGCATGAAAATCATATCCACGTTGGATTTGTTTAAAATCATGAGAAGGAACCTAGGGTTGGTTGTTTGAAAATGGTTATTTTATCATTGATGGTTGTTTTGGGCTAATTGGAGTGTAAATTAGCATGTTATAGTTGAAAGAAGAAAAAGCACTAAATTATATTTTGATTTGGTAAATTAAAATGGAGGGTAGTTAACCTATGTTGTAAATCTCTATTGTTAGTGTGAGTTGGGTGAAGGTGTTAATGCCTAAGGGGTTAACTTTGGCTTTGGAATGGTTTTGAAATGAATGTAGTGGACTAATGTGAGTTATGGCTTTATTATCAACAGAATTGGTTTTGTAAAACAAAAGGGATGGAATTGGTTTTGTGGAAACAAAAGGGATGGAGTTGGTTTTGTGAAAACAAAAGGAAATGGAATTTGTTTTGTGAAATGAGAAAAGTATCTTTGATATAAGTATGAAAATTGGATTGTTGTTCCTTGAGTGTTAAATACACACACGTGGGGGTTGTATCTTTAACTACCGTGTTAGTGTTGTTGTTGGGTTTGTGGTCTCATAGTAATTGAGTCTTTAATAGATGTACTAAATACTTGCATCTAGAGGTTTTGTCTGTGGTCATCGGTGGAGAATGACATGGTTGTGTTGAATTGTCGTGTATGCATTATACCATTATTGATTGAATATTGTATGTGAGGAAGTGCTGAGATACATTATATATGTATACTTGCTCGAGGGAATTAATTATGTGTTCAGATACTTTAACACATTGCTTGTATCTTGATGGTTTATGTATATGTGTTATACACGTTAGTTATGCCCTGTTGTATTTTGGTTGGTGGTGTTATACCTTGCGCTAAAAATCAGAGGTACCGTGACCTTCCAGCTAGCTGTAGCACGTCCGCGAGGGACCTCGGCTACAGTTCGGACTCCCTTTTTGTTTGTTGCGGTTCTTAATCTGAACCAAAGAGTCCAAATCCGGCAAATCGTTTTGAGAAAACAGATTTTTGAAAAGTAGTGTCAAACATGGACTGCTTTGCGGATTCTGAGTCGCCACCTAAATATTTAAAATGGGAAATTTAGGAAACTCGACTCGGTCAAGGCCACATGTCCGCTATCACCAAAGTGGTCTTGGCTCGAGCTTGGGTACGATCGGGAAGGTCACTATGAGCACCTTTCGCCCTCCAAGACCGCCTCTACTAACCGTGATATCCGTTTTGAAAACTTTACATGCTCTTATTCCAATTATTAGCCTAGAATTACTATGTTAAAGCGACAAAGAACCAAGTATAGACTAGATCGCCTAATTTGGAAATAAGCATTGCATATCCGTCTTGTTTGGAAAACAGTTTGAAATTGCTACTCGCGAGTAGGCTAAAACACGGATTTCAATGAGTATTCCCAACTCAAGTAATCCAACCTCCACCCACAGGCATTCAAACAGTTTATAACACATAAGCATTTGGCCGCATGGCAATCATACTGTCATGGCAATATTCACACGCATGTGGTATGCTAAAGCACAAACAACTTACATCGACTGTACAAAAACAATAACCCGGTTAGCAAACATGCATGACCTAGTTCATGTTAAGTGGCTAATGCAACACAGGCATAAATGCAATCTAGAGTGGGCTCGGCTAACCCTAAACATGGCATGTGAAATGCGCGAGTAGCACGTATTCAATTTGGAATTGAAAGTACGATGCAATTTGTATGATGTACCGAGCCCGATGTATGTAAACAAATGCATGAATGCACGCATGCATTGCATAAGGTATGCTAATTTAGATGTGCCCTAATCTACCATCATAAGCAGGTAAATAAAAGGGTAGAGAGAAATGGGGGTTGGAAGACATGCACCCACTCACACACACTTATTACAAATTTGCCCTCGCTCGGAGTGACCAAAAGAATAATACAAATTAATTAACTACGCAAGCTAATTAATTATTACAAATTAACTAAATTAATTAACAAATTAACTAAGTTAATTAAAGCAAGAACGCCAGAAGAGGGCTCAAATGCACACAGGCTCTGAATTGGCTCAATCGCACCGCCATGCACGGATTGCCTCTGCTTCTCGCTATCCTCCTCTGAAAATTGCCAAAGTCCCAGGAGTGCCTCTCAGGGCACTGGGGAGTACCACCGGCTGGGGTAGAGCACCACCGGCTGAAGAAGGAGGCCACCGGCACTAGATGAAGTTATCGGCTGGCAATTGTCTGCCGGTCGGCACTAAATAGTGCCGGGCGGCACTTAACACTCAGAACTCCGCAACCCACAAAGAAGAGAGAGGACAACAACATGCATGGCAATGTGATTCAAGGTATTTATGCACTATACACACCCCTTATCATGTTATTGACTCAAAGGGGCATGTGCCTCGATTCCCGGACCACCAATCGCGCATTTCCATGCATGATGGCCCTAAGAACCAAGAATGCAACTTTGATTTCAAATGCATGCAATGCAAACAAGCAAACAAGGGTGCTCAAACCTCTATCATGACTTGGTCAAGAGGCTTAGCATGCATGTCGATGCAATGAAGTCCTAAACATGTCAACTAGTATGCAATATGGCAATACAATGCAATCATGCAAGTAAGCATACAAGACAAGCATGCGAATCAATGGAAGGATGGTCTTATACATGAATTAGGCAACTCAAATAGTCCTAAAATCAGTGGCCAAAATGCTAAGTCAAGAGGGCCAAACACACATGCACACATGTATAAGTTAAGGCACCAACACTTAAGCATAATTAAGCAACTCTTAAACACATCTAAGAGGCACAAACATGGACTATTAGCATACATGAAAAGCTCAAATCATGCAAAACATGGTGCCAAACCAAGCTAAACAAGACCAAACAAAGCATGCAAATAGCCGAGTGCTTGAAGCAAGGTAATGAGGCTTTGAACCACACTTGTCAAGACCAATCATGGCAAGACTCGAGCAACCAAAAACAGGTGTTCAGCATGTGAAAATACACCCAAAACTCACACTCACGGCATCCTAAAAGCTCTAAACACACAAGCATACACAAGGCACCCTTGAATGCATAAAAGGACACACCCTTAAAGCATGAAAGAGATGACAAAAATGAACATGTGAGCATGGATTAGGGTCTAAAATAGCATGTAAGAGGGTTCCAAACCCTTGAAATCATGGAGGCAATGCATCCTACACATGCACCTACTTGAAGCATACAAGCTACAATGCAAAGGGGCTATACAAAGCATGCCAAGATTGACCCAAACAACCTAGGAAAGACCTTATACATGGAAAAACAAGCACATTTCCAGTTTATGACCAGCCACAAAAATAGAAGCAAGATAGGTTAACAAAGCATGCAAAATTACGGTAAATAGAAGAGATTATGAAACAAGTGCAAGATAGGGGTCCCAAACAAGGTTGAGCCCTTCTTCAATGTTGAAGAAGGGCTCAAAATAAGCCTACTTACAGTTTATTACATGCTCAAAAACAGATTATACGCCAGCCAAATATACTATGCAAGAATCATGGCATACAAGGGGGTAAAGAGATAGGTGCTAGATGCTATCATCAAACAGCCAAATACCCTTCATGAGACATGTAGAGGGGGGAAAAATAAGCCACTTTTCAGGCCTGTCAAAGGCCCAAAAATGGAAGCATGGTAGGCTAAAGAAACATGCAACAAAATAAGGATCCAAGAGGGTATTGAAGCAAGTCATACATGGGGGTCCCAAACAAGGTTGAGCCCTTCTTCAATGTTGAAGAAGGGCTCAAAAAAAGCCTCTTTGTAGTTTACATCGAAGCTCAAAAATACATGCAACTATGGCTTAGATATGAACCAAGAAAATGCTAGTTTTGGGGAAAAGTGTGCTTACCCTTGTAAACCAACAAACCAGCACCCCTTGGTCCAAGTTTCTGAGCTCCTAACCTCTGCAAATGACCTCCCAATTGCTGGAATGGAAGATGGAGGTGTTGTGCTAGGTGTTGTAGAGCAAATGATACAAGAACCAAGGTGTTTGGAAGCTTGGATAGGATAGATATACAGAAGGAGGTGGGATATATGTATCTATATCAGAATATATGTATATCCTCTGGTTTTTTGCTTAAGAATCTCCAACCCTAGACAAAGGAGAAGAGAAGAGCTTATATAGGCCAAGTATAAGCTCTTAACTTAATGGCTAAGCAAATGGAAAGGGTCAAAGGGGCAAAGGGGGGGGTGCAAGGCTTCTAGGAGAAGCTAATACAGCTGGCCAAGCTTCTCCAAGAAGCTTGGCCAAAGGGTTCAAGCTTCTAGAAGCTTAAAGGGGTTCAAAGGTGCAAAAGGGTGCAAAATAGGCATATGGATGCACGTGGATTCGTTTTGTGCATCCCACCGCACAAATGGCATGCACCAGCTTAGGAGGGTCAAAGGGGTCAGTCGGCGAAAATTTGATCATCGGCCAAAATAAAGTCGGTCGGCACTATTTTTCACGGCGGCTAAATAGAGTGCCGATAGGTGATTCCTAGGTCAAAAAATGGCCAGTGGGTATGCAAATTGAAGCCCCGGAAGTCTTCTTTCCATTGGTTATGGCCTCATAGCTTAACTCCAAGTGTATAGGTAGTAAAGCTTGTTTTAGCGATGATCGCCGTCTTTCTCCCATCCTGATTCATCCCGAACTTCTCCCAAACTAGTTTTCTCCTTCTTCTCCTCTTCTTCAACTCCAAACCCCTAGACAAAGTGTTTTGAAGGGTTTGCCTCTCTCCTTGCCGAAGGAATTGAATTTTTGGCCTGCACATCTCTCAACACCGAGCAAACGATCAGTAATGCCCAAGTCTTGAGGGCGGTCAAAAATGGGGTGTCTACAGTTGCCCCTCTTTGACAGAACTCGAAAGTCATAACAATGACGGGAGTGAATGTCAAAGCCCCGTGACCCACCATTTTGACAGGTCAAGACTTGGACAAACAAACTAAATATAGATTAGATAAATGGTTGTGCCCGCAGGCTGCCTACGTATCCCCTTGCAAGGAATCAAACCAGCGTAGTTCAGGGGCAAGATGCAAAGTGACGCACAATGCAAGTGCATAACTTATGATCATGCAAAGGATGCTGTGATGAAGCAATTTATGCAAAATAGATGCAACATTTTAAGCGAATGCTATGCAAGCAAGTAAACGTGAACCGACCTACCTCTCATGCAGAAAGGATGTAAGAGAATTATGCAATTCTCACAAACATGTGCGTTAGATACACAAAAGTGAACAAAGTGTGATGGATACACTAAGTGGACAAACATGTGTGATGGATACACCAAAAATGAAGAGAGTGTGATGGATACACTATATGAATAAAGTGTGATTGATACACTAAGTGAAGCAAAGTGTGATGGATACACAAGATGAGCATAGTGTGACAGATGCATAAAGAGAAAGTGTGTGATTGATACACAAAGCGAGTGTGTGATAGATACACTATATGAACGAAGTGTGGTTGATACACTAAACGAATGAAGTGAGCAAAGCGTGATGGATACACAAAAGGCAAACACAAAGTGTGATAGATGCACTAAGTGAACAAGTGTGATGGATACACAATAGGTGAACACGAAGTGTGATCGATGCACTTAGTGAACAAGGTATGATTGATATACTAAAAGTGAACACAAAGTGTGATAGATGCACTTAGTGAACAGGAGTATGATTGATATACTAAAAGTGAACACAAAGGGTGATAGATGCACTTAGTGAACAGGAGTATGATTGATATACTAAAGGTGAACACAAAGTGTGATAGATGCACTAGTGAACAGGAGTATGATTGATACACTAAAAGTGAACATGAAGTGTGATAGATGCACTTAGTGAACAGGAGTATGATTGATATACTAAAGGTGAACACGAAGTGTGATAGATGCACTTAGTGAACAAGTATGATGGATATACTAAAGGTGTACACGAAGTGTGATAGATGCACTTAGTGAACAAGTATGATTGATATCAATGTGAACACGTGTGATAGATGCACTTAGTGAACAAGTATGATTGATATACTAAATGTGAACACGAAGTGTGATAGATGCACTTGGTGAACAGGAGTATGATTGATATACTAAAAGTGAACACAAAGTGTGATAGATGCACTTAGTGAACAAGTATGATTGATATACTAAAGATAATGAAGTGTGATAGATACACTAAAGTAAATGACGGTGTGATGGATACACTAAAGTAAATGAAGTGTGTGATGGATACACTAAAGTAAATAAAATGTGTGATGGATACACAAAATGAGAATGTGTGTGATAGATACAGAAAGATGAATATGTGCGTGATAGATACACAAAATGGGGGTGTGTGTGATAGATACAGAAAATGAGAATGTGTGTGTTAGATACACAAATTGGGAATGTATGCGATAGATACACAAAATGAGAATGTGTGTGGTAGATACACGAAATGAGAATGTGTGTGATAGATACACGAAATAAGAATGTGTGTGATAGATACACAAAATGAGAATGTGTGTGGTGGATACACAAAATGAGAATGTGTGTGATAGATACACTATTCTAGCTTGGTGCACTTGATCTTGAGCTTGAGGTAGAGGTACACTCATACTTGAGCATTGGCAAGGCTCAAGAGGTACACACGGATGTAGTCTCGAACTTATCAAGTTGAAACAAACTCGATACGACGCTTTTCCTCTTTTGCTTTTATTTTGCATCCGAACCACTATAGCTTCAAATAGGTCCCTGGTTTTACTGTTCACACTTATCGGGGTGGGCCTGCAGCTTTATGAAAGAACGAATATGTTTTGCACAAATGTGGAGAATGGCACGCACTGAGCACAAGATGATTTGATTTCCTTTTTGAAATTAAGAAATGAGTTCTTAACCGTATTGAGCCTACGATGAACACAAATAAAAAGACTCAACAAACAAAAACAAAGGTAAACAACCTAAACACACCTATTGACACTCGAAACGACTCAAAACAAGAATCGAAACAGACAAAACAAAACACAAGACTCAAATGTGCACAGGGAGCCTGTTTCACCAGGTATTATTTCCCACCCTTTCTCATTTGTGATTCTCACATCACTCAGCATTCAATCTCTTGTTTTCTGAAAAAGCCCTTTTCTCACTTTTTCTCTCATCGCACACCTCTCTATTATTCAATCTCTCATTTTTCAATCCCTCCCATGGATGGTTGATGGATAAACAGAAAGTTGTGGGCTCGTGCCCCTCGCATTCTGCTAGATTCTTCTTCTTGTTCACAACAGTGAGTTTCTTCCACAGGGGGGCCGCGCTACAATTGGGTGTTTAGCGAATCTGCGGCTGACATTGGTCGACGATGCTCTGCCGGGGAGTTTGGACATGGTTAGATTTGCCCAGATGATGGAGTGGAATACCTTGATCCATTCCAGTTCGTGCTTCGCACTTGGCTTGATACCTCGTTGCTTGGAGGATGAGGGAGCTTTCAGCCCTTTGTTGTGCCCTCTTCTGGCAGGTAGAGTGCCCTTCTTGGCAAGTATGTTGATGATGGGGAAAAGACAGAACACCTGACTCAACTGTGCCCCTAGTTCATCATTTCGACCATTTTTTGTTTTTGCTTTCTACTAAAACAATTTTGACCAACATGAGAGTTAGATTAACATGTTTATTCAACCTTTTTTGATTTTGAAAATCACGCAAATTAGGTTGTGAGCACTGAAAGTTTTCCTTTTTTGGGTCCAAGAAATGGTCCAGTTTTTGAAAAAGATGGAACAATTTTCGAGAAAATAGTCAACTTCAGTAAAAATTCCCAAAAAAATGTTTTTGCAAACGGTCACTGCTCAACGAGCGTAGAACCCATTCTCGAGATGCGCAACCTCGGATTTGAAGGAAAATTGCCCCTTGTCTGAAGGACACTGCATGGCAACGGAAAGTTGCCCCTTGTTTGAAATGACATCGCGGCATTTTGAATGGCAACGGAAAGTTGCCCCTTGTTTGGATGATGCCGCAGCACATTGTAGTCAGTCCTCGGAGCGATGAACGCAACCAGACTCTCAGATACAGAGAAGACAAAGATGACCAGAACCATCGCATGGACACAATCGAATTTGAATTGTTTCTACTACCGACTTCAGATGAAGTTGCCTCACGATCCCAAACATGGGAATCAAGTCTTACGTAGTTCGGTTAAGGTACACTCGGGTATTAACCTCTCGCTTTTAGGCTCTAACTTTTGCCAAAGGCGCTGTGCGAGTTTACGACCTTGCGAGCTATGTTTTTCTTTTTTTTTTTTTTCTTTTTTTTCTTTCTTTTTCATTTTTTTTCGCATTTTCATTTATTTTTCTTCTTTTCGTTACATTTCTTTTTTTTGTATATTTTTTGCATTTTTTCTTTTTCTTTTTTGTATTTTTCTTTGCTCTAACTTTTGCCTGGGTCGCCCTTCCGGGTTTTCGGCCCAGCGAGCCTCTCAAAGGGTAAAAGTGTAACAAGTCCATGCCAAATGGTTTTGAGATTGAAGCCCTCTGTATCCAGGAGAGTGGCTGTTGTATTGATTTGCAGAAAGATCCACCTTTGGCTCTTCGAGCACATCTGATATCTTTGCCCCCTAGTTCGAAGGGGGGCTTCTGATTTAGCTTCCCAAGCCTCTCTTGACAACATCTGATCTTCTTGATTTGACTTTGGTGCCTCTTGTTCGAGGGCTGATTCAAATCTGGCCACACAGGCCTCACATTGTAGTCAACCGTTGAACGTTCTGAATCCAAGTTCAAGGTTTGAAAGTAAAGAGGTTGAGTCTCGAGGCCGAGAGCGATCCTAAGCTGCACAATCTCAAGAGCGATTCCACACATGGCTTCGTAGGACCGCGCAAAACATTTTTTGAAAGTTTTTTAAGAAAGCGACAAATCGCTCGCGCCGAAGACAGTGTAGGACCAGTCTGGATCAAGCCAGGGTCCTTCTCAGTACTCACACCAACAAGCATGATTTCATTCATTAAGGCCTTAGCACGCCTCTCTTTCTCTTAGTTTGATCAAAGTTTTGCAAATCCCGAGGAATTCCTCCCTCTTTGTTTTCACCGCAGTGTTCAAAAAGGTTTTGAAAAACTTAGGTCAATGCAACAATTTTAAGGCACAGAAAAGTCACAACTTTTAATCAAATACTGCCATCTCATTTAGAATTTCGCACAACCGGTACACGGCGAAGCAAACACAAGAGTGTGAAAATCATCTGCTCCATTCAAATCATGGCACAATAACCGCCTCGTAAACAGACTCAAAAGAAAGTGAAAAGACAAACACAAAACAAAATAGTGAGATCCGAGGTAATATCCCTCGAATCACCCGACTCCTACATAACAGGACTGACTCGATACAACAAGACAGACCTTAACCAAAAAGACTGACTCAAAACAAAGAGACAGACTCAAAACAAAACAATAGAACTGGCTCAATACCCAAGTTAGAAAGTACAAAACTAGCGTTCGCAAATGCTCAAAGCAACGCCACATCTGGAGTAAACTGAGTGTTGCCCGCAGGTGGTTCATCCCCTGATCATATCGTATTATCCCCCAAGTTCACTGACCCAGTGACGATAGACCTTACTGAGTTGGTGCGGTGATGATGTTGTTGTCAAACAAATCTTGTACATCATGGCGCAGACGAAAGCAGCTATTGGTCTCATGACCGGTTTGTTGATGGTAGGCACAGTACTTAGTCCGGTCATGCTTTGAAGGGAGAGGATCAGGTAAAGGCCGTTGTTCCAATGGTTTCAGATGTCCTTTCCGGATTAAGACCTCTAGAGCCTTTGACAAAGGCATATGAAGTGGGGTGAAAACCCTCTTGACTCGAGGTGGATATTTGGCTTTCTGTGAGCTACTTCCGGACGCACCGGTGAATGGGGTAGCTTTTTGTGATGTGGTGTTGGTGACCATGCCCACTTCAGAAGGTCTTGCAGTTGCATCACCACTGGTGGTCACATTCGAACTACGGGTAAACGCCCTTCTGGGCTGCTCATTCTCCTAGTCAATGAGGCCCTGCTTTATAGCATCCTCGATTTGTACCCCAATCTCGTGGAGGTCTGCAAAGGTGGGTAGGGGGAGGACAATCATCTTCTGCATCAGCCTGGGTTGGAGATTGCGCACAATCATCCGTATCTGGTCCTTGTCGACCGGCCTGGTGGTCATCGAAGAAGCTTTGGCTCTCCAACGGGTTACAAAGTCAGAGAAGCCCTCTTTCGGCTCTTGCCTGGTTGTCTCAAGATCACGGGTTGTGATCTCGATCTGGGTATTGTATGAATATTGTGCGACGAAGGCCTCGGACATCTCCTCCCAGCTTCGTTTCACTGAGTCTTCTAATTTGGCGTACCAGATGGCCGCGATACCCGACAGGGTCCTGCTAAAGAGGGAGAGCTTCTGTAATCTTGTCAAGCCCATCGGGCGCAGAACATCTGAAAACAAACTCAAGTGGACCATGGGATCTCCCGACCCGTCAAAACGGTCGATGTGAGGCATCTTGAACCTGTCCGGCAATGTCACAGCTGTGTCCGTGTATCCATCTTCAATGTCAGGGATGGTCTTGACTCCCTGGGATCTCTTGAACAACTTTTCAAGCTTGCTCAACTTCAGTGTTGTGGATCCGTCTCGAACTCAAAGGGAGAGTCCGGTAGGTTGGTGGGTGTTTTTGATAACTGGGGTAAAATTGGGGGCGGAGCCGGCCCTACCGGAATGTCTGTACCTTCCTGGACATTTGGCGTCTCCCCAGGTGCTGGAGCTCCTACTGGGGGAGGAATTTGTTGTGAAGCAGATGCACCGCTTTGCTGTTGCAGCCTGGTGATGAGCTCAGCCTGCTGAGCCATGATTGCGTTCTTCGCTTGGAAAATTCCGCTTGGCGGACAGCGTCTTGTTGCATGAGTTTCATAGTTTCCTGCATTTGACGCATCATTGCTTCCATCCCTGATGTATTCTGCTGATCCATCTGATTGACCTGTTCACTGGAGGGACGGATAAGAGCCACTGATCTGGTAACCGCTGAACTGGTGATCTGTGCCTGACTAGCCTTCTCTAGCCTTGATTACCCTTGAACTGAGTCTCTGACCTGACAAAGTCTATCAGTACAAATCCAATGCACCCGGGAGATAGTGGAGCCTTCTGAAGCTATGGTTCCAAGACTACCTAGCAAAAGGGAAAACAGACAGCATCTCAGTTCAACTTCACCAAAACAGATACGAGCAGAAATAACGATCAGATTCTATTATCGATCACTGTTCCCCGAAATCATCATCCCAAATCAACTGACGATACCCGCAGATATAATCGATTCTCAAAATATCGATATCGGTGCCTGCAGTGGGATACCTGCATCAAACTAGTATATGCATTCCCTGTAGAGATACACTCTAAAAGCACATAGCAAGTAAATGAGAGCCAATACACCCCTATGTTGGGGTAGGGTTTCCCTGTCCTATTTTGTCAGGAGCTAGGGTTTCACTACGCACGCAGTGGTTTCAAACAACCTAACATCGGGTGAGCAACCTGTCTTAGTTTGGAATGGTCACTATGGATTCCGACTATGCACTAGGTCGAATGGTCAAAAAGGGTGCCCCGGTAAAACCGGGATTTGTGTTCCCATACTGGCAGAGCCCACAACCGGTTAGCCTTATGGTCATGCCTTGACAAGACAAGCCTCTGGCAAACCGCTCAGGAATAGCAGATGGCCAACACGGTGTCCTAGGCGCACCAATGCACATGCAATGCAAAGAAACACATAAGTGTAGTCAAAACAGGATATCACGAGTTCGAGTCAAGCTCTCTAAAAATCCCCAGCAGAGTCGCCAGAAACTGTAGCACGTCCGCGAGGGACCTCGGCTACAGTTCGGACTCCCTTTTTGTTTGTTGCGGTTCTTAATCTGAACCAAAGAGTCCAAATCCGGCAAATCGTTTTGAGAAAACAGATTTTTGAAAAGTAGTGCCAAACATGGATCATGCTTTGGATTCTGAGTCGCCACCTAAATATTTAAAATGGAAAATTTAGGAAACCCCGACTGCGTCAAGGCCACATGTCCGCTATCACCAAAGTGGTCTTGGCTCGGGAGCTTGGGTACGATTGGGGAAGGTCACTATGAGCACCCCTTTCGCCTCCAAGACCGGCCTCTACTAACCGTGATATCCGTTTTTGAAAACTTTACATGCTCTTATTCCAATTATTAGCCTAGAATTACTATGTTGTGCGCACAGCAAACAAGTATAGACTAGATCGCCTAATTTGGAAATAAGCATTGCATATCCGTCTTGTTTGGAAAACAGTTTGAAATTGCTACTCGCGAGTAGGCTAAAACACGGATTTCAATGAGTATTCCCAACTCAAGTAATCCAACCTCCACCCACAGGCATTCAAACAGTTTATAACACATAAGCATTTAGCCGCATGGCAATCATACTGTCATGGCAACATTCACACGCATGTGGTATGCTAAAGCACAAAAAACTTACATCGTACTCCGTGCTAAAAACAATAACCCGGTTAGCAAACATGCATGACCTAGTTCATGTTAAGTGGCTAATGCAACACAGGCATAAATGCAATCTAGAGTGGGCTCGGATAACCCTAAACATGGCATGTGAAATGCGCGAGTAGCACGTATTCAATTTGGAATTGAAAGTACGATGCAATTTGTATGATGTACCGAGCCCGATGTATGTAAACAAATGCATGAATGCACGCATGCATTGCATAAGGTATGCTAATTTAGATGTGCCCTAATCTACCATCATAAGCAGGTAAATAGAAGGGTAGAGAGAAATGGGGGTTGGAAGACATGCACCCACTCACACACACTTATTACAAATTTGCCCTCGCTCGGAGTGACCAAAAGAATAATACAAATTAATTAACTACGCAAGCTAATTAATTATTACAAATTTAAGTTAATTAAAGCAGTAAACGCCTCGGCAAGAGGGCTCAAATGCAGCGCGCGCTCGGAATTGGCTTGGAATCGCACTGCCATGCACGGATTGCCTCTGTTTCCCCTGCTATCCTCCTCTAAAAATTGCCAAAGTCCCAGGAGTGCCTCTCGCAGCCTTTGGGAGTACCACCGGGGTAGAGCACCACCGGTGAAGAAGGAGGCCACCGCACTAGATGAAGTTATCGGTGGCAATTAATTGATCACGGTCGCACTAAATAGTGCCTACCGCACTTAACACTGCAGAACTCGCAACCCACAAAGCGAGAGGACAACAACATGCATGGCAATGTGATTCAAGGTATTTATGCACTATACACACCCTTATCATGTTATTGACTCAAAGGGGCATGTGCCTCGATTCCGGACCACCAATCGCATTTCCATGCATGATGGCCCTAAGAACCAAGAATGCAACTTTGATTTCAAATGCATGCAATGCAAACAAGCAAACAAGGGTGCTCAAACCTCTATCATGACTTGGTCAAGAGGCTTAGCATGCATGTCGATGCAATGAAGTCCTAAACATGTCAACTAGTATGCAATATGGCAATACAATGCAATCATGCAAGTAAGCATTCAAGACAAGCATGCGAATCAATGGAAGGATGGTCTTATACATGAATTAGGCAACTCAAATAGTCCTAAAATCAAGGCCAAAATGCTAAGTCAAGAGGGCCAAACACACATGCACACATGTATAAGTTAAGGCACCAACACTTAAGCATAATTAAGCAACTCTTAAACACATCTAAGAGGCACAAACATGGACTATTAGCATACATGAAAAGCTCAAATCATGCAAAACATGGTGCCAAACCAAGCTAAACAAGACCAAACAAAGCATGCAAATAGCCCGAGTGCTTGAAGCAAGGTAATGAGGCTTTGAACCACACTTGACAAGACCAATCATGGCAAGACTCGAGCAACCAAAAACAGGTTTTCAGCATGTGAAAATACACCCAAAACTCACACTCACGGCATCCTAAAAGCTCTAAACACACAAGCATACACAAGGCACCCTTGAATGCATAAAAGGACACACCCTTAAAGCATGAAAGAGATGACAAAAATGAACATGTGAGCATGGATTAGGGTCTGAAATAGCATGTAAGAGGGTTCCAAACCCTTGAAATCATGGAGGCAATGCATCCTACACATGCACCTACTTGAAGCGTACAAGCTACAATGCAAAGGGGCTATACAAAGCATGCCAAGATTGACCCAAACAACCTAGGACAGACCTTATACATGGCAAAACAAGCGCATTTCCAGTTTATGACCAGCCACAAAAATAGAAGCAAGATAGGCTAACAAAGCATGCAAAATTACGGTAAATAGAAGAGATTATGAAACAAGTGCAAGATAGGGGTCCCAAACAGGGTTGAGCCCTTCTTCAATGTTGAATAAGGGCTCAAAATAAGCCTACTTACAGTTTATTACATGCTCAAAAACAGATTATACGCCAGCCAAATATACTATGCAAGAATCATGGCATACAAGGGGGTAAAGAGATAGGTGCTAGATGCTATCATCAAACAGCCAAATACCCTTCATGAGACATGTAGAGGGGGGAAAAATAAGCCACTTTTCAGGCCTGTCGAAGGCCCAAAAATGGAAGCATGGTAGGCTAAAGAAACATGCAACAAAATAAGGATCCAATAGGGTATTGAAGCAAGTCATACATGGGGGTCCCAAACAAGGTTGAGCCCTTCTTCAATGTTGAAGAAGGGCTCAAAAAAAGCCTCTTTTTAGTTTACATCGAAGCTCAAAAATACATGCAACTATGGCTTAGATATGAACCAAGAAAATGCTAGTTTTGGGGAAAAGTGTGCTTACCCTTGTAGACCAACAAACCAGCACCCCTTGGTCCAAGTTTCTGAGCTCCTAACCTCTGCAAATGACCTCCCAAATGCTGGAATGGAAGATGGAGGTGTTGTGCTAGGTGTTGTAGAGCAAATGATACAAGAACCAAGGTGTTTGGAAGCTTGGATAGGATAGATATAGAGAAGGAGGTGGGATATATGTATCTATATCAGAATATATGTATATCCTCTGGTTTTTTTCTTAAGAATCTCCAACCCTAGACAAAGGAGAAGAGAAGAGCTTATATAGGCCAAGTATAAGCTCTTAACTTAATGGCTAAGCAAATGGAAAGGGTCAAAGGGGCAAAGGGGGGGTGCAAGGCTTCTAGGAGAAGCTAATACAGCTGGCCAAGCTTCTCCAAGAAGCTTGGCCAAAGGGTTCAAGCTTCTAGAAGCTTAAAGGGGTTCAAAGGTGCAAAAGGGTGCAAAATAGGCATATGGATGCACGTGGGTCTGGTTTTGTGCATCCCAGCTGGCACAGCTGGCATGCACCAGGCTTAGGAGGGTCAAAGGGGTCAGGTCGGCCAGAAAATTTGATCATCGGCTAAAATAAAGTGCCGGTCGGCACTATTTTCTGCCGGTCGGCTAAATAGAGTGCCGATAGGTGAGTCCTAGGTCAAAAAATGGCCGGTGGGTATGCAAATTGAAGCCCCGGAAGTCTTCTTTCCAATGGTTATGGCCTCATAGCTTAACTCCAAGTGTATAGGTAGATAAGCTTGATTTAGCGATGACTGCTCGTCTTTCTCCCATCCGGATTCATCCTGAACTTCTCCCAAACTAGTTTTCTCCCTTCTTCTCCTCTTCTCTTCAACTCCAAACCCCTAGACAAAGTGTTTTGAAGGGTTTGCCTCTCTCCTTGCCGAAGGAATTGAATCTTTGGCCTGCACATCTCTCAACACCGAGCAAACGATCAGTAATGCCCAAGTCTTGAGGGCGGTCAAAAATGGGGTGTCTACACTAGCGCTTGGAGAACTGATTGCGTTGAGAATCTAAGGCACCACACCCTTCCAACTAGCACCTGGTAAACTGGTACGTTGTTGTGAGAGGTGTACCTTTGGCTTACTACGCACATAGCTGGTAGAGCAAAGTTTTGTTGTTGTTGTTCCATTGTTTCTGAGGATAAGTTGTTATCTCCCCTTTTATAAAGGTATGCATGTATAGTTATGATTGTATTGGGAACGAACCAAAATGTCATTTTGTCATTTGGAAAGTGTGAAGGAGATCGAACATAAAAAAAAAAATAAAAAAAAATATATGTTTTGAAAAGGCACATTTGTTGTATGTATGGAAAATGGAAGAGAGTAATGGGCTTAGTGAGATTATTTCCTAAGTAATTGTTAATGTTATGAAAGATTGGGGTTAATAAAAGAAAAAGGAAAGATGAATCGCTTATAGCATTGAATGAAATGGCTGTTTTCGAGAAAGTTCATACTTATGTATATTTTGTATAAACTGTCACATTACTATTCTAGTATGAGATTGGGCATTCATGATCATAGCTATCTGTAAGTTGTTATTGTTGAGGGCCATGTTGAGATCCCTACTGGACTATATATTCATCCCACATTGTTGAATCTTTTTCAGGTGTTGAGCAGGATGTGCTACAAGATTTGGATCTTCTTAATTGTTGGTCATGGGGCCTCTTTTATGTTGGCGGAATGCCATATATGTAAAAGGGTTACACCCTTCTTCTTGACTCTTTAATGCTGTAAGCCCAAGGGCAATTTATTTAGCATGCTCATGTTGTATTTACATTGCATACGAATGAGAGTGTTGTTATTCACTTCTACGAGCTGAATAGATGAGTTTATTTCCGCGTGTTATCTCTGAAATGGAATTAAGTTAATGAATTTGGTAATACTTCGAGTATTAAAAAGTGGGGCGTGACATGCCTAAAATTAAAAGTGGATGTTCATTCAAGAAACCACTATACCTTAACGATTTATTTGGAAATTAAGTAAAAAATGAAATTGAATAAATATGGAAGTTGAATAAAAATAAAAATGGAAGTTGAATAAAATTAAAAATGGAAGTTGAATAAAATTAACAATGGAAGTTGAATAGAAATGGAAGTTGCATATAATTAAAAATGGAAGTTCATTCAAGAAACCGCTACACCTTAATGATCTCTATGGTTTCTACTCAACTTCCTTTTTTATTTAATTTCCAAATAGATCGTTAGGGTATAGTGGTACTTCATTTTTTTATTCAATTTCTTTTTCTATTCAACTTCATGTTTTATTTAATTTCCAAATATATTGTTAAGGTATAGTGGTTTCTTGAATGAACTTTCATTGTTAATCTTATGCAACTTCAATTTCCATTTTTATTCAATTTCCATTTGTATGCAAATTCCTTTTTTATTTTTATTCAACTTCCTTTTTTATTTAATTTCCAAATAGATCGTTAAGATATAGTGGTTTCTTGAATGAACTTCCATTTTTAATTTTATGCAACTTCTATTTTTAATTTCCAAATAGATTGTTAAGGTATAGTGGTTTTTTGAATGAACTTCCATTTTTAATTTTATTCAACTTCCATTTTTATTCAATTTCCGTTTCTATTCAACTTTCTTTTTTATTTAATTTCCAAATAGATCTTTGAGGTATAGTGGTTTCTTAAATAAACTTCCATTTTTAATTTTATGCAACTTCCATTTTTATTCAATTTGTTTTTCTATTCAACTTCCTTTTTAATTTAATTTCCAAATAGATCGTTAAGGTATAATGGTTTCTTAAATGAGCTTTCATTTTTAATTTTATGCAACTTCCCTTTTTATTCAATTTGTTTTTCTATTCAACTTCCTTTTTTTATTCAATTTCCAAATAGAATGTTAAGGTATAGTGGTTTCTTCAACTTCCTTTTTTCTTTAAGGTATAGTGGTTTCTTGAATGAACTTCTATTTTTATTTTTATGCAACTTTCATTTTTATTTTTATACAATTTCCATTTTTATTTTTATGAAACTTTCATTTTTATTCAATTGTATTTTCTATTCAACTTCCTTTTTTTTTATTTAATTTCCAAATAGATTGTTAAGGTATAGTGGTTTCTGGAATGAACTTCCATTTTTTATTTTATTTAACTTCCATTTATAATTTTATGCAACTTCGATTTTTAATTTTATGCAACTTCCTTTCCTATTCAACTTACTTTTTTATTCAACTTCAATTTTTATTCAATTTACTTTTCTTTTTAACTTTCTTTTTTATTTAATTTCCAATAGATCGTTAAGGTATGATGGTTTCTTAAATTAACTTTCATTGTTCATTTTAGAAAAAGGTAATTGAATAAAAATGGAAGTTGAATAAAAATAGAAATGGAAGTTGAATAAAAATAGAAATGGAAGTCGAATAAAAATAGAAATGGAAGTTGCATATAATTAAAAATTGAAGTTTATTCAAAAAATCACTCTACCTTAATGATCTATTTGGAAATCAAATAAAAAACGAAGTTGAATAGAAAATAGAATTAAATAAAAATGGAAGTTGCATGAAATTAACAATGAAAATTCATTCAAGAAACCACTATACCTTAACGATCTATTTGGAAATTAAATAAAAAAGGAAGTTGAATAAAAATAAAAAAGGAATTTGCATACAAATGGAAATTGAATAAAAATGGAAATTGAAGTTGCATAAGATTAACAATGGAAGTTCATTCAAGAAACCACTATACCTTAACAATATATTTGGAAATTAAATAAAAAATGAAGTTGAATAGAAAAGGAAATTGAATAAAAAAATGAAGTACCGCTATGCCCTAACGATCTATTTGGAAATTAAATAAAAAAGGAAGTTGAATAGAAAAAGAAATTGAATAAAAATGGAAGTTGAATAAAAATAACAATTGAAGTTCATTCAAGAAACCACTATACCTTAACGATCTATTTGTAAATTAAAAAAAAAGAGGAAGTTGAATAGAAAAGGAAGTTGAATAAAAATAAAAGTTGAATAGAAAAGGAAATTGAATAGAAAAGGAAATTTAATAAAAATGGAAGTTGAATAAAATTAAAACTGGAAGTTGCATAAAAATAAAAATGGAAGTTCATTTAAGAAACCACTACAACTTATTTTTATTCAATTTTGTTTTCTATTCAATTTCCATTTTTATTCAAATTCCATTTTTATTCAACTTCCTTTTTTATATAATTTTCAAATAGATCGTTAGGGTATAGTTGTTTATTGGATAAACTTTTTTATTTAATTGCCAAATAAATCGTTAAGGTATAGTGGTTTCTTGAATGAACTTCCATTTTTATTCAACTTCTATTTCTATTCAATTTCCTATTCTATTCAACTTCATTTTTTATTTGATTTCCAAATAGATCGCTAAGGTATGTTGTTTCTTGAATGACCATCAATTTTTAATTATATGCAACTTCCATTTTTATTTTTATTCAACTTCCATTTATATTTTTATTTAATTTCCACATAGATCGTTAAGGTATAGTGGTTTCTTGAATGAACTTCCATTTTTATTTTTTAGTCAACTTTCATTTTTATTCAATTTCCTTTTTTATTCAACTTCTATTTTTATTCAATTTCCTTTTCTTTTCAACTTTCTTTTTTATTTATGTTTTTATTCAACTTCAATTTTTATTCAATTTCTTTCTCTATTCAACTTCCATTTTTATTCAATTTCGTTTTCTATTCGAGTTCATTTTTTATTTAATTTATTTTTATTGAACTTTTATTTTTTATTTAATTTCCCTTTCTATGCAACTTCCATTTTTATTAAATTTCCATTTCTATTCAACTTCTATTTTTATTTTCATGCAAATTCCATTTCTATTCAACTTTCATCTTTATTCAACTTCTTTTTTTGTTTAATTTCCAAATAGATCGTTAAGGTATAGTGGTTTCTTGAATTAACTTTCAATTTTAATTTTATGCAACTTCCATTTTTATTCAATTTTGTTTTCTATTCAACTTCATTTTTTATTTGACTTCCAAATAGACCGTTAAGGTATGGGTTCATTCAAGAAACCACTATAACTTAACGATCAATTTAGAAATTAAATAAAAAAGGAAGTTAAATAGAAAAGTAAATTGAATAAAAATGGAAGTTGAATAGAATAAACCAGTATACCTTAACGATCTATTTGGAAATGAAATATAAAAGGAAGTTGAATAGAAAAAGAAATTGAATAAAAATAAAATGGAAGTTGCATAAAATTAACAATGGAAGTTCATTTTATTTTTATTCAACTTTGATTTTTATTCAGTTTCTTTTTCTATTCAACTTTATTTATTTTTTTTAATTTTCAAATAGATCGTTAAGGTAGAATGGTTTTTTGAATCTTCCATTTATATTTTTATTCAACTTCCATTTTTATTTAATCTCCAAATAGATCGTTAAGTTAGAGTGGTTTCTTGAATGAACTTCGATTTTTAATTTTATGCAACATCCATTTATAATTTATGCAACTTCTATTTTTATTTTTATTCAACTTCCATTTTTATTCAATTTCCATTTTTATTCAACTTCCATTTTTAGTCATTTAATTTCCAAATAGATCGTTAAGGTATAGTAGTTTCTTAAATGAACTTCGATTTTTATTTTTATTCAACTTCCATTTTGATTTATTCAACTTCCGATTTTATTCAATTTCCTATTCTATTCAATTTCCTTTTCTATTTGACTTTCATTTTTATTTTTATTCAATTCTATTTTCTATTCAACTTCCTTTTTTATTTATTTTTTATTTTTTTTCAATTTCCATTTTTATTCAATTTCTTTTTCTATTCAATTTCTTTTTTTATTTAATTTCCAAATAGATCGTTAAGGTATATTGGTTTCTTGAATGCACTTTCCTTTTTTATTCAACTTCCATTTTTATTTTTATTCAACTTCCATTTTTAATTTTGTGCAACTTCCATTGTTAATTTTATTCAACTTCCATTTTTATTTAATTTCCAAATAGATCGTTAAGGTATAGTGGTTTTTTGAATGAACTTCCATTATTAATTTTATGCAACTTCCTTTTTCTTTTTATTCATCTTCCATTTTAATTTTGTCCAACTTCCTTTTCTATTCAACTTCCTTTTTTATTTAATTGCCAAATAGATCGTTAAGGTATAGTGATTTCTTGAATGAACTTTCATTTTTATTTTTATTCAACTTCCATTTTTATTTTATTCAATTTCCTTTTCTATTCAACTTTCTTTTTTATTTAATTTCCAAATAATTCGTTAAGATATAGTGGTTTCTTGAATGAACTTCCAATGTTAATTTTATACAACTTCTTTTTTTAATTAATTTCCAAATAGATCGTTAAAGTATAGTGGTTTCATGAATGAACTTTTATTGTTAATTTTAGGCAACTTCCATTTTTATTTTTGTTCAACTTCCATTTTCAATTTCCTTTTCTATTCAAATTCATTTTTTATTTAATTTCCTAGTAAATCGTTAAGGTATAGTGGTTTCTTGAATGAGCTTCTATTTTTATTTTTAAGCAACTTTCATTTTTATTCAATATCATTTTTTATTCAACTTCTATTTTTATTCAACATCCATTTTCATTTTTATGCAACTTCCATTTTTATTCAACTTCAATTTTTATTCAATTTCCTTCTATTCAACTTCCATTTTTAGTTTTATGCAACTTCCATTTTTATTCTATTTCATTTTCTATTCAACTTCCATTTGTATTTTTATGCAACTTCCATTTTTATGCATGTGTGTGTCAATTTCCAACCACACTGCCAACTTAGTACTCAACTGGAGAATACCGGCAGAATAGATGGCACCTGTCTGACCTGCAACAGAAAGAAGAGTCTCCGGCGGTGGCTCGTCTACCCGGGGGTACTCCGACGATCAAGTCAGTACTCCATATCTCTCAAAGATAACCAATAGTTCTTAACTCACTAAACAGAATATCAAGAGCATACCTTTGACCCATGAGGGTGCCTCCCTTTTATAGCCAACATAATCCTAGTCCCAATAGGAGCCTAGCTCTAATATATTTAGGATTACTGCTAATCTTGGACTCCCAGTAGGATTAGGATAAACTCTCTAAGAGTCTCATCTTTACCCAAACTGAAGTCTTCTCACATTCTAGGACTTTTGCCCCTTATCCGTTTATCCCGATTCGGTATCTTCGCAGATAACCTCGCCTAGCCGAGATCATCTCGACATCATGACCATGACACGTGGCACCTCATTGGCACTCCCGGTGACACCTCGCCACGGTCGTCATTCAAAAATTATGTCCCTACAATGCAATTTCCTTTTTTATTCAATTTCCTTTTCTATTTAACTTCCATTGTTAATTAACTTCCGTTTTTATTCAACTTTCATTTTTATTTCTATTCGACTTCCATTTTTATTCAATTTATTTTTCTATTTAACTTCCTCTTTTATTTAATTTCCAAATAGATCGTTAAGGTATAGTGGTTTCTTCAATTAACTTCCATTTTAAATTTTATGCAACTTCCATTTTTGTTAAATTTCCTTCTCTATCCAATTTTCTTTTTTATTTAATTTCCAAATAGATCATTAACGGATAGTGGTTTATTGCATGAACTTTAATTTTTATTTTTATTCAACTTCCATTTGTTATTCAATTTTCAAATATATCGTTAAGGTATATTGGTTTCTTCAAGGAATTTCTATTTTTATTTTTATGCAACTTCCATTTATATTCAACTTCTTTTTTTTATTTAATTTCCAATTGGATCTTTAAGGTATAGTGGTTTCTTGAATGAACTTCCTTTTCTATTCAACTTCTTTTTTTTATTTAATTTCCATTGTCAATTTTATGCAACTTTCTTTTTTATTAAACTTCAACTTTTATTCAATTTTCTTTTCTATTCAACTTCCTCTTTTTTTTTTTTCTTTTTTTTTTTTAAATTTATTTCCGAATAGATCATTAAGGTATAGTGGTTACTTGAATTAACTTCCATTGTTAAATTTAGGCAACTTCCATTTTTATTCAATTTCCATTTTGAATTTATTCAACTTCCATTTTTATTCAACTTCCTTTTTTATTTTTATTCAACTTACATATTTATTTAATTTCCTTTTCTATTCAACTTCATTTTCTATTCAACTTTATTTTCTATTCAATTTCTTTTTCTATTCAATTTCCTTTTATATTTAATTTCCAAATAGATCATTAAGTTATAGTGGTTTCTTAAATGAACTTACATTGTTAATTTTATGTAACTTCCTTTTCTATTTAATTTTCAAATGAATCGTTAAGGTATAGTAGTTTCTTAAATGAACTTCTGTTTTTAATTTTATGCAACTTCCATTTTTATTTTTATTCAACTTCAATTTTTATTCATTTTACCTTTCTATTCAACTTCTATTTTTATTCAATTCTATTTTTATGCAACTTCCATAGTTAATCAACTTCCATTTTAATTCAATTTCCTTTTCTATTCAACTTTCTTTTTTATTTAATTTCCAAATTGATCATTAAGGTATAGTGGTTTATTGAATGAACTTCGATTTTTAATTTTGTTCAACTTCCTTTTTTATTTAATTGCCAAATAGATTGTTAAGTTATAGTGGTTTCTTGAATGAACTTCCAATGTTAATTTTATGAAACTTCCATTGTTAATTTTGTTCAATTTCCTTTTTTATTTAATTGCCAAATAGATCGTTAAGTTATAGTGGTTTATTGAATGAACTTCCAATGTTAATTTTATGAAACTTTCATTTTTATTTTTATTCAACTTCAATTTTTATTCACCTTCCATTTTTTATTTAATTTCCAAATAGATCGTTAAGTTATACTGGTTTATTGAATGAACTTCCATTGTAAGTTTTACGCAACTTCCATTTTCATTTTTATTCAACTTCGATTTCTTTTTCTATTCAACTTCATTTTTATTCAACTTCCCTTTTTATTCAATTTTCTTTTCTATTCAACTTCCTTTTTTATTCAATTTCCAAATAGATCGTTAAGGTATGGTGGTTTTTTGAATGAACCTCCATTTTTAATTTTATGCAACTAAATTTTATTCAACTTCCAATGTTAATTTTATGAAACTTCCATTGTTAATTTTGTGTAACTTCCTTTTTAATTTTATGCAACTTTCTTTTTTAATTTTATGCAACTTTTATTTTTATTTAATGTCCAAATAGATCGTTAAGGTATGGTGGTTTCTTGAATGAACTTCCATTTTTAATTATATGCAACTTCTATTTATATTTTTATTCAACTTCCATTTTTATTCAATTTGCTTTTCTATTCATCTTCCTTTTATATTTACTTTCCAAATAAATCGTTAATGCATAAAAAAAATGAAGTTTTATAGAAAAGGAAATTGAATAAAAATGGAAGTTGCATAAATACGGAAGTTGAATAAAATCTCCATTTTTATTCAATTTCCTTTTCTATTCAACTTCCTTTTTTATTTAGTTTCCAACTTCCATTTTTAATTTTATGCAACTTCCATTTTTGTTTTTATTCAATTTCCTTTTTTATTCAGTTTCCAAATAGATCGTTAGGGTATAGTAGTTTATTGAATGAACTTCTATTTTTATTCAATTTGCTTTTCTATTCATCTTCCTTTTATATTTAATTTCTAAATAGATCGTTAATGTATAGCGGTTTCTTCAATGAACATCCATTTTTATTTTTATTTTTATTCAACATCCATTTTTATTCAAGAAACCATTATATCTTAATGATCTATTTGAAAATTAAATAAAAATGGAAGTTGCATAAAATTCACAATGGCAGTTCATTCAATAAACCACTATATAGAAAGGAAGTTGAATAGAAAAAGACAGTTGAATAAAAATGGAAGTTCATTCAAAAAAACCATTATACTTTAACGATCTATTTCGAAAGTAAATAAAATTAAAAATTGAAGTTGCCTAAAATTAACAATGAAATTTAATTCAAGAAACCACTATACCTTAACGATCTATTTGGAAGTTCAATAAAAAAAGAAGTTGAATAAAATTAACAATGGAAGTTCATTCAAGAAACCACTATACCTTAACGATCTATTTGGAAATTAAAAAAAAAAAGAAGTTGAATAGAAAAGTATATTGAATAAAAGTTGAAGTTTAATAAAAATAGAAATGGAAGTTGAATAAAATTTACAATGGAAGTTCATCCAATAAACTACTATACGTTAACGATCTATTTGGAAATTAAATAAAAAATGGAGTTAAATAAAAATAAAAATGGACGTTCATTCAAAAAATCACTCTACCTTAACGATCTACTTGAAAATTAAATAAAAAAGAAAGTTACATAGAAAAGGTAATTGAATAAAAGTTGAAATTGAATAAAAATAAAAATGGAAGTCGCCTAAAATTAAAAATGGAAGTTCATTGAAGAAACCACTATACCATAACGCTCTATTTGGAAATTAAATAAAAAATGAAGTTCATTCAAGAAACCATTATACCCTAGCGATCTATTTGGAAGTTGCATAACATTAAAAGTAGAAGTTCATCCAATAAACCATTATACCTTAACGATCTATTTGGAAATTAAATAAAAAAAGAAGTTGAATAACAATGGAAGTTGCATAAAAATAAAAATGGAAGTTCATTCAAAAAACCACAATGCCTTAACGATCTATATGGAAATTAAATAAAAATGGAAGTGGAATGGAAAAGGAAATTGAATAGGAAATTACATAAAAAAGGAAGCTGAATAGAAATGGAAATTTAACAAAAAAGGTAGTTGAATAAAAAAGGAAATTGAATAAAAATGGAAGTTGAGTACAATTAACAATGGAAGTTCATTCAAGAAATCACTATACCTTAACGATCTACTTGGAAATTAAATAGAAAAGGAAATTGAGTAAAATGGAAGTTGCATAAAATAAAAAATGGAAGTTCATTCAAGAAACAACTATACCTTAACGATCTATCCGAAATTAAATAAAAAGGAAATTGAATAAAATGGAACTTGAATAAAATTTAAAATGGAAATTCATTCAATAAACCAAGATAACTTAACGATCTATTTGGAAATTAAATAAAAAAGGAAGTTGAATAGAAAAGGAAATTGTATAAAAATTGAAGTTGAATAAAAATAAAATGGAAGTTCATTCAAGAAATCACTATATCTTAACGATCTATTTGGAAGTTAAATAAAAAGAAAGTTGAATAGAATAGGAAATTGAATAAAAATGGAAGTTGAATAAAATTAACAAAGGAAGTTGCATAAAATTCACAATTGAAGTTCATTGAAGAAACCACTATACCGTAACGATCTATTTGGAAATTAAATAAAAAATGCAAGTTAAATAGAAAATGAAATTGAATAAAAATTGAAGTTGAATAGAAAAGGAAATTGAATAAAAATAAAAATGGAAGTTGCATGAAATTAACAATGAAAGTTCATTCAAGAAACACTATACCTTAACGATCTATTTGGAAATTAAATAAAAAAGAAAGTTGAACAGAAATGGAAATTGTTTAAAAACGGAAGTCGAATAAAATTAACAATGGAAGTTCATTCAAGAAACCACTATACCTGAATGATAAAAATGGAAGTTGCGTAAAAT
Organism: Camellia lanceoleosa; assembly: GCA_025200525.1. Taxonomy (NCBI): domain Eukaryota; kingdom Viridiplantae; phylum Streptophyta; class Magnoliopsida; order Ericales; family Theaceae; genus Camellia; species Camellia lanceoleosa. The sequence goes on from JANUSC010000024.1 coordinate 1,243,304, forward strand.
TAACAATGTAAGTTCATTCAAGAAACCACTATACCTTAACGATCTATTTGGAAATTAAAGAAAAATGGAAGTTGAATAGAAATGGAAATTAAATAAAAATGGAAGTTGAATAAAAATGGAAATTCATTCAAGAAACTACTATACCATAACGGTCTATTTGGTTCCTTCTCTATTCAACTGCTTTTTTTATTTAATTTTCAAATAGACCGTTAGGGTATAATGGCTTCTTGAATAAACTTTTATTGTTAATTTTATACAACTTCCATTTTTATTCAACTTCCATTTCTATTCAACTTCCTTTTTTTATTTAATTTCCAAATAGATCGTTAAGGTATAGTCGTTTCTTTATTCATCTTTCATTTTTAATTTTATGCAACTTCCATTTTTAATTTTATGCAACTTCCTTTTTTTATTTAATTTCCAAATAGATCGTAAAGGTATAGTGGTTTCTTGAATGACTTTCAATTGTTTATTTTATACAACTTTCATTTTTATTTTTACTCAACTTTTTTTTTATTCAATTTTCAAATAGATCGTTAAGGTATAGTGGTCCATTATACCCTAACGATCTATTTGGAAATTAAGTAAAAAAGTAAGTTGAATAGAAAAGGAAATTGAATAATCTATTTGGAAATTGAATAAAAATGGAAATTGACTGCAAACCACTATATTTTAACGATCTATTTGGAAATTAAAGAAAAAAGAAAGTTGAATAAAAAAAGAAATTGAACAAAAATGAAAGTTGAATAAAAATAAAAATGGAAGTTGCATAAAATTAAAAATTGAAGTTCATCCAATAAACTACTATACCCTAGCGATTTATTTGGATATTAAATAAAAAAGGACGTTGAATAGAAAAGGAAATTAAATAAAATGAATGTCGATAAAAATGGATGTTGAATAAAAATAAAAATAAAAATGGAAATTGAATAAAATAAATAATGGAAGTTCATTCAAGAAACCACTATAACTTAACGATCTGTTTGGAAATTAAATAAAAAAAAGAAGTTGAATAGAGAAGAAAATTGAAAAAATGGAAGTTGAATAAAATTAAAAATTGAAGTTCATTCAAAAATCACTATACCTTAACGATCTATTTGGAAATAAAAGAAAATGGAAGTTGAATAAAAATGGAAATGGAAATTGAATAAAAATAGAAGTTGATTAAAAATCAAAATGGAAGTTACATAAAATGGACGCTCAATAAAAATAAACTGAAGTTTATTCAAGAAACCACTATACCTTAACGATCTATTTGGAAATTAATTAAAAATGGAAGTTGGATAAAAATGAAAGTTGAATAAAAATAAAAATGGAAGTTGCATATAATTAAAAATGAAAGTTGCACAAAATTAACAATGGAAGTTCATTCAATAAACCACTATACCTTAACGATCCATTTGGAAATTAAATAAAAATGGAAGTTCAATAGAAAAGAAAATTGAATAAAAATTGATTTATTTAGAAATTAAATAAAAAAAGGAAGTTGAATAAAATAAAAATGGAAGTTACATAAAATTAACAATGGAAGTTCATTCGACATCCATTTTTTATTTACTTTCCTTTGTTTTTTAATTTCCAAATAGATCTTTAAAATATAGGGGTTTCTTGAATGAACTTGAATAAAAATTTTAGGCAACTTCCAGTTTTATTCAATTTTGTTTTCAACTCAACTTCTTTTTTTATTTAATTTCCAAATAGATCGTTAAGGTAGAGTGGTTTCTTAAATGAACTTCGATTTTTAAATTTATGCAACTTCCATTTTTATTTTTATTCAACTTCAATTTTTATTCAATTTTCATTTTTATTCAATTTCCTTTTCTATTCAACTTCTTTTTTTATTTAATTTCCAAATAGACCGTTAAGGTATAGTGGTTTCTTGAATGAACTTCCATTTTTAATTTTATGCAACTCTCATTTTTATTTTTATTCAACTTCCTTTTCTATTCGACTTCCTTTTTTATTTAATTGCCAAATAGATCGTTAAGGTATAGTAGTTTATTGGATGAACTTCAATTGTTATTTTTACGCAACTTCGACTTCCATTTTTATTCAATTTCCATTTTTATTCAATTTCCTTTTTTATTCAACTTCCTCTTTTTATTCAACTTCATTTTTTATTTAATTTCCAAATAAATCGTTAAGGTATAGTGGTTTATTGAATGAACTTTGATTTTTATTTTTATTCAAGAAACCATTATACCTTAACGATCTATTTGGAAGTTAAATAAAAAAGAAAAAGGAAGTTGAATAAAATTAAAAATAGAGGTTCATTCAAGAAACCACTATACCTTAACGATCTATTTGGAAATTAAATAAAAAAGGAAATTGACTACAAAAGGACATAGAATCAAAATGAAAGTTGAATAAAAATAAAAATGGAAGTTACCTTAAATTAAAAATGGAAGTTCATTCAAGAAACCACTATACCTTAACGATCTATTTGGAAATTACATAAAAATGAAAGTTCATAAAATTAAAAATGGCAGTTCATTCAAGAAATCACTGTAACTTAACGATCTAATTTGAAATTAAATAAAAATGGATGTTGGATAAGATTAACAATGTAAGTTCATTGAATAAAAATGGAAGTTGAATAAAAATAAAAAACGAAGTTGCATAAAATTCACAATTGAAGTTCATTCAAGAAACCATTATACCTTAACGTTCTATTTGGAAATTAAATAAAAAAGAAGTTGAATAGAAAAGTAAATTGAATAAATATGGAAGTTGAGTAAAAATAAAAATGAAAATTGCATCAAATTAAAAATGTAAGTTCATTCAAGAAACCATTATACCTTAACGATCTATTTGGAAATTAAATAAAAAAAGAAAATTAAATAAAAAAGAAAGTTGAATCAAAGTGGAAGTTAAATTAAATAAAAAAGGAAGTTAAATAGAAAAAGAAATTGAATAAAAATTGAAATTGAAGAAAAATAAAAATGAAAGTTGCATAAAATTAAAAATTGAAGTTCATCCAATAAACTGCTATACCCTAACGATCTATTTGGAAATTAAATAAAAAAAAGAAGTTGAATAGAAAAGAAAATTAAATAAAAATGGAAGTTGCATAAAATTAACAATGGAATTTCCGAATAGGTCATTAATGCATAGTGGTTTCTTGAATGAACTTCCATTTTTATTTTTATGCAACTTCCATTTTTAGTTTTACCCAACTTCTATTTTTAATTTTATTCAACTTCTATTTCTATTTGTATTCAACTTCCATGTTCATTTTTATTCAACTTCCATTTTTATTTAATTTCCTTTTCTATTCAACTTCATTTTTTTATTTAATTTCCAAATAGATCGTTAAGATATAGTGCTTTCTTGAATGAACTTCCATTTTTAATTTTATTCAACTTCCATTTTTATTTTTATTCAATTTCCTTTTCTATTCAACTTCTTTTTCTTTTTTTTTAATTTCCAAGTAGATCGTTAATGCATAGTGGTTTTTTGAATGAACTACCATTTTTAATTTTATGCAACTTCCATTTTTAATTTCCAAATAGATCATTAAGGTATAGTGGTTTCTTTATTGAACTTCCATTTTTAATGTTATGCGACTTCTATTTTTATTCAACTTCCTTTTTTATTTTTATTCAACTTTCATTTTTATTCAACTTCCTTTTTTGTTTAATTTCCAAATAGATCTTTAAGGTATAGTGGTTTCTTGAATGAACTTCTACTTTTATTTTTATTCAACTTCCATTTTTATTTTTATTCAACTTCCATTTTTATTCTTATTCAAGTTCCATTTGTATTCAATTCCCTTTTCTATTTAATTTCCAAATAGATCGTTAAGGTATAGTGGTTTCTTGAATGAACTTCAATGTTTATTTTTATTCAACTTCCAATTTTATGAAACATCCATTTTTATTCAATTTCCTTTTTTATTCAACTTCGATTTTTATTCAATTTCATGTTCTATTCAACTCTCATTTTTTCTTTAATTTCCAAATTGATCATTAACGTATGGTGGTTTCTTGAATGAACTTCCATTTCTATTCAACATCATTTTTTATTCAACTTCAATTTTTATTCAATTTCCATTTCTATTCAACTTCCTCTTTTTTTTTAATTTCCAAATAGATTGTTAAGGTATAGTGGTTTATTGAATAAACTTCCAGTTTTAATTTTATGCAACTTCAATTTTTAATTTTATCCAACTTGCATTTTTATTGTAACAACCCTCACTTTGAATTTGTCTTGTTTGCATGCATATTGTGTAATCTTGCCTTGATAAGTTTGTAATCTTGAGATCTTGTTTTGCTTTGCTTGGTTAATCGTAACTTGCTTGAACTTGCACCTTGTTTGGAGCCTAGCCGAGGTCAGCTTGGCATAGTTCGTCTTTGAGCCTTTATGCTTTGAAGGGTTTTGGAACCTTAGCCGACCTCTATCTTCACCTCGGCATGTTTGCCGAGATGTTTTGTGCTTGTGATCTTTGTCCTTGGGCAGGTATGGCCTAGGCCGAGATGTGGTACACCCAGGCCAAGGTGTGGCACAGCTTAGTCAAGTGTCGTCCTCCCTAGCCGCTGCCTTGTTGACCTGCTGTCAAGTCTTGTCTTTGGCCGAGGTCATTTCGCCGACGTGTTTTGCCACCAAGCGTGTTGTGTACGCTTTTGTCGAGACTTGTCTTGTCTAGCGCCACTTTTTAATCGCACCAATCCCGGTAATGCCACGTGTCCGAAATAAGGCTATGACAAATTTACGCACCTATAATATATCATTGTGTATCTTGTTAGCATCTTTTTGGTCTCAATCTTTGTCTTGCTTAGAGAGAGAAGCTCTAGAACAAGAGTTAGAGTTTTAGAGAGAGAAGTTGAGTCCGGCTTGATCGTGGAAGATCGAACCATTGGATTTCAGCTTTTGAGGTTAGATTCTTGTTCTACATCTATTGTTCTTATCGATCATCTAGCTACATTGCATGATTGGATCTGCTTTTGCATGCCATGCATCGATTTGGAATTGGTTTCAAAAGAGAAAATGATGTTTTTGTGTTCTTGAAGAAGAACCTCGTTTTGATCCAAAGTTTGGAACAAGAATCATGTTTTGTGTTTGTTCTTGCATGGTTTTCTTTAATAAGTACCTAGGTCCATGTTCTTGGACTCCTAGCCAAATCTCGATTTTGGATAAAAGAGTTACGATTCTTGCATGCATGTTTTGATGTTCTTGATGCTCATGTTCTTGCATTCTTCTCGTGGAAACTCAGTTTCGATTTGCGTCTTATATGTGGCCATCGTGACCACACCTCGGCAAGGAGGTGCGGGACCTCGGCATTGTCGATGGAACCCAAAGTGAGTTTCCACGAGTTGGGAGACTTTGCATGTTTCGCTTTTGTTATTTGTTTGGATTCGTGGGAGTGCCGAGATCATTCACTTGTATGGAAAGCATGTCTTGAAAATGTGATTTGCCTTGTGATTTGTCAGACTTTGATCTTTGCTTTGAGCCTACACCAAGACCGAGGTGAGTGGTGCTTTTAATAAAGCTATGTTAAACGGTTTTGTTAAACCTTGTCTTGATTTGTTTTGATGAAAGTATTTGTTCGCATGAATGATTAGCCAAACTTGATGTATCATGTATAAGCTTTGTTTTGATGCTATCTCGAAGTCCCTTGGCCGGAGGACTATAATCTTCGCAAAGACTAAGTGTAAAAGTCCCTTAGTCAAGGACTCTAAACTTTCGCAGCACCATCTTGTTAAAAAGGATACGGTCCTCTCTTGAAAAGATTAGGTGTTAAAGCAAAGCTACGCCTAAGTAACACAAGTCCCTTGTGCTAGAGGACTTTAAACTTTCGCAAGATCACTTGGTCAAAAAGGCTACGGGCCTAAGTGACACAGACTCTTGTGTATAAAGGATACGGTCCTTCTCGAAAAGTTATTTGAGTTAAAAAGGGGGGCTACGGGCCTAAGTAACATAAGTCCCTTGGGTGGAGGACTATAAACTTTGCAAAGACCACTTTGTTAAAATCGATCTCGGATCACACCAATCTTGTTTGCCACTAATGGACTACTACACGCTCGCTTGTTTGGACAACCTTTGGTTATGTTCTCACGATGTCAGTGAGCATCCCTCGAAATGTGTAAGATTCTACAGATGAATACGGTTCATCCCTTGATTCGGTTTAGCTTTGATGTATTTTGCTTTGAAAGAACCTCGCCTAATATTTGGATGGTTTTGGCATGTTTTGTTTTGTACAGACTTCGCCATATTCATGCAAAACCTTTATTTCTTGTACCATTCATCGAAGTTTTCATACTCACCCTCTATATATATATGTAGGTGATGAGCGTGATGGCGGCGACGCCTAGATGTGTTTGCAAGCCTGCTTTTGGACTACTTGTTTTACGCCGCAAAGTTTTGCATTCTTGTCGGCAATATCGCTTTTACACGCCTTTTGAGTTTACGCCGCCAACTTGAAAATCATGCTTCTTGACTTGTAATTTTGTATTTTGTGCATGCCGCCTAGAAGCCTTTTGATCAAGATTTGTTTTGTATTTTGTTATCTTGGATTGGTTGTAAGACTATTTTGTATATGTCTTTACATTTGATTTGATTTACGACATGCTCTAATGGACCATTTGTATTTGATTCATCGCCCGCAATTTTGTGAGCCCCTATGATTACTCTGTCGTGTGTGTGAAATTTTGTAAGCCGCCTTTGGTGATCTCGGACATCGGGCCATCTCGCACCACCCTACTAGGGGCGTGTTGGGGTCGTGATGAGTGGTATCGAGCACAAGTTCCCCGAGTATACACTATTCACACACTTTGAGTCCTAAAGAGCATAGGATTCCCTTTAGAAAGAAGCTAAGATTGCATCATAGTGCTTGCTATTGGAATAAGGTGTGCATTGTCTTGACATGTTTGTTTGTTACTTGCCTATGTGTTTATTTGCTTGTTTTGCTTAAGAGTCACACTTTGTATAATCATAGTATCATGAGGAGAGGTAGACCTCCATCGGGTCGAGATCACCAAGACGATTGGACAGAATGGAGAGATTAATGGAAGGATTGACCCGTGAGATGAGGCAAATAAGACAAAGAATACACTAGTGCTACATCGACCAAAGCCGAAAGGCATAAACGGCGAAATGTAGCTCCGCCTCCACCTCCCCAAAGGCCACAAGTCGCACCACACCAAATTTTATATGGGGATGGCACAATAGCTTTGATCGTGAGTTTAAGAAGATGAGACCACCGAGGTTCTTCTGGAGGTATAGAGCCGATGAAGGCCGAGGCATGGGCTTTGGAAATGGAAAAGCTGTTTGAAATCTTCCCTAGCACCGACACTCGTAAGGTGACATTGGCAACCTTCACATTGGATGATGACGCCAGAGATGGTGGATGATGGTTCGAGAAAGGAATCCAGACTTAACTCGACTAGATTTTTGGAGTTGTTCTACAAGAAACACTTCCCATCGAGTGTACGGAACCGTAAGGCCACCGAATTTCGACCTTGACACAGGCAACCGAACGGTAGCGTATCATGATCGTGCCTTTATCAACTAGTAAGGTTTGTACCTCACATGACCAATGACGAATACATGAAGGCAAGGAAGTTTGAAAGTGGACTCGAAAGTCCGATTCAAGATCGGGTTAACTTGCACGACCTACCGACTCCACGCCGAGGTATTGGACAAAGCCATTTTGGCCGGGTTAACTTGAACAGATACCGAGCTCGGGAGAGAACCAGAGGAAGAGATGTAATTATGACAAGAGTTTGTTAGCACGCTTACGCCAAGAAGAGACCGAACACGACAAGATTAGTTACGGAGGCGAAGGTAATACCAAGCCGATGTGTTCAGATTGTGGAAAGCGAGATTTTGGAGTTTGTCGTCGGACGCCCGAGCTGTTATGAATGTGGGAAATGGGGCATTACGTTAGAGATTGTCCTAAGGGAAAGATCGATAACAAAGAAGAAAGGTGAGAACACCTCGCAACGCCCGTATGGGTAATGTCAAAAAGGGCCGATGAGGCGAGTGTTTGCACTAGTGCCGGAGATACTCGCACGTCAAACTGTGGTGTCGTATACTTCTAATTTGCTCCCTAAATGCTTATGTGTTGGTTGATTCGCCTCTACGCACTCGCTTGTTTCTACTAAGTTTGCCGAGAAGATTAATAGGAACCTAGAACCTCTTGATTATGTGCTATCTGTGGTTCACTGGCTCTGGGAGATCCATGATTGTTGCATCCATTTATAGAGCATGTGTTGTTGTTATTGAGCATGTTGAATCGCTAGTTGATTTAATGCCTTTGGATATAGATCATTTTGATGTTATATTGGGAATGGATTGGTTAGTAGCAAATCACGCACTCATTGATTGTGTCTCAAGAGTGTCACATCGAAAACCCCAAACTGGCCGAAGTTATCTTCCCGGTAAAGGGGTAGTGCCCCCACCTTATTTAATCTCCTCCGTTAGAGCCTATAAGCTAATTCAAAACGGGTGCCTAGGTTATTTGGGTAGTTTATTGAAAGACCATGATGGAAATGTTAGTTTAGCCGACATCCCGCTTGTTAGTGAGTTCGCCGACGCCTTTTCCGATGACTTACCCGCCACTTGGTCGATAGAGAAATAGAGTTTATCGTTGATATCGTATCGAACCCAAATGATCTCCAAAACGCCATACGTAATGGCCCCAAATTAACTTAGGGAATTGAAACTGCAGCTTGCAAGAATTGTTGGATAAGGGATTTATTAGGCCGAGCACTTCACCATGGGGAGCACCGCTTTATTTGTTAAGAAGAAGGATGGCACACTTCGCCTTTGTATCGATTATAGAGAACTCAATAAGGTCACCATTAAGAATAAGTACCCATTACCTAGGATTGATGATTTACTTGATCACTACAAGGAGCACGAGTCTTTTTCCAAGATTGACCTTAGGTCGGGCTACCATCGCCTTAAGGTTAAGGCCGAGGATGTTGAGAAGACCGCCCTAACTAGATATGGCCACTACGAATTTTTAGTGATGCCTTTTGACCCACCAATGCCCTCTTGCATTTATGGATTTAATGAACACAGTCTTCAAGCCTCACTTAGATGAGTTTGTGGTCGTTTTCATCCATGATATATTGATTTATTCCAAGAGTGAAGTTGAACATGAAAACCATTTGAAACTTGCTTTGCAGATTTTGAGAGACCGGAAATTGTATGCTAAATTTAACAAGTGTGAGTTTTGGCTTTCTACTATTTCATTTCTGGGCCATGTAATAAATGAAGGAGGTATTTCTGTTGATCCGAGCAAAATTGAAGCCGTGGTGAATTGGCCGAGGCCGACCAATGTATCCGAGGTTCTGAGTTTTCTGGGATTGGCAGGTTACTACAGAAGTTCGTGAAGGATTTCTCCAGATTGCAATTCCATTGACACAATTGACTAGGAAGGAGCACCGTATGAATGGATCAAGAACGGGAATCGACTTTCCAGAACTAAAGACGAGGTTGGTTACAAAGACCAAGATCTTGGTACTTCCATCGTAAGGAAGAATTTCATGTTTATAGTGATGCATCGCATAAGGGTTTGGGTTGTGTATTAATGCAAGGGGTAAAGTCATAGCTTATGCATCTCGTCAATTGAAGCCACATGAGAAGAACTATCCTACCCATGATTTGGAGCTAGCAATGTGGTATTCGCTTTTAAAGATTTGGCGTCATTACTTGTATGGAGCTTCTTGTCGTTTTTACAGATCACAAGAGTTTGAAGTATCTATTCACTCGTAGGAATTGAACTTGAGACAAAGAAGATGGCTTGAGTTGTTGAAGGACTATGACATGCGATTCAATATCACCCAGGAAAGCTAACAACAGGCCGACGCCCGAAAGCGAAGTCAGGAAATTTGGCATGTCTAACTTTGATTTCAAAGAGAACCAACCATTGTGGAAGAAGTAAAGGCAAGACAAAGGGAGGATGAATTCTTCGAAAGGTAGCCGATGAGATTGATACTGGCCGAGGACGTGGTACACATTTGAGAACCAAGTGCTTAAGTTTGAAGGAAATTGTGTGTGGCCGATGTTCCAGAGTGAAAGGAAGATTTTGCTAGAAGCTCATAATTCCAAGTTTGCGCTCATCCAGAAATACCAAAATGTACCAAGACGTGAAATGACATTTTGGTGGCCAAACATGAAAAGAGAGATAGCCGAATTCGTCACGTTGTTTGCATTGTCGCTAGTAAAAGCGTAACATCGAGACCAAAGGACTTCTATAACCTTTGTCGATCCCCGAGTGGAAGTGGGAACACATCTCCATGGATTTTGTGACTGGACTGCCGAGAACACAGAAAGGTATGGATTCGATTTGGGTTGTGGTAGATAGACTAACCAAGTCAGCACACTTTTTGCCTGTTAAAACTACTTTCAACGCCGATCAACTTGCCTTACTATATGTGAATGAGATTGTTAGACTTCATGGAGTGCCGATGTCAATAGTGTCGGACCGAGATCCGAAGTTCGTTTCCAGATTTTGGCAAAGTCTGCAGAGAGCCTTTGGAGCCGAACTGAGATTTAGTACAGCTTTTCATCCCCAGACAGATGGGCAAACTGAGAGAACGATTCAGACGCTTGAAGATATGCTTCGACTTTGTGTATTGGATTTCCAAGGAAGTTGGGGAATGCATTTGCCTTTAGTGGAATTTGCTTACAACAATAGTTATCAAGCTACCATTGGCATGGCACCATATGAAGCTTTGTACGAAGAAAGTGTAGATCGCCGATATGTTGGACCGAAGTTGGAGACAAGGCTCGCTGGTCCCGAACTCATTCAAGTAACAACAGAGAAGATTAAACTTATTCAAAGAGGATCAAAATCACCAGAGTCGACAAAAAGAGTTATGCCGACCAGAGAAGAAACGAGTTAGAATTCGGGTTGGGGATCACGATTCCTAAAGGTTTCACCAATGAAAGGGGTTTCCAGATTTGGGAAGAAAGGTAAATTAGCACCCCGTTATATTGGTCCATTTGAAATTCTTGACAAGGTTAACTCCGTTGTTTCATGACTTGCTTTGCCACCGAATTGAGCCAAGTCCATAACGTGTTTCATGTTTCGATGTTAAGGAAGTATATTCGATCCACCGCATGTAATTAAATATTCGGGATCGAAGTTAATGAGAATTTGGGCTATGAGGAGAAGCCGACGCCTATTGTTGATGCACAAGTTAAGCAATTGAGAAACAAGTCGATACCAATGGTAAAGGTGGAATGGAAAGAGCACTATGGCGAGGATGCCACATGGGAAATGGAAGAGGAAATGAGAACTCGACATCCGAGTTATTCTTGGAACAAGGTATCTTAAGTTTGGGGACCAAACTTCTTTAAGGGGTAGGATGTAACAACCCTCACTTTGAATTTGTCTTGTTTGCATGCATATTGTGTAATCTTGCCTTGATAAGTTTGTAATCTTGAGATCTTGTTTTGCTTTGCTTGGTTAATCGTAACTTGCTTGAACTTGCACCTTGTTTGGAGCCTAGCCGAGGTCGACTTGGCATAGTTCGCCTTTGAGCCTTTATGCTTTGAACGGTTTTGGAACCTTAGCCGACCTCTATCTTCACCTCGGCATGTTTGCCGAGATGTTTTGTGCTTGTGATCTTTGTCCTTAAGTGTATGGCCTAGGCCGAGATGTGGTACACCTGTGCCAAGGTGTGGCAGCTTAGTCAAGTGTCGTCCTCCCTAGCCGTTGCCTTGTTGACTGTTGCGAAGTCTTGTCTTTGGCCGAGGTCATTTCGCCGACGTGTTTTGCCACCAAGCGTGTTGTGTACGTTTTGTCGAGACTTGTCTTGTCTAGCGCCACTTTTTAACTGCACCAATCCGGTAATGCCACGTGTCCGAGCTGAAGGCTATGACAGCCGACAGACCTATAATATATCATTGTGTATCTTGTTAGCATCTTTTGGTCTCAATCTTTGTCTTGCTTAGAGAGAGAAGCTCTAGAACAAGAGTTAGAGTTTTAGAGAGAGAAGTTGAGTCCGGGCTTGATCGTGGAAGATCGAACCATTGGATTTCAGTTTTGAGGTTAGATTCTTGTTCTACATCTATTGTTCTTATCGATCATCTAGCTACATTGCATGATTGGATCTGTTTTGCATGCCATGCATCGATTTGGAATTGGTTTCGAAAGAGAAAAATGATGTTTTTGTGTTCTTGAAGAAGAACCTCGTTTTGATCCGAAAGTTTGGAACAAGAATCATGTTTTGTGTTTGTTCTTGCATGGTTTTCTTTAATAAGTACCTAGGTCCATGTTCTTGGACTCCTAGCGTCAAATCTCAGATTTTGGATAAAAGAGTTATGATTCTTGCATGCATGTTTTGATGTTCTTGATGCTCATGTTCTTGCATTCTTCTCAGGGAAACTCAGGTTTCCCGATTTCGTCTTATATGTGGCCATCAGGACCACACCTCGGCAAGGAGGTGCGGGACCTCGGCATTGTCGATGGAACCCAAAGTGAGTTTCCACGAGTTGGGAGACTTTGCATGTTTCGTTTTGTTATTTGTTTGGATTCGGTGGGAGTGCCGAGATCATTCACTTGTATGGAAAGCATGTCTTGAAAATGTGATTTGCCTTGTGATTTGTCAGACTTTGATCTTTGCTTTGAGCCTACACCGAAGACCGAGGTGAGTGGTGCTTTTAATAAAGCTATGTTAAACGGTTTTGTTAAACCTTGTCTTGATTTGTTTTGATGAAAGTATTTGTTCGGCATGAATGATTAGCCAAACTTGATGTATCATGTATAAGCTTTGTTTTGATGCTATCTCTAAGTCCCTTGGCCGAGGACTATAATCTTCGCAAAGACTAAGTGTAAAAGTCCCTTAGTCAAGGACTCTAAACTTTCGCAGCACCATCTTGTTAAAAAGGATACGGTCCTCTCTTGAAAAGATTAGGTGTTAAAGCAAACTACGGGCCTAAGTAACACAAGTCCCTTGTGCTAGAGGACTTTAAACTTTCGCAAAGATCACTTGGTCAAAAGGGCTACGGGCCTAAGTGACACAGACTCTTGTGTATAAAGGATACGGTCCTTCTCGGAAAAGTTATTTGAGTTAAAAAGGGGGCTACGGCCTAAGTAACATAAGTCCCTTGGGGTGGAGGACTATAAACTTTTGCGGACCACTTTGTTAAAATCGATCTCGGATCACACCAATCTTGTTTGCCACTAATGGACTACTACGTTACGCTTTGTTTGGACAGACCTTTGGTTATGTTCTCCGATGTCGTTGAGCATCCTCGAAATGTGTAAGATTCTCTGAGATGAATACGGTTCATCCCTTGATTCGGTTTAGCTTTGTTGTATTTTGCTTTGAAAGAATCTCGGTTAATGCTTGTTTTGCTTTGAAGGAACCTCGGCTAATATTGGATGGTTTTGACATGTTTTGTTTTGTACAGACTTCGGCCATATTCATGCAAAACCTTTATTTCTTGTACCATTCACTGAGTTTTCATACTCACCCTCTATATATATATGTAGGTGATGAGCAGGATGGCGGCGACGCCTAGATGTGTTTGCAAGCTTGTTTTGGACTACTTGTTTTACGTCGGCAAAGTTTTGCATTCTTGTCGGCATCTTGTTTTTACACCCTTTTGAGTTTCGTCGGCCAACTTGAAAATCATGCTTCTTGACTTGTAATTTTGTATTTTGTGCATGCCGCCTAGAAGCCTTTTGATCAAGATTTGTTTTGTATTTTGTTATCTTGGATTGGTTGTAAGACTATTTTGTATATGTCTTTACATTTGATTCTGCACATGCTCTAATGGACCATTTGTATTTGATTCATCGCTTGCAATTTTGTGAGCCCCTATGATTACTCTGCGTGTGTGTGAAATTTTGTAAGCGGCCTTTGGTGATCTCGGATTCTTGGCCATCTCGGCACCACCCTACTAGGGGCAGGTTGTGGTCGTGACACACTGGTATCAGAGCACAAGTTCCTGAGTATACGCTATTCACACACTTTGAGTCCTAAAGAGCATAGGATTCCCTTTAGACAGAAGCTAAGTTTGCATCATAGTGCTGGCTATTGGAATAAGGTGTGCATTGTCTTGACATGTTTTTTTGTTACTTGCCTATGGGTTTATTTGCTTGTTTTGCTTAAGAGTCACACTTTGTATAATCATAGTATCATGAGGAGAGGTAGACCTCCATCGGGCGAGATCGGTCTGAAGACAGTTGGGAGAATGGAGAGATTAATGGAAGGATTGACCCGTGAGATGAGGCAAATAAGACAGCAATACACTAGTGCTACATCGACCCAGGCCGAGCAGACAAACGGCCGAAATGTAGCTCCACCTCCACCTCCCCCAGTGCCACAAGTCGCGCACCTGACCCGATTTTATATGGGGATGGCACAATAGCTTTGATCAGGGAGTTTAAGAAGATGAGACCACCGAGGTTCTCTGGAGGTATAGAGCCGATGAAGGCTGAGGCATGGGCTTTGGAAATGGAAAAGCTGTTTGAAATCTTCCCTAGCACCGACACTCAGAAGGTGACATTGGCAACCTTCACATTGGATGATGACGCTCGTAGATGGTGGATGATGGTTCGGGAAAGGAATCCAGACTTAACTGGACTAGATTTTTGGAGTTGTTCTACAAGAAACACTTCCCAGAGTGTCGGAACCGTAAGGCCCTTTGAATTTCGGACCTTGACACAGAACAACCGAGCGGTAGCGAGAATATGATCGTGCCTTTCTTGAACTAGTAAGGTTTGTACCTCACATGACCAATGACGAATACATGAAGGCAAGGAAGTTTGAAAGTGGACTCGAAAATCTGATTCAAGATCGGGTTAACTTGCACGACCTACCGACCCTCGCCGAGGTATTGGACAAAGCCATTTTGGCGAAGCTAACGAGCAGAGATACCAGAGCTCGGAGAGAACAGAGGAAGAGATTATAGCGATGGCAGAAACACGGTTGGCGCCAAGAAGAGACCGAACACAGACGATTACTAGTTCTGGGAGGCGGGAAGGTAATACCAAGCCGATGTGTTCAGATTGTGGAAAGCGGCATTTTGGGTTTGTCGTCGGACGTCTGGAGCTGTTATGAATGTGGGGAAATGGGGCATTACGTTAGAGATTGTCCTAAGGGAAGGCGATAACTGAGAAGAAAGGTGAGAACACCTCGAACGCGTCGTAAGGGTATCTTGAAAAAGGGCCGATGAGGCAGGCGAGTGTTTGCACTAGTGCCGGAGATACTCGAATCTTTGGCTGTGGTGTCGGTATACTTCTAATTTGCTCCGAAATGCTTATGTGTTGGTTGATTCGGGCTCTCGCTTTTCGTTTGTTTCTACTAAGTTTGCCGAGAAGATTAATAGGAACCTAGAACCTCTTGATTATGTGCTATCTGTGTCTACTCCGTCAGGAGATCCATGATTGTTGCATCCATTTATAGAGCATGTGTTGTTGTTATTGAGCATGTTGAACGCTAGTTGATTTAATGCCTTTGGATATAGATCATTTTGATGTTATATTGGGAATGGATTGGTTAGTAGCAAATCACGCACTCATTGATTGTGTCTCAAGAGTGTCTGCTGAAAACCCCAAACTGGCTGAAGTTATCTTCCGGGGTAAAGGGGTAGTGCCCCCACCTTTTTTAATCCCATCCGTTAGAGCCTATAACCTAAATCAAAAGGGCTGCCGAGGTTATTTGTGTAGTATATTGAAAGATCAGGATGGAAATGTTAGTTTAGCCGACATCCCAGTTGTTAGTGAGTTCGCCGACGTCTTTCACGATGACTTACACCGCCACTTGGTCGATAGAGAAATAGAGTTCTTGTTGATATCGTATCGAACCCACCGATCTCCAAAAGCATACGTAATGGCCCCGAACTTAGGGAATTGAAGCTAGGTTGCAAGAATTGTTGGATAAAGGGATTTATTAGGCGAGCACTTCACCATGGGGAGCACCGTTTTATTTGTTAAGAAGAAGGATGGCACACTTCGTCTTTGTATCGATTATAGAGAACTCAATAAGGTCACCATTAAGAATAAGTACCCATTACCTAGGATTGATGATTTACTTGATCACTACAAGGAGCACGAGTCTTTTCAAGATTGACCTTAGGTCGGGCTACCATCGACTTAAGGTTAAGGCCGAGGATGTTGAGAAGCGCTTTCGAACTAGATATGGCCACTCTGAATTTTTAGTGATGCCTTTTGGACTGACCAATGCCCCTGCTGCATTTATGGATTTAATGAACACAGTCTTCAAGCCTCACTTAGATGAGTTTGTGGTCGTCTTCATCGATGATATATTGATTTATTCCAAGAGTGAAGTTGAACATGAAAACCATTTGAAACTTGCTTCTTGATTTTGAGAGACCGGAAATTGTATGCTAAATTTAACAAGTGTGAGTTTTGGCTTTCTACTATTTCATTTCGGGCCATGTAATAAATGAAGGAGGTATTTACATTGATCCGAGCAAAATTGAAGCCGTGGTGAATTGGCGAGGCCGACCAATGTATCCGAGGTTCAAGTTTTACGGGTTTGGCGAGTTACTCTGAGGAAGTTCGTGAAGGATTTCTCGAGATTGCAATTCCATTGACACAATTGACTAGGAAGGAGCACCGTATGAATGGATCAAGAACGGAATCGACTTTCCAGAACTAAAGACGAGGTTGGTTCTGACAAGATCTTGGTACTTCCATCAGGTAAGGAAGAATTTCATGTTTATAGTGATGCATCGCATAAGGGTTTGGGTTGTGTATTAATGCAAGGGGGTAAAGTCATAGCTTATGCATCTCGTCAATTGAAGCCACATGAGAAGAACTATCCTACCCATGATTTGGAGCTAGCAGCCATGGTATTCGCTTTAAAGATTTGGCGTCATTACTTGTATGGAGCTTCTTGTCAGGTTTTTACAGATCACAAGAGTTTGAAGTATCTATTCACTCAGAAGGAATTGAACTTGAGACAAAGAAGGTGGCTTGAGTTGTTGAAGGACTATGACATGCAGATTCAATATCACCCAGGGAAAGCTAACAGCGTGGCCGGCCTCTGAAAGCGTAAAGTCGGTTGGAAATTTGGCATGTCTAACTTTGATTTAGTGAGAACCAACCATTGTGGAAGAAGTAAAGGCAAGACAAAGGGAGGATGAATTCTTGAAGGTAGCCGATGAGATTGATCTGGAAGCGAGGACAGGTACACATTTGAGAACCAAGTGCTTAAGTTTGAAGGAAATTGTGTGTGGCCGATGTTCCAGAGTGAAAAGGAAGATTTTGCTAGAAGCTCATAATTCCAAGTTTGCAGTTCATCCAGAAATACCAAAATGTACCAAGGCGTGAAACAGACATTTTGGTGGCCAAACATGAAAAGAGATAGCGAATTCGTGTCACAGTGTTTGCATTGTCGAGAAGTAAAAGCGAACATCGAGACCGGCGGGACTTCTACAACCTTTGCCGATCCACGAGTGGAAGTGGGAACACATCTCCATGGATTTTGTGGTGAATTTGCCGAGAACACGAAGGTATGGATTCGATTTGGGTTGTGGTAGATAGACTAACCAAGTCGACACACTTTTGCTGTTAAAACTACTTTCAACGCCGATCAACTTGCCTTACTATATGTGAATGAGATTGTTAGACTTCATGGAGTGCCGATGTCAATAGTGTCGGACCGAGATCCAAGTTCGTTTCAGATTTTGGCAAAGTCTGCAGAGAGCCTTTGGAGCCGAATCGAGATTTAGTACTTTTCATCCCTGCATGATGGGCAACCGAGAGAACGATTCAGACGCTTGAAGATATGCTTCGACTTTGTGTATTGGATTTCCAAGGAAGTTGGGGAATGCATTTGCCTTTAGTGGAATTTGCTTACAACAATAGTTATCAAGCTACCATTGGCATGGCACCATATGAAGCTTTGTACGGAAGAAAGTGTAGATCGCCGATATGTTGGACCGAAGTTGGAGACAAGGCTCTGCTTGGTCCCGAACTCATTCAAGTAACAACAGAGAAGATTAAACTTATTCAAAGAGAGGATCAAAACCGCCCAGAGTCGACAAAAGAGTTATGCCGACCAGAGAAGAAACGAGTTAGAATTCGAAGTTGGGGATCACGTATTCCTAAAGGTTTCACCAATGAAAGGGGTTTCCAGATTTGGGAAGAAAGGTAAATTAGCACCCCGTTATATTGGTCCATTTGAAATTCTTGACAAGGTTAACTCCGTTGCCTACAGACTTGCTTTGCCACCAGAATTGAGCCAAGTCCATAACGTGTTTCATGTTTCGATGTTAAGGAAGTATATTCGGATCCACGCATGTAATTAAATATTCTGGGATCGAAGTTAATGAGAATTTGGGCTATGAGGAGAAGCCGACGTCTATTGTTGACAGACAAGTTAAGCAATTGAGAAACAAGTCGATACCAATGGTAAAGGTGGAATGGAAAGAGCACTATGGCGAGGATGCCACATGGGAAATGGAAGAGGAAATGAGAACTCGACATCGAGTTATTCTTGGAACAAGGTATCTTAAGTTTGGGGACCAAACTTCTTTAAGGGGTAGGATGTAACAACCCTCACTTTGAATTTGTCTTGTTTGCATGCATATTGTGTAATCTTGCCTTGATAAGTTTGTAATCTTGAGATCTTGTTTTGCTTTGCTTGGTTAATCGTAACTTGCTTGAACTTGCACCTTGTTTGGAGCCTAGCCGAGGTCACTTGGCATAGTTCGTCTTGAGCCTTTATGCGTTTTGAACGGTTTTGGAACCTTAGCCGACCTCTATCTTCACCTCGGCATGTTTGCCGAGATGTTTTGTGCTTGTGATCTTTGTCCTTGGGCAGGTATGGCCTAGGCCGAGATGTGGTACACCCAGGCCAAGGTGTGGCACAGCTTAGTCAAGTGTCGTCCTCCCTAGCCGTTGCCTTGTTGACCTGTTGCCGAAGTCTTGTCTTTGGCCGAGGTCATTTCTCGCCGACGTGTTTTGCCACCAAGCGTGTTGTGTACGTTTTGTCAGAGACTTGTCTTGTCTAGCAGTCACTTTTTAACTGCACCAATCCGGTAATGCCACGTGTCCGAGCTGAAGGCTATGACAGCCGACAGACCTATAATATATCATTGTGTATCTTGTTAGCATCTTTTGGTCTCAATCTTTGTCTTGCTTAGAGAGAGAAGCTCTAGAACAAGAGTTAGAGTTTTAGAGAGAGAAGTTGAGTCCGGGCTTGATCGTGGAAGATCGAACCATTGGATTTCAGTTTTGAGGTTAGATTCTTGTTCTACATCTATTGTTCTTATCGATCATCTAGCTACATTGCATGATTGGATCTGTTTTGCATGCCATGCATCGATTTGGAATTGGTTTCGAAAGAGAAAAATGATGTTTTTGTGTTCTTGAAGAAGAACCTCGTTTTGATCCGAAAGTTTGGAACAAGAATCATGTTTTGTGTTTGTTCTTGCATGGTTTTCTTTAATAAGTACCTAGGTCCATGTTCTTGGACTCCTAGCGTCAAATCTCAGATTTTGGATAAAAGAGTTACGATTCTTGCATGCATGTTTTGATGTTCTTGATGCTCATGTTCTTGCATTCTTCTCAGGGAAACTCAGGTTTCCCGATTTCGTCTTATATGTGGCCATCAGGACCACACCTCGGCAAGGAGGTGCGGGACCTCGGCATTGTCATGATGGAACCCAGTGAGTTTCCACGAGTTGGGAGACTTTGCATGTTTCGTTTTGTTATTTGTTTGGATTCGGTGGGAGTGCCGAGATCATTCACTTGTATGGAAAGCATGTCTTGAAAATGTGATTTGCCTTGTGATTTGTCAGGACTTTGATCTTTGCTTTGAGCCTACACCTGAAGACCGAGGTGAGTGGTGCTTTTAATAAAGCTATGTTAAACGGTTTTGTTAAACCTTGTCTTGATTTGTTTTGATGAAAGTATTTGTTCGGCATGAATGATTAGCCAAACTTGATGTATCATGTATAAGCTTTGTTTTGATGCTATCTCGGAAGTCCCTTGGCTGGAGGACTATAATCTTCGCAAAGACTAAGTGTAAAAGTCCCTTAGTCAAGGACTCTAAACTTTCGCAGCACCATCTTGTTAAAAAGGATACGGTCCTCTCTTGAAAAGATTAGGTGTTAAAGCGAAGCTACGGGCCTAAGTAACACAAGTCCCTTGTGCTAGAGGACTTTAAACTTTCGACATCACTTGGTCAAAAAGGGCTACGGGCCTAAGTGACACAGACTCTTGTGTATAAAGGATACGGTCCTTCTCGGAAAAGTTATTTGAGTTAAAAGGGGGCTACGGGCCTAAGTAACATAAGTCCTTGGGCTGGAGGACTATAAACTTTTGCAGACCACTTTGTTAAAATCGATCTCGGATCACACCAATCTTGTTTGCCACTAATGGACTACTACACGCTCGCTTTGTTTGGACAGCCTTTGGTTATGTTCTCGCGATGTCGTGAGCATCCCTCGAAATGTGTAAGATTCTCTGAGATGAATACGGTTCATCCCTTGATTCGGTTTAGCTTTGATGTATTTTGCTTTGAAAGAACCTCGGCTAATGCTTGTTTTGCTTTGAAGGAACCTCGGCTAATATTTGGATGGTTTTGGCATGTTTTGTTTTGTACTGACTTGACCATATTCATGCAAAACCTTTATTTCTTGTACCATTCACTGAGTTTTCATACTCACCCTCTATATATATATGTAGGTGATGAGCAGGATGGCGGCGATGCCTAGATGTGTTTGCAAGCCTGTTTTGGACTACTTGTTTTACGTCGGCAAAGTTTTGCATTCTTGTCGGCAATACTGTTTTTACACCGCCTTTTGAGTTTACGCCGCCAACTTGAAAATCATGCTTCTTGACTTGTAATTTTGTATTTTGTGCGTGCCGGCCTAGTAGCCTTTTGATCAAGATTTGTCTTGTAGTTTGTTATCTTGGATTGGTTGTAAGACTATTTTGTATATGTCTTTACATTTGATTTAGGCACGCGGTCTAATGGACCATTTGTATTTGATTCATCGCTTCCGCAATTTTGTGAGCCCCTATGATTACTCTGTCGTGTGTGTGAAATTTTGTAAGCCGGCCTTTGGTGATCTCGGATTACTGGCCATCTCGGCACCACCCTACTAGGGGCAGGTTGGGGTCGTGACATTTATTCAATTTCCTTTTCTATTCAACGTTCTTTTTTATTGAAGTTAATTTTTTATTTACTTTCCAAATAGATCGTTAAGGTATAGTGGTTTCTTGAATGAACTTCCATTGTTAATTTTATGCAACTTCAATTTTTAATTTTATTCAACTTCTAGTTTTATCCAATTTCCTTTTCTATTCAACTTCCTTTTTTTATTTAATTTCCAAATAGATCGTTAAGGTATAGTGGTTTCCTGAATAAACTTCAATTTTTAATTTTACTCAACTTCTATTTTTATTTAATTTCCTTTTCTATTCAACTTCCTTTTTTATTCAATTTCCTTTTCTATTCAACTTCTTTTTTTATTTAATTTCCAAATAATTCGTTAAGGTATAGTGGTTTCTTGAATGAACTTCCATTTTAATTTTAGGCAACTTCCATTTTTATTTTTATTCATCTTCCGATTTTATTCAATTTATTTTTCTATTCCACTTCTATTTTTATTCAATTTTCAAATAGATCATTAAGGTATTGAAAAGTAAATTGAATAAATATGGAAGTTGTATAAAAATAAGGTATGGTGGTTTCTTGAATAAAAATAAAAATTGAAGTTGAATAGAGAAGGAAATTTAACAAAAAATGAAGTCAAATAGAAAAGGAAATTGAATAAAAATGAAAGTTAAATAAAAAAGAAAGTTGAATAGAAAAGGAAATTGAGTAAAAACAAAAATGGAAGTTGCCTAAAATTAAAAATGGAAGTTCATTCAAGAAGCCACTATACCTTAACGATCTATTTGGAAATTAAATAAAAAATGAAGTTGAATAGAAATGGAAATGGAAATTGAATAAAAATCGAAGTTGAATAGAAATAAAAAGGAAGTTGAATAGAAAATTAAATTGAATAAAAATAAATATGGAAGTTGCATAAAATTAAAAATTGATCTATTTGGAAGTTAAGGAATAGTGGTTTTTTTAATGAACTTCCATTTTTAATTGTATGCAACATCCATTTTTAATTTTATTCAATTTCCATTTTTATTCAATTCTATTTTCTATTTAACTTCCTTTTTATTCAACTTCCATTTTTATTTTTATTCAACTTCCTTTTTTATTTAATTTTCTTTTCTATTCAATTTCCTTTTTATTTAATTTCCAAATAAATCGTTAAGGTATATTATTTGAAAATTAAATAAAAAAGGAAGTTGATCTGAAAAGTAACTTGAATAAAAATGGAAGTTGAATAAAAATAAAAATGGAAATTGCATAAAATTAGAAATTGAAGTTCATTCAAGAAACAACATACCTTGACGATCTATTTGGAAATTAAATATAAAAGGAAGTTGAATAGAAAAGGAAGTTGCGTAAAATTAACAATGGAAGTTCATTTAAGAAACCAATATATCTTAACGATCTATTTGGAAATTAAATAAAAAAAAAGTTGAATAGAAAAGGAAATTGAATAAAAATGGAAGTTGAATAAAATTAAAAATAGAAGTTGCAAAAAAATAACAATGTAAGTTCATTTAAGAAACCACTACCATTTTTATTTAATTTAAGGCAACTTCTATTTTTATTCAACTTCCATTTTTATTTTTATTCAATTTACTTTTCTTTTTAACTTTCTTTTTTATTTAATTTCCAATAGATCGTTAAGGTATGATGGTTTCTTGAATTAACTTTCATTGTTCATTTTAGAAAAAGGTAATTGAATAAAAATGGAAGTTGAATAAAAATAGAAATGGAAGTTGCATATAATTAAAAATTGAAGTTTATTCAAAAAATCACTCTACCTTAACGATCTATTTGGAAATCAAATAAAAAACGAAGTTGAATAGAAAATAGAATTAAATAAAAATGGAAGTTGCATGAAATTAACAATGGAAATTCATTCAAGAAACCACTATACCTTAACGATCTATTTGGAAATTAAATAAAAAAGGAAGTTGAATACAAAAGGAAGTTGAATAAAAATAAAAAAGGAATTTGCATACAAATGGAAATTGAATAAAAATGGAAATTGAAGTTGCATAAGATTAACAATGGAAGTTCATTCAAGAAACCACTATACCTTAACAATATATTTGGAAATTAAATAAAAAATGAAGTTGAATAGAAAAGGAAATTGAATAAAAAAAATGAAGTACCGCTATGCCCTAACGATCTATTTGGAAATTAAATAAAAAAGGAAGTTGAATAGAAAAAGAAATTGAATAAAAATGGAAGTTGAATAAAAATAACAATTGAAGTTCATTCAAGAAACCACTATACCTTAACGATCTATTTGTAAATTAAAAAAAAGAGGAAGTTGAATAGAAAAGGAAGTTGAATAAAAATAAAAGTTGAATAGAAAAGGAAATTGAATAGAAAAGGAAATTTAATAAAAATGGAAGTTGAATAAAATTAAAACTGGAAATTGCATAAAATTAAAAATGGAAGTTCATTTAAGAAACCACTACAACTTATTTTTATTCAATTTTGTTTTCTATTCAATTTCCATTTTTATTCAAATTCCATTTTTATTCAACTTCCATTTTTTATATAATTTTCAAATAGATCGTTAGGGTATAGTTGTTTATTGGATGACCTTTTTTATTTAATTGCCAAATAAATCGTTAAGGTATAGTGGTTTCTTGAATGAACTTTCATTTTTATTCAACTTCTATTTCTATTCAATTTCCTATTCTATTCAACTTCATTTTTTATTTGATTTCCAAATAGATCGCTAAGGTATGTTGTTTCTTGAATGACCATCAATTTTTAATTATATGCAACTTCCATTTTTATTTTTATTCAACTTCCATTTATATTTTTATTTAATTTCCACATAGATCGTTAAGGTATAGTGGTTTCTTGAATGAACTTCCATTTTTATTTTTTAGTCAACTTTCATTTTTATTCAATTTCCTTTTTTATTCAACTTCCATTTTTATTCAATTTCCTATTCTTTTCAACTTTCTTTTTTATTTATGTTTTTATTCAACTTAAATTTTTATTCAATTTCTTTCTCTATTCAACTTCCATTTTTATTCAATTTCTTTTTCTATTCGAGTTCTTTTTTATTTAATTTATTTTTATTGAACTTCGATTTTTTATTTAATTTCCCTTTCTATGCAACTTCCATTTTTATTAAATTTCCATTTCTATTCAACTTCTATTTTTATTTTCATGCAAATTCCATTTATATTCAATTTCGTTTTCTATTCAACTCCCTTTTTTTATTTAATTTTGAAATAGATCGTTAAGGTATAGTGGTTTCTTGAATTAACTTTCAATTTTAATTTTATGCAACTTCCATTTTTATTCAATTTTGTTTTCTATTCAACTTCATTTTTTATTTGATTTCCAAATAGACCGTTAAGGTATGGGTTCATTCAAGAAACCACTATAACTTAACGATCAATTTAGAAATTAAATAAAAAAGGAAGTTAAATAGAAAAGTAAATTGAATAAAAATGGAAGTTGAATAGAATAAACCAGTATACCTTAACGATCTATTTGGAAATTAAATATAAAAGGAAGTTGAATAGAAAAAGAAATTGAATAAAAAAAAAAATGGAAGTTGCATAAAATTAACAATGGAAGTTCATTTTATTTTTATTCAGCTTTGATTTTTATTCAGTTTCTTTTTCTATTCAATTTCTTTTTCTATTCAACTTTTTTTTTTTTTTAATTTTCAAATAGATCGTTAAGGTAGAATGGTTTTTTGAATCTTCCATTTATATTTTTATTCAACTTCCATTTTTATTTAATCTCCAAATAGATCGTGAAGTTAGAGTGGTTTCTTGAATGAACTTCGATTTTTAATTTTATGCAACATCCATTTATATTTTATGCAACTTCTATTTTTATTTTTATTCAACTTCCATTTTTATTCAATTTCCATTTTTATTCAACTTCCTTTTTATTTTTATTCAACTTCCATTTTTATTAATTTAATTTCCAAATAGATCGTTAAGGTATAGTAGTTTCTTAAATGAATTTCGATTTTTATTTTTATTCAACTTCCATTTTGATTTATTCAACTTCCGATTTTATTCAATTTCCTATTCTATTCAATTTCCTTTTCTATTTGACTTTCATTTTTATTTTTATTCAATTCTATTTTCTATTCAACTTCCTTATTTATTTATTTTTTATTTTTTTTCAATTTCTTTTTCTATTCAATTTCTTTTTTTATTTAATTTCCAAATAGATCGTTAAGGTATATTGGTTTCTTGAATGCACTTTCCTTTTTTATTCAACTTCCATTTTTATTTTTATTCAGCTTCCATTTTTAATTTTGTGCAATTTCCATTGTTAATTTTATTCAACTTCCATTTTTATTTAATTTCCAAATAGATCGTTAAGGTATAGTGGTTTTTTGAATGAACTTCCATTATTAATTTTATGCAACTTCCTTTTTCTTTTTATTCATCTTCCATTTTAATTTTGTCCAACTTCCTTTTCTATTCAACTTCCTTTTTTATTTAATTGCCAAATAGATCGTTAAGGTATAGTGATTTCTTGAATGAACTTTCATTTTTATTTTTATTCAACTACCATTTTTATTTTATTCAATTTCCCTTTCTATTCAACTTTCTTTTTTATTTAATTTTCAAATAATTCGTTAAGATATAGTGGTTTCTTGAATGAACTCCCAATGTTAATTTTATACAACTTCCATTTTTAATTTTAGGTAACTTCCATTTTTATTCGATTTCTTTTTCTATTTCATTTCATTTTTATTTAATTTTATTTTCTATTCAACTTCTTTTTTTATTTAATTTCCAAATAGATCGTTAAAGTATAGTGGTTTCATAAATGAACTTTTATTGTTAATTTTAGGCAACTTCCATTTTTATTTTTATTCAACTTCCATTTCCAATTTCCTTTTCTATTCAACTTCATTTTTTATTTAATTTCCTAGTAAATCGTTAAGGTATAGTGGTTTCTTGAATGAGCTTCTATTTTTACTTTTAAGCAACTTCCATTTTTATTCAATATCCTTTTTTATTCAACTTCCATTTTTATTCAACATCCATTTTCATTTTTATGCAACTTCCATTTTTATTCAACTTCAATTTTTATTCAATTTCCTTCTATTCAACTTCCATTTTTAGTTTTATGCAACTTCCATTTTTATTCTATTTCCTTTTCTATTCAACTTCCATTTTTATTTTTATGCAACTTCCATTTTTATGCATGTGTGTGTCAATTTCCGACCACACTGCCAACTTAGTACTCAATGGAGAATACCGCAGAATAGATGGCACTGTCGACACCTTGAAAGAAGAGTCTCCGTGGTGGCTCGTCCACCCGGTTACTCCGACGATCAAGTCGATCTCCATATCTCTCAAAGATAACCAATAATGCTTAACTCACTAAACAGAATATCAAAAGCATACCTTAGACCCATGGGGGTGCCTCCCTTTTATAGCCAACATAATCCTAGTCCCAATAGGAGCCTAGCTCTAATAGATTTAGGATTAATGCTAATCTTGGACTCCCAGTAGGATTAGGATAAACTCTCTAAGAGTCTCATCTTTACCCAAACTGAAGTCTTCTCACATTCTAGGACTTTTCCCCCTTATCCGTTTATCCCGAATTCTGGTATCTTCGCAGATAACCTCGGCCTAGCCGAGATCATCTCAGCATCATGACCATGACACGTGGCACCTCGGCTGGCACTCCGGTGACACCTCGGCCACGTGTCGTCATTCAAAAATTATGTCCCCACAATGCAATTTCCTTTTTTATTCAATTTCCTTTTCTATTCAACTTCGTTTTTATTCAACTTCCATTTTTATTTCTATTCAACTTCCATTTTTATTCAATTTATTTTTCTATTTAACTTCCTCTTTTGTTTAATTTCCAAATAGATCGTTAAGGTATAGTGGTTTCTTCAATTAACTTCCATTTTAAATTTTATTCAACTTCGATTTTTGTTAAATTTCCTTCTCTATCCAATTTTCTTTTTTATTTAATTTCCAAATAGATCATTAACGTATAGTGGTTTATTGAATGAACTTTGATTTTTATTTTTATTCAACTTCCATTTGTTATTCAATTTTCAAATATATCGTTAAGGTATAGTGGTTTATTCAAGGAATTTCCATTTTTATTTTTATGCAACTTCTATTTTTATTCAACTTCTTTTTTTTATTTAATTTCCAATTGGATCTTTAAGGTATAGTGGTTTCTTGAATGAACTTCCTTTTCTATTCAACTTCTTTTTTTTATTTAATTTCCATTGTTAATTTTATGTAACTTCCTTTTCTATTTAATTTTCAAATAAATCGTTAAGGTATAGTAGTTTCTTAAATGAACTTCTGTTTTTAATTTTATGCAACTTCCATTTTTATTTTTATTCAACTTCAATTTTTATTCATTTTACCTTTCTATTCAACTTCTATTTTTATTCAATTCTATTTTTATGCAACTTCCATAGTTAATCAACTTCCATTTTGATTCAATTTCCTTTTCTATTCAACTTTCTTTTCTATTTAATTTCCAAATTGATCATTAAGGTATAGTGGTTTATTGAATGAACTTCGATTTTTAATTTTGTTCAACTTCCTTTTTTATTTAATTGCCAAATAGATCGTTAAGTTATAGTGGTTTATTGAATGAACTTCCAATGTTAATTTTATGAAACTTCCATTGTTAATTTTGTTCAATTTCCTTTTTTATTTAATTGCCAAATAGATCGTTAAGTTATAGTGGTTTATTGAATGAACTTCCAATGTTAATTTTATGAAACTTTCATTTTTATTTTTATTCAACTTCAATTTTTATTCAACTTCCATTTTTTATTTAATTTCCAAATAGATCGTTAAGTTATACTGGTTTATTGAATGAACTTCCATTGTAAGTTTTACGCAACTTCCATTTTCATTTTTATTCAACTTCGATTTCTTTTTCTATTCAACTTCCCTTTTTATTCAATTTTCTTTTCTATTCAACTTCCTTTTTTATTCAATTTCCAAATAGATCGTTAAGGTATAGTGGTTTTTTGAATGAACCTCCATTTTTAATTTTATGCAACTAAATTTTATTCAACTTCCAATGTTAATTTTATGAAACTTCCATTGTTAATTTTGTGCAACTTCCTTTTTTAATTTTATGCAACTTTCTTTTTTAATTTTATGCAACTTCTATTTTTATTTAATGTCCAAATAGATCGTTAAGGTATGATGGTTTCTTGAATGAACTTCCATTTTTAATTATATGCAACTTCTATTTATATTTTTATTCAACTTCCATTTTTATTCAATTTGCTTTTCTATTCATCTTCCTTTTATATTTACTTTCCAAATAAATCGTTAATGCATAAAAAAATGAAGTTTTATAGAAAAAGAAATTGAATAAAAATGGAAGTTGCACAAATACGGAAGTTGAATAAAATCTCCATTTTTATTCAATTTCCTTTTCTATTCAACTTCCTTTTTTATTTAGTTTCCAACTTCCATTTTTAATTTTATGCAACTTCCATTTTTGTTTTTATTCAATTTCCTTTTTTATTCAATTTTCAAATAGATCGTTAGGGTATACTAGTTTATTGAACGAACTTCTATTTTTATTCAATTTGCTTTTCTATTCATCTTCCTTTTATATTTAATTTCTAAATAGATCGTTAAGGTATAGCGGTTTCTTCAATGAACATCCATTTTTATTTTTATTTTTATTCAACATCCATTTTTATTCAAGAAACCATTATATCTTAACGATCTATTTGAAAATTAAATAAAAATGGAAGTTGCATAAAATTCACAATGGCAGTTCATTCAATAAACCACTATATAGAAAGGAAGTTGAATAGAAAAAGAAAGTTGAATAAAAATGGAAGTTCATTCAAAAAAATTATTATACTTTAACGATCTATTTCGAAAGTAAATAAAATTAAAAATTGAAGTTGCCTAAAATTAACAATGGAATTTAATTCAAGAAACCACTATACCTTAACGATCTATTTGGAAGTTCAATAAAAAAAGAAGTTGAATAAAATTAACAATGGAAGTTCATTCAAGAAACCACTATACCTTAACGATCTATTTGGAAATTAAAAAAAAAAAGAAGTTGAATAGAAAAGTATATTGAATAAAAGTTGAAGTTTAATAAAAATAGAAATGGAAGTTGAATAAAATTTACAATGGAAGTTCATCCAATAAACTACAATACGTTAACGATCTATTTGGAAATTAAATAAAAAATGGAATTGAATAAAAATAAAAATGGAAGTTCATTCAAAAAAATCACTCTACCTTAACGATCTACTTGAAAATTAAATAAAACGGAAAGTTAAATAGAAAAGGTAATTGAATAAAAGTTGAAATTGAATAAAAATAAAAATGGAAGTCGCCTAAAATTAAAAATGGAAGTTCATTCAAGAAACCACTATACCATAACGCTCTATTTGGAAATTAAATAAAAAATGAAGTTCATTCAAGAAACCATTATACCCTAGTGATCTATTTGGAAGTTGCATAACATTAAAAGTAGAAGTTCATCCAATAAACCATTATACCTTAACGATCTATTTGGAAATTAAATAAAAAAAGAAGTTGAATAACAATGGAAGTTGCATAAAAATAAAAATGGAAGTTCATTCAAAAAACTACAATGCCTTAACGATCTATATGGAAATTAAATAAAAATGGAAGTGGAATGGAAATGGAAATTGAATAGAAAATTAAATAAAAAAGGAAGCTGAATAGAAAAGGAAATTTAACAAAAAAGGTAGTTGAATAAAAAAGGAAATTGAATAAAAATGGAAGTTGAGTACAATTAACAATGGAAGTTCATTCAAGAAATCACTATACCTTAACGATCTACTTGGAAATTAAATAGAAAAGGAAATTGAGTAAAATGGAAGTTGCATAAAATAAAAAATGGAAGTTCATTCAAGAAACTACTATACCTTAACGATCTATCTGGAAATTAAATAAAAAAGGAAATTGAATAAAAATGAAACTTGAATAAAATTTAAAATGGAAATTCATTCAATAAACCAGTATAACTTCACGATCTATTTGGAAATTAAATAAAAAAGAAAGTTGAATAGAAAAGGAAATTGTATAAAAATTGAAGTTGAATAAAAATAAAAATGGAAGTTCATTCAAGAAATCACTATATCACAACGATCTATTTGGAAATTAAATAAAAAAGAAAGTTGAATAGAATAGGAAATTGAATAAAAATGGAAGTTGAATAAAATTAACAAAGGAAGTTGCATAAAATTCACAATTGAAGTTCATTGAAGAAACCACTATACCGTAACGATCTATTTGGAAATTAAATAAAAAATGCAAGTTAAATAGAAAATGAAATTGAATAAAAATTGAAGTTGAATAGAAAAGGAAATTGAATAAAAATAAAAATGGAAGTTGCATGAAATTAACAATGAAAGTTCATTCAAGAAACACTATACCTTAACGATCTATTTGGAAATTAAATAAAAAAGAAAGTTGAACAGAAATGGAAATTGTTTAAAAACGGAAGTCGAATAAAATTAACAATGGAAGTTCATTCAAGAAACCACTATACCTGAATGATAAAAATGGAAGTTGCGTAAAATTAACAATGTAAGTTCATTCAAGAAACCACTATATCTTAACGATCTATTTGGAAATTAAAGAAAAATGGAAGTTGAATAGAAATGAAAATTGAATAAAAATGGAAGTTGAATAAAAATGGAAATTCATTCAAGAAACTACTATACCATAACGGTCTATTTGGTTCCTTCTCTATTCAACTTCTTTTTTTATTTAATTTTCAAATAGACTGTTAGGGTATAATGGCTTCTTGAATAAACTTTTATTGTTAATTTTATACAACTTCCATTTTTATTCAACTTCCATTTCTATTCAACTTCCTTTTTTTATTTAATTTCCAAATAGATCGTTAAGGTATAGTCGTTTCTTTATTCATCTTTCATTTTTAATTTTATGCAACTTCCATTTATAATTTTATGCAACTTCCTTTTTTTATTTAATTTCCAAATAGATCGTAAAGGTATAGTGGTTTCTTGAATGACTTTCAATTGTTTATTTTATACAACTTTCATTTTTATTTTTACTCAACTTTTTTTTTATTCAATTTTCAAATAGATCGTTAAGGTATAGTGGTCCATTATACCCTAACGATCTATTTGGAAATTAAGTAAAAAAGTAAGTTGAATAGAAAAGGAAATTGAATAAAAATGGAAATTGACTGCAAACCACTATATTTTAACGATCTATTTGGAAATTAAAGAAAAAAGAAAGTTGAATAAAAAAAGAAATTGAACAAAAATGAAAGTTGAATAAAAATAAAAATGGAAGTTGCATAAAATTAAAAATTGAAGTTCATCCAATAAACTACTATACCCTAGCGATTTATTTGGATATTAAATAAAAAAGGACGTTGAATAGAAAAGGAAATTAAATAAAAATGAATGTCGCATAAAAATGGATGTTGAATAAAAATAAAAATAAAAATGGAAATTGAATAAAATAAATAATGGAAGTTCATTCAAGAAACCACTATAACTTAACGATCTGTTTGGAAATTAAATAAAAAAAGAAGTTGAATAGAGAAGAAAATTGAATAAAAATGGAAGTTGAATAAAAATAAAAATGGAAGTTGTATAAAAATAAAAATGGAAGTTGAATAAAATTAAAAATGGAAGTTCATTCAAAAAATCACTATACCTTAACGATCTATTTGGAAATAAAAGAAAAATGGAAGTTGAATAGAAATGGAAATGGAAATTAAATAAAAATGGAAGTTGATTAAAAATCAAAATGGAAGTTACATAAAATGGACGTTCAATAAAAATAAAACTGGAAGTTCATTCAAGAAACCACTATACCTTAACGATCTATTTGGAAATTAGATGAATAAAAATAACAATGGAAGTTGAATAAAAATAAAAATGGAAGTTGCATATAATTAAAAATGAAAGTTGCACAAAATTAACAATGGAAGTTCATTCAATAAACCACTATACCTTAACGATCCATTTGGAAATTAAATAAAAATGGAAGTTCAATAGAAAAAAAAATTGAATAAAAATTGATTTATTTGGAAATTAAATAAAAAAAGGAAGTTGAATAAAATAAAAATGGAAGTTACATAAAATTAACAATGGAAGTTCATTCGACATTCATTTTTTATTTACTTTCCCTTGTTTTTTAATTTCCAAATAGATCTTTAAAATATAGGGGTTTCTTGAATGAACTTGAATAAAAATTTTAGGCAACTTCCTGTTTTATTCAATTTTGTTTTCAACTCAACTTCCTTTTTTATTTAATTTCCAAATAGATCGTTAAGGTAGAGTGGTTTCTTAAATGAACTTCGATTTTTAAATTTATGCAACTTCCATTTTTATTTTTATTCAACTTCAATTTTTATTCAATTTTCATTTTTATTCAATTTCCTTTTCTATTCAACTTCTTTTTTTATTTAATTTCCAAACAGACCGTTAAGGTATAGTGGTTTCTTGAATGAACTTCCATTTTTAATTTTATGCAACTCTCATTTTTATTTTTATTCAACTTCCTTTTCTATTCGACTTCCTTTTTTATTTAATTGCCAAATAGATCGTTAAGGTATAGTAGTTTATTGGATGAACTTCAATTGTTATTTTTACGCAACTTCGACTTCCATTTTTATTCAATTTCCTTTTTTATTCAACTTCCTCTTTTTATTCAACTTCATTTTTTATTTAATTTCCAAATAGATCGTTAAGGTATAGTGGTTTATTGAATGAACTTCGATTTTTATTTTTATTCAAGAAACCATTATACCTTAACGATCTATTTGGAAGTTAAATAAAAAAGAAAAAGGAAGTTGAATAAAATTAAAAATAGAGGTTCATTCAAGAAACCACTATACCTTAACGATCTATTTGGAAATTAAATAAAAAAGGAAATTGACTACAAAAGGACATTGAATCAAAATGAAAGTTGAATAAAAATAAAAATGGAAGTTCATTCAAGAAACCACTATACCTTAACGATCTATTTGGAAATTACATAAAAATGAAAGTTCATAAAATTAAAAATGGTAGTTCATTCAAGAAACCACTGTAACTTAACGATCTATTTGGAAATTAAATAAAAATGGATGTTGGATAAGATTAACAATGTAAGTTCATTGAATAAAAATGGAAGTTGAATAAAAATAAAAAACGAAGTTGCATAAAATTCACAATTGAAGTTCATTCAAGAAACCATTATACCTTAACGATCTATTTGGAAATTAAATAAAAAAAGAAGTTGAATAGAAAAGTAAATTGAATAAATATGGAAGTTGAGTAAAAATAAAAATGAAAATTGCATCAAATTAAAAATGTAAGTTCATTCAAGAAACCATTATACCTGAACGATCTATTTAGAAATTAAATAAAAAAAGAAAATTAAATAAAAAAGAAAGTTGAATCAAAATGGAAGTTAAATTAAATAAAAAAGGAAGTTAAATAGAAAAAGAAATTGAATAAAAATTGAAATTGAAGAAAAATAAAAATGAAAGTTGCATAAAATTAAAAATTGAAGTTCATCCAATAAACTGCTATACCCTAACGATCTTTTTGGAAATTAAATAAAAAAAGAAGTTGAATAGAAAAGGAAATTAAATAAAAATGGAAGTTGCATAAAATTAACAATGGAATTTCCGAATAGGTCGTTAATGCATAGTGGTTTCTTGAATGAACTTCCTTTTTTATTTTTATGCAACTTCCATTTTTAGTTTTACCCAACTTCTATTTTTAATTTTATTCAACTTCTATTTCTATTTGTATTCAACTTCCATGTTTATTTTTATTCAACTTCTATTTTTATTTAATTTCATTTTCTATTCAACTTCATTTTTTTATTTAATTTCCAAATAGATCGTTAAGATATAGAGCTTTCTTGAATGAACTTCCATTTTTAATTTTATTCAACTTCCATTTTTATTTTTATTCAATTTCCTTTTCTATTCAACTTCTTTTTTTTTTAAATTTCCAAATAGATCGTTAATGCATAGTGGTTTTTTGAATGAACTACCATTTTTAATTTTATGCAACTTCCATTTTTAATTTCCAAATAGATCGTTAAGGTATAGTGGTTTCTTTATTGAACTTCCATTTTTAATGTTATGCAACTTCTATTTTTATTCAACTTCCTTTTTTATTTTTATTCAACTTCCATTTTTATTCAACTTCCTTTTTTGTTTAATTTCCAAATAGATCTTTAAGGTATAGTGGTTTCTTGAATGAACTTCTACTTTTATTTTTATTCAACTTCCATTTTTATTTTTATTCAACTTCCATTTTTATTCTTATTCAAGTTCCATTTGTATTCAATTTCCTTTTCTATTTAATTTCCAAATAGATCGTTAAGGTATAGTGGTTTCTTGAATGAACTTCGATTTTTATTTTTATTCAACTTCCAATTTTATGAAACATCCATTTTTATTCAATTTCCTTTTTTATTCAACTTCGATTTTTATTCAATTTCATGTTCTATTCAACTCTCATTTTTTCTTTAATTTCCAAATTGATCATTAACGTATGGTGGTTTCTTGAATGAACTTCCATTTCTATTCAACATCCTTTTTTATTCAACTTCAATTTTTATTCAATTTCCATTTCTATTCAACTTCCTCTTCTTTTTTTTTTAAATTTCCAAATAGATCGTTAAGGTATATTGGTTTATTGAATAAACTTCCAGTTTTAATTTTATGCAACTTCAATTTTTAATTTTATCCAACTTGCATTTTTATTCAATTTCCTTTTCTATTCAACGTTCTTTTTTATTGAAGTTCATTTTTTATTTACTTTCCAAATAGATCGTTAAGGTATAGTGGTTTCTTGAATGAACTTCCACTGTTAATTTTATGCAACTTCAATTTTTAATTTTATTCAACTTCTAGTTTTATCCAATTTCCTTTTCTATTCAACTTCCTTTTTTTTATTTAATTTCCAAATAGATCGTTAAGTTATAGTGGTTTCCTGAATGAACTTCAATTTTTAATTTTACTCAACTTCAATTTTTATTTAATTTCCTTTTCTATTCAACTTCCTTTTTTATTCAATTTCCTTTTCTATTCAACTTCTTTTTTTATTTAATTTCCAAATAATTCGTTAAGGTATAGTGGTTTCTTGAATGAACTTCCATTTTTAATTTTTGGCAACTTCTATTTTTATTTTTATTCATCTTCCGATTTTATTCAATTTATTTTTCTATTCCACTTCTATTTTTATTCAATTTTCAAATAGATCATTAAGGTATTGAAAAGTAAATTGAATAAATATGGAAGTTGTATAAAAATAAGGTATGGTGGTTTCTTGAATAAAAATAAAAATTGAAGTTGAATAGAGAAGGAAATTTAACAAAAAATGAAGTCAAATAGAAAAGGAAATTGAATAAAAATGGAAGTTAAATAAAAAAGAAAGTTGAATAGAAAAGGAAATTGAGTAAAAACAAAAATGGAAGTTGCCTAAAATTAAAAATGGAAGTTCACTCAAGAAGCCACTATACCTTAACGATCTATTTGGAAATTAAATAAAAAATGAAGTTGAATAGAAATGGAAATTGAATAAAAATCGAAGTTGAATAGAAATAAAAAGGAAGTTGAATAGAAAATTAAATTGAATAAAAATAAATATGGAAGTTGCATAAAATTAAAAATTGATCTATTTGGAAGTTAAGGTATAGTGGTTTTTTGAATGAACTTCCATTTTTAATTATATGCAACATCCATTTTTAATTTTATTCAATTTCCATTTTTATTCAATTCTATTTTCTATTTAACTTCCTTTTTATTCAACTTCCATTTTTATTTTTATTCAACTTCCTTTTTTATTCAATTTTCTTTTCTATTAAATTTCCTTTTTATTTAATTTCCAAATAAATCGTTAAGGTATAGTGGTTTCTTGAATGAAAACCACTATACCTTAACGATCTATTTGAAAATTAAATAAAAAAGGAAGTTGATCTGAAAAGTAACTTGAATAAAAATGGAAGTTGAATAAAAATAAAAATGGAAATTGCATAAAATTAGAAATTGAAGTTCATTCAAGAAACAACATACCTTGACGATCTATTTAGAAATTAAATATAAAAGGAAGTTGAATAGAAAAGGAAGTTGAATAGAAAAGGAAGTTGCGTAAAATTAACAATGGAAGTTCATTTAAGAAACCAATATACCTTAACGATCTATTTGGAAATTAAATAAAAAAAGAAGATGAATAGAAAAGGAAATTAAATAAAAATGGAAGTTGAATAAAATTAAAAATAGAAGTTGCAAAAAAATAACAATGTAAGTTCATTTAAGAAACCACTACCATTTTAATTTAATTTAAGGCAACTTCTATTTTTATTCAACTTCCATTTTTATTTTTATTCAATTTCCTTTTCTATTTAATTTCCAAATAGATCGTTAAGGTATAGTGGTTTCTTGAATGAACTTCCATTTTTATTCAATTTCCTTTTCTATTGAACTTCCAAATAAATCGTTAAATTATAGTGTTTTCTTCAATGAATTTCCATTGTTAATTTTATTCAACTTTCTTTTTTATTTAATTTCCAAATAGATCGTTAACGTATAGTGGTTTCTTGAATGAACTTCCATTGTTAATTTTATGCAACTTCCATTTTTATTCAATTTCTTTTTCTATTGAACTTCTTTTTTTATTTAATTTCCACATAGATCGTCAAGGTATAGTGCTTTCTTAAATGAACTTCGATTTTTATTTTTATGCAACTTTCATTTTATTATTTTTATTTTTATTCAACTTCCTACTCGATTCAACTTCCAAATGAACTTTCATTATTAATTTTAGGCAGAAGTCCCCAACCACTATACCTTAACGATCTATTTGGAAATTGAAAAACAAAGGAAGTTGAATAAAAATAAAAATGGAAGTTGCATAAAATTAACCATGGAAGTTCATTCAAGAAACCAGTATACCTTAACGACCTATTTGGAAATTAAATAAAAATAAAAATTGAATAGAAAAGGAAATTGAATAAAAATGGAAGTTGAATAAAAATAAAAATAGAATTTCATTTAAGAAATCACTATACCTTAACGATCTATTTGGAAATAAAATAAAATGGAAGTTGAATAAAAATAAAAATGCAAGTTACATAAAAATAAAAATGGAAGTTGCATAAAAATAAAATGGAAGTTGCATGATTTTCTATTCAACGTCATTTTTTATTTAATTTCTTTTTTTATTTAATTTCCAAATAGATCGTTAAGTTATACTGGTTTATTGAATGAACTTCCATTGTTAATTTTTATGCAACTTCCATTGTTATTTTTATTCAACTTCCATTTTTATTCAATTTCCATTTTTATTCAACTTCATTTTTTATTTAATTTGCAAATAGATCGTTAAGGTATAGTGGTTTCTTGAATGAACTTCCTTTTTTATTTAATTTGCAAATAGATCGTTAAGGTATAGTGGTTTCTTGAATGAACTTCCATTTTTATTCATTTTCCTTTTCTATTCAATTTCATTTTCTATTCAATTTCCAAATAGGAAGTTCAACTTCCAAATAGATCGGTAAGGTATAATGGTTTCTTGAATAAACTTCCATTTTTAATTTTATTCAACTTCCATTTTTATTTTATTCAACTTCCATTTTTATCCAATTTCCAAATAGATCGTTAAGGTATAGTGGTTTCTTGAATGAACTTCCATTTTTAATTTTATTCAACTTCCATTTTTATGCAACTTCCATTGCTATTTTTATTCAACTTCCTTTTCTGTTGAACTTCCATTTTTAATTGTATGCAGCATCCATTTTTATTTTTATTCAACTTCCATTTTTATTTAATTTCCAAATAGATCGTTAGGGTATTTTTATTCAACTTCCATTTTTATGCAACTTCCATTTTTGTTCAATTTCAACTTCCTTTTTTATTCAATTTCCTTTTCTATTTTTAACAATGGAAGTTTAATTTTTATTCAATTTCCTATTCTATTCAACTTTCTTTTTTATTTAATTTCCAAATACATCGTTAAGGTATAGTTTCCATTTCTATTCAACTTCATTTTTTGTTTAATTTCCAAATAGATTGCTAAGGTATAGTGGTTTCTTGAATGAACTTTCATTGTTAATTTTATGCAACTTCCATTTTATATTTTTATTCAACTTCCATTTTATATTTTTATGCAACTTCCATTTTTATTTTTATTCAACTTCCATTTTTATTGAACTTCCATTTGTAATAAATCGTTAAGGTATAGTGGTTTCTTAAGTGAACTTCCATTTTTAATTTGATACAATTTTCATTTTTATTCAATTTTATTTTCTATTCAACTTCGTTGTTTATTTAATTTCCACATAGATCATTAAGGTATAGTGGTTTCATAAATGAACTTCAATTGTGAATTTTATGCAACTTCCATTTATATTCAATACCCAAATAGATTGCTAAGGTATAGTGGTCTCTTGAAAGAACTTCCAATTTCCTTTTCTATTCAACTTCTTTTTTTATTTGAGGCAACTTCTATTTTTATTTAATGAACTTCCAACTTCCTTTTTAATTTTATGCAACTTCCATTTTTAATTTTATGCAACTTCCATTTTTATTCAATGTCCCTTTTTATTAAATTTCCTTTTCTATTCAACTTCCTTTTTTATTTAATTTTCAAATAGATCATTAAGGTATATAGTGGTTTCATGAATGAACTGCCATTTTTAATTTTATTGAATTTTCCCTTTTATTTTTATTCAACTTCCATCGTTATTCAATTTCATGTTCTATTCAACTTCCATTGCTATTTTTATTCAACTTCCTTTTCTATTTAATTTCCAAATAGATCGTTATGCTATAGTGGTTTCTTGCATGAACTTCCAATGTTAATCATATGCAACTTTCATTTTTATTTAATTTCCTTTTCTATTCAACTTCCATTTTTAATTTTATGCAACTTCCATTTTATTCAATTTCATAGTCTATTCAACTTCCTTTTTTATTCAATTTCCAAATAGATCGTTAAGTAGTTTCTCGAATGAACTTCTATTTTTATTTTTACGAACTTCTATTTTTATTCAATTTCCTTTTCTATTTAATTTCCTTTCCTATTCAACTTCCACTTTTTATTTAATTTCCAAATAGATCGTTAAGGCATAGTAGTTTCTTGAATGAACAGAAAAGTAAATTGAATAAAAATTAAAGATGAATAAAAATAAAAATGAAAGTTGCATAAAATTAAAAATGGAAGTTCAATCAAGAAACCACTATACCACAACGATCTATTTGGAAATTAAATAAAAATGAAAGTTGAATAAAATAAAAATGAAAGTTGAATAAAATTAAAAATGGAAGTTCATTCAAGAAACCACTATACCTTAACGATCTATTTGGAAATTAAATAAAAAAGGAAGTTCAATAGAAAAGGAAATTGAATAAAATCGAAAGTTGAATAGAACATGAAATTGGAAGTTCATTGAAGAAACCACTATACCTTAACGATCTATTTGGAAATTAAATAAAAAATGAACTCGAATAGAAAAACAAATTAAATAAAAAAAGAAGTTCAATAAAAATAAAATGGAAGTTCATTCAAGATACCATTTTTAATTTTATTCAACTTCAATTTTTATTTAATTTACTTTTCTATGCAACTTCCTTTTTAATTGAAAAGGAAATTGAATAAAAATGAAAGTTTTATAAAATTAAAATAGAAAGTTCATAAAATTAAAAATCGAAGTTCATTTAAGAAACCACTATACCCTAAAGATCTATTTGAAAATTAAATATAAAAGGAAGTTGAGTAAAAATTAAATAAAAAAAAAAGTTGAATAGAAAAGAAAATTGGATAAAAATGGAAGTTGAATAGAAAAGAAAATAGATAAAAATGGAAGTTGAATAAAAATAAAAATTGAAGTTGCATAAAATTAACGACGGAAGTTCATTCAAGAAACCACTATACCTTATCGATCTATTTGGAAATTAAATAAAAAAAAATGAAGTTGAATAGAAAAAGAAAGATCTATTTGGAAGTTGAACTTCTTATTTGGAATAAAAATGGAAGTTCATTGAAGAAACCATTATATCTTAACGATCTATTTGGAAATTAAATAGAAAAGGAAATTGAATAAAAATAAAAATGGAAGTTGAATAAAAATAAAATGGAAGTTGAATAAAAATAAAAATGGAAGTTTCATAAAATTAACAATAGAAGTTAATTCAAGAAACCACTATACCTTAACGATCTATTTGGAAGTTGAATAAAAAAAAATGGAAGTTTAATAAAAACAAAAATGGAAGTTGAAAAAAAATAAAAATGGAAGTTGCATATTTAATAAAAAAAGGAAGTTGAATAGAAATAAAAATAGATGTTGCATACAATTAAAAAGGAAGTTGAATAAAATTAAAAAGAAAGTTGAATAAAAATAAAAATTGAAGTTGCACAAAATTAAAAATGGAAGTTGCATAAAAATCGGAAGATGAATAAAAATAAAAAATGAAAATGGAAGTTGAATAAAAATCAAAGTTGCACAAAATTAAAAATGGAAGTTGCATAAAAATCGGAAGATGAATAAAAATAAAAAATGAAAATGGAAGTTGAATAAAAATGGAAGTTGTACAAAATTAAAAATGGAAGTTGCATAAAAATCGGAAGATGAATAAAATTAAAAGTGGAAATTAAATAAAAAATGAAGTTGAATTAAAATAAAAATGGAAGTTCATTAAAGAAACCACTATACCTTAATGATCTATTTGGTACCTTAATGATCTATATGGAAATTAAATAAAAAAGTAAATTGAATAGAAAAGGAAATTAAATAAAAAAGGAAGTTGAATAGAAACCACTATACCTTAACGATTTATTTAGAAATTAAATAAAAGGAGAGGTTTAATAGAAAAGAAAATTAAATAAAAATGAAAGTTAAATAAAAATAAAAATGGAAGTTGTATGAAATTAAAAGTGGATGTTCATTCAAGAAACCAACTTCCCTTTCTATTCAACTTCCTTTTTTATTTAATTTCCAAATAAATCATTAAGGTATAGTGGTTTCTTGAATGAACTTCAATTTCTTTTTTATTCAACTTCCATTTTTATTCAATTTCCCTTTCTATTTAACTTCCTCTTTTTATTTAATTTCCTTTTCTATTCAATTTCCATTTTTATTCAACTTCCATTTTTATTCAATTTCCTTTTCTATTGAACTTCCTTTTTTATTCAATTTCCTTTTCTATTCGACTTCCATTTTTTTTCAACTTCCATTGTTATTCAATTTCATGTTCTATTCAACTTCCATTTTTATTTTTATTCAACTTCCATTTCTATTTAATTTCCCTTTCTATTCAACTTCAATTTTTTTATTTTATTTCGAAATAGATCGTTAAGGTACAGTGGTTTTTTGAATTAACTTTAATTTTTAATTTTAGGCAACTTCCATTTTTATTTTAATTTCCAAATAGATCGTTAACGTATAGTGGTTTCTTGAATAAACTTCCATTTTTATTCAAGTTACTTTTCAATTCAACTTTCTTTTTTTATTTAATTTTCAAATAGATCATTAAGATATAGTGGTTTATTGAATGAACTCGTTAAGGTATAGTGGTTTATTGAATGAACTAGTTAAGGTATAGTGGTTTCTTCAATGAACTTCAATATTTATTTTTAGTCAATTTTCATTTTTATTCAATTTCCATTTCTATTCAACTTCCATTGTTATTTTATTTCTATTCAATTTCCTTTTCTATTCAACTTCCATTTTTATTTTTATTCAACTTCCATTTTTATTCAATTTTCTTTTCTATTCAACTTCATTTTTTTATTTAATTTCCAAATTGATCGTTAAGTTATAGTGGTTTCTTCAATTAACTTCTATTTTTAATTTTATGCAACTTCCCTTTTTATTTTTATTCAACTTCTATTTTTATTTTTATTCAACTTCATTTTTTTATTCAATTTCCATATTTATTCAACTTCCTTTTTTCTTTAATTTCCAAATAGATCGTTAAGGTATAGTGGTTTCTTGAATTAACTTCCATTGTTATTTTTATGCAACTTCAATTTCCATTTTTATTCAATTTCCATTTCTATTCAATTTCCTTTTCTATTTAATTTCCAAATAGATCGTTAAGGTATTGTGGTTTCTTGAATGAACTTTTATTGTTAATTTTATGAACTTCCATTTTTATTCAATTTTTTTTTCTATTCAATTACCTTTTTTATTTAATTTCCAAATAGATTGTTAAAGTATAGT
Source organism: Camellia lanceoleosa (assembly GCA_025200525.1). Taxonomy (NCBI): domain Eukaryota; kingdom Viridiplantae; phylum Streptophyta; class Magnoliopsida; order Ericales; family Theaceae; genus Camellia; species Camellia lanceoleosa. Next base: position 1,285,530 of record JANUSC010000024.1, read on the forward strand.
GGTTTCTTGAATTAACTTCCATTGTTAATCTTATGCAACTTCCATTTTTGTTTTTATTCATCTTCCGATTTTATTCAACTTCCTTTTTTTTTATTTAATTTCCATTTTTATTCGATTTCTTTTTCTATTCAACTTCATTTTTTATTTAATTTCCAAATAGATCGTTAAGATATAGTGCTTTCTTGAATGAATTTTCATTTTTAATTTTATGCAACTTCCATTTTTATTCAGTTTTATTTTTTTATTCAACTTCCATTTTGATTTAATCTCCAAATAGATTGTTAAGGTATAGTAGTTTCTTGAATGAACTTCCATTTTTATTTTTATTCAACTTCCCTTTTTATTTTTGTTCAACTTCCATTTTTATTCAACTTTCATTTTTTTATTTAGTTTCCAAATAGATTTTTAAGGTATAGTGGTTTCTTGAATTAACTTCCATTGTTAATTTTAGGCAACTTCCATTTTTATTTAATTTCATTTTCTATTCAACTTCTTTTTCTATTTAACTTCTTTTTTTTATTCAAGTTCTAGTTTTATCCAATTTCCTTTTGTATTCAACTTCCTTTTTTTATTCAATTTCCTTTTCTATTCATCTTCCTTTTTTATTTAATCTCCAAATAGATCATTAAGGTATAATGGAAATTAAGTAAAAAAGGAAGTTGAATAGAAAAGGAAATTGAATAAAAATTGAAGTTGAATAAAAATAAAAATGGAAGTTGTATAAAATTAACAATAGAAGTTGTATAAAATTAACAATGAAAATGGAAGTTGAATAGAAAAGGAAATTGAATAAAATTGGAAGTTAATAAAAATAAAAATGAAAGTTGAATAAAATTAAAAATTGAAGTTGCATAAAATTAACATTGGAAGTTCATTCAGGAAACCACTATACCATAACGATCTATTTGGAAATTAAATAAAAAATGAAGTTGAATAGAATAGGCAATTGAATGGAAATTGAATGAAATTAAAAATGGCAGTTGCATAAATTAAAAATGGAAGTTAATTCAAGAAACCATTATACCTTAACGATATCTTTGGAGATTAAATAAAAAAGGAAGATGAATAGAAAAGGAAATTGAGTAAAAATGAAAGTTGAATAAAAATAAAAATGCAAGTTGCATAAAATTAAAAATGGCAATTCATTCAAAAAACCACTATACATTAGCGATCTATTTGGAAATTAAATATAAAAGGAAGTTGAATAGAAAAGGAAATTGAACAAAAATGGAAGTTCTTTCAAGAAACCACTATAACTTAACGATCTATTTGGAAATTAAATAGAAAAGGAAATTGAATAAAAATGGAAGTTGAATAAAAATAAAAATGGAAGTTGCATAAGATTAACAATGGAAGTTCATTCAAGAAACCACTATACCTTAACAGTCTATTTGGAAATTAAATAAACCATTATACCTTAACGATCTATTTGGAAATTAAATAAAAAAGGAAGTTGAATACAAAAGGAAATTGAGTAAAAATAAAATGGAAGTTGCATAAAATTAACAATGGAAGTTCATTCAAGAAACCACTATACCTTAACGATCTATTTGGAAATTAAATAAAAAATGAAGTTGAATAGAAAAGAAAATTGGATAAAAATGGAAGTTGAGTAACCATTTTTATTTAATTTCCAAATAGATCGTTAAGGTATAGTGGTTTCTCGAATGAATTGTCATTTTTAATTTTATGCAACTTCCATTTTTATTTTTATGCAACTTCCATTTGTATTTTTATTCAATTTCTTTTTCTATTCAACTTCGTTTCTTATTTAATTTCCAGGTAGATCGTTAAGGTATGTTGTATAAAATTAAAAATGGAAGTTAATTCTAGAAAAACAAATTTAATAAAAATGGAAGTTGAATAAAAATAAAAGGGGAAGTTGCAGAAGATTAACAATGGAAGTTTATTCAAAAAAATCACTATACCTTAACGTTCTATTTGGAAATTAAAGAAAAAATGTATTTTTATTCAACTTCCTTTCTATTTTTATTCAATTTCATTTTCTACGAACTTCCATTTTATTCAACTTCCATTTTTATTCAGCTTCCTTTTTTATTTAATTTCCAAATAAATTGTCAAGGTATTGTGGTTTCTCGAATGAACTTCCATTTTTAATTCTATGAAACATCCATTTTTAATTTTATTTAACTTCCATTTTTATTCAACTTTCATTTTTAATTGTATGCAACTTCCATTTTTGTTTTTATTCAATTTCCTTTTCTATTTAACTTCCTTTTTTATTTAATTTACTCATAGATCGTCAAGGTATAGTTGTTTCTTGAATGAACTTCCATTTTTAATTTTATTCAATTTCCTTTTCTATTCAACTTCCATTTTTATTTACTTTCCAAATAGATCGTTAACGTATAGTGGTTTCTTGAATGAACTTCCATTGTTAATTTTATTCAACTTCCATTGTTAATTTTATATAACTTCCATTTTTATTTTTATTCAACTTCCATTTTTATTCCATTTCCTTTTCTATTCAACTTCCTTTTTTATTTAATTTCCAAATAGATCGTTAAGGTATAGTGGTTTCTTGAACGAACTTACATTTTTAATTTTATGCAACTGCCATTGTTATTTTTATTCAACTTTAATTTTTATTCAATTTCATTTTCTATTCAACTTCCTTTTCTATTGAACTTCTTTTTTTATTTAATTTCCAAAATAGATCGTTAATGCATAGTCTTTTTTTGAATGAACTTTCATTTTAATTTAATTTCCAAATAAATCGTTAAGGTATAGTGGTTTCTGGAATGAACTTCCATTTTTATTTTTATTCAACTTCCATTTGTATTCAATTTTCTTTTCTATTCAACTTCCTTTTTTTTTAGTTAATTTCCAAATAGATCGTTAAGGTATAATGGTTTCTTGAAAGAACTTCCACTGTAAGTTTTAATTTCTAAATAGATCGTTAAGGCATTATGGTTTCTTGAATGAACTTACATTGTTAATTTTATGCAACTTCCATTTCTTTTTCTATTCAACGTCATTTCTATTCAACTTCATTTTTAATTTAATTTCCAAATAGATCGTTAAGGTATAGTGGTTTCTTGAATGAACTTTCATTGTTAATTTTATGCAACTTCCATTGTTAATTTTATTCAACTTCCTTTTTTATTAAATTTTCTTTTCAATTCAACTTCCTCTTTTTTTTTTTTTTAATTTACAAATAGATCGTTAAGGTATAGTGGTTTTTTCAATGAACCTCCATTTTTAAATAAAAAAATGAAGTTGAATAGAATAGGAAATTGAATAAAAAATAAAAATGGAAGTTGAAGAGAGAAAATAATTGAATACAAATGGAACTTGAATAAAAATAAAAATGGAAGTTGAATAGAAAAGGAAGTTGAATAAAAATGGAAATTGGATAAAACTACAAGATGAACAAAAATAAAAATGCAAATGGAAGTTGAATAAAAATAAAAATGGAAGTTGAATAAAATAATGGAAGTTCATTTAAGAAACCACTATAACTTAACGATCTATTTGGAAATTAAATAAAAATGAAAATTGCATAAAAATGGAAGTTGAGTAAAAATAAAAATGGAAGTTGAATAAAAATAAAAATAAAATTGAATAGAAAAGAGAATTGAAATTAAATCAAATGGAAGTTGAATAAAAACAATAAATAGAAGTTGCATGAAACTTACAATGGAAGTTGAATAGAAATGGAAATTGAATAAAAATAAAAAAGGACGTTGAATAAAAAAGGAAGTTGAATAGAAATGAAAATTAAAAAAAAAGAGGAAGTTGAATAAAAATGGAAGTTGCATGAAATTAACAATGGAAGCTTATTGAAGAAACCACTATACCTTAACGATCTATTTGGAAATTAAATGGAAAAGGAAATTGAATAAAAATGAAAGTTGAATAAAAATAAAAAAGGACGTTGAATAAAAAAGGAAGTTGAATAGAAATGGAAATTAAAAAAAAAAAAGGAGAGTTGAATAGAACATGAAATTGAATAATAATGGAAGTTGAATAAAAATAAAAATGGAAGTTGCATAAAATTAACAGTGGATGTTCATTCAAGAAACTACTATACCTTAACGATCTATTTGAAAATTAAATAAAAAAGGAAGTTGAATAGAAAACGAAATTGGGTAAAAATAGAAGCGCATAAAATTGAAAATTACCTTAACGATTTATTTGGAAATTAAATAAAAAATGAAGTTGAATAGACAAGGAAATTGGATAAAAATAAAAAAGTAAGTCGCATAAAATTAACAATGGAAGTTGAATAAAATTAAAAATGGAAGTTCATTCAAAAAACCACTATACCTTAACGATCTATTTGGAGATTAAATAAAAAAGGAAGTTGAATTGAAAAGTAACTTGAATAGAAAAGGAAATTGCTTCCATTTTTAATTTTATTCAACTTTCATTTTTATTTTTATTCAACTTCCTTTTTATTCAACGATCGTTATGGTATAGTGGTTTCTTGAATGAACTTCCATTGCTAATTTTATGCAACTTCCATTGTTAATTTTATGCAACTTCCATTTTTATTCAACTTCTTTTTTTATTTTTATTTTTATTCAACATCCATTTTTATTAAATCAAAAAGGAAGTTGAATAGAAAAGGAAATTTAAATTAAATAGATTGTTAAGGTATAGTGGTTTTTTGAATGAACTTTCATTTTTATTTTTATTCAACATCCATTTTTATTCAATTCCATTCTACTTTCTATTCAACTTCGTTTTTTATTTAACTTCCAAATAGATCGTTAAAACATAGTGGTTTCTTGAATGAACTTCCATTGTTAATTGTATGCAACTTCCATTTTTATTCAATTTTCATTTTTATTTTATTCAATTTCCCTTTCTATTCAACTGTCTTTTTTATTTAATTTCCAAATAATTCGTTAAGGTATAGTGGTTTCTTGAATGAACTTCCATTTTTAATTTTACTCAACTTCCATTTTTATTTAGTTTCCTTCTCTATTCAACTTCTTTTTCTTTCTTTTTTTAATTTCCAAATAGATCGTTAGGGTAGAGTGGTTTTATTTGACTTCAATTTTTAATTTAATTTCCTTTTCTATTCAACTTCCCTTTTTTTATTTAATTTCCAAATAGACCATTAAGGTATAATGGTTTTTTGAATTAACTTCCATTCTTAATTTTATGAAACATCCAGTTTTATTTTTATTGAACTTCCATTTTAATTTTTATTCAACTTCATTTTTTATTCAATATCTTTTTCTATTCAACTTCCATTTTTATTTTTATTAAACTTCAACTTTTATTCAGTTTTTAATTTTATGCAACTTCCATTGTTATTTTTTTTCAACTTCAATTTGTATTCAATTTCCTTTTCTATTCAACTTCCATTTTTTATTTAATTTCCAAATAGATCGTTAAGTTATAGTGGTTTCTTGAATGAACTTTCATTTTTAATTTTATGAACTTCCATTGTTAATTTTATGCAAATTCCACTTTCATTTTTATTTTTATTCAACTTCAATTTTTATTCAATATCATTTTCTATTCAAGAAACCACTATACCTTAACGATCTACTTGGAAATTATATAAAAAAGTAAGTTCAATAGAAAAAGAAATTGAACAAAAATGAAAGTTGAATAAAAATGAAAATTGAATAAAAATGGAAGTTCATTTAAATTAAAAATTGAAGCTGAATAAAAATAAAAAATGAAATTAAATAAAAAAAGAAGTTCAATAGAAAAGGAAGTTGAATAAAAATAAAAATGGAATTTGCATAAAATTACCTTGACGATCTATGTGGAAATTAAATAAAAAAAGAAGTTCAATAGAAAAGGAAGTTGAATAGAAAATGAAATTGAATAAAAATTGAAGTTGAATAAAAATAACAATGGCAGTTGCATAAAATTAAAAATGTAAGTTCGTTCAGGAAACCACTATACCTTAACGATCTATTTGGAAATTAAATAAAAAATGAAGTTGAATAGAAAAGGAAATTGAATAAAAATGGAAGTTGAGTAAAAATAAAAATGGAAGTTGAATAAAATTAACAATGGAAGTTCAATAAAAATAAAAAATAAAATTGAATAAAAATGGAAATTGAATACAAATAGAATGGAAGTTAATTCAAGAAAGCACTATACCTTAACGATCTATTTGGAAATTAAATAAAAAAGGAAGTTGAATAGAATATGAAATTGAATAAAAATGGAAACTGAATACAAATAGAATGGAACTTAATTCAAGAAACCACTATACTTTAACGATCTATTTGGAAATTAAATATAAAAGGAAGTTGAATAGTAAAGGAAATTGAATAAAATTGGAAGTTGAATAAAAATGGAACTTGCATAAAAATAAAAATGGAAGTTCAATAAAAATAAAACTGGAAATTACCTTAAATAAACAATGGAAGTTAATTCAAGAATCCACTATGCCCTAACGATCTATTTGGAGATTAAATAAAAAAGGAAAATGAATAGAAAACAAAATTGAATAAAATTGGAAGTTGCCTAAAATTAAAAATGGAAGTTGAATAAAAATAAAAAAGGAAGTTGAATAGAAAAGGAAACTCAAAAAAAATGGAAGTTGATCTATTTGGAAATTAAATAAAAAAGAAAGTTGAATAGATAACAAAATTGAATAGAAAAGGAAATTGCATAAAAATTAAAAATGGAAATTGCATAAAAATTAAAAAAGGAAGTTGAATGAAAATGGAAGATGAATAAAAATGGAAGTTGCCTTAAATTAACAATTGAAGTTGAATAGAAAAAAGTTGAATAAAAAGGAAGTTGAATAAAAATGAAATTAAATTAAAAATGAAGTTGAATAGAATAGGAATAGATCGTTAAGATATAGTGGTTTCTTGAATGAACTTACATTGTGAATTTAATTTTATACAACTTTCATTTTTATTTTTATTCAACTTCTAGTTTTATCCTTAATGATCTATTCAACTTTCTTTTTTATTTAATTTCCAAATAGACCGTTAGGGTATAGTAGTTTCTTAAATGAACTTCCATTTTTAATTTTATGCAACTTTCATTTTTATTTTAATTCAACTTCCATTTTATTTTTATGCAACTTCCATTTTATTTTTATTCAACTTTCATTTTGATTCAATTTCCTTTTCTATTCAACTTCCATTTTTATTCAATTTACTTTTCTATTCAACTTCTTTTTTTATTTAATTTCCAGATAGATCGTTAAGGTATTACGGTTTTTTGAATGAACTTACATTGTTAATTTTATGCAATGTCACGACCCCATTCCGTCCCTAGTAGAATGGTGCCGTGATGGCCAGTAATTCGAGATTACCGAAGGCCAACTTTCAAAATTCACACTCAATCAGAGTATTACATATGGGGCTAACATGTGCGGAAGCAATATATACAAATCTAATTAGTCCATAAGAGTTGTGCATAAGTCAAATGAAATGGCATACATCTTTACATAGCTTTACAACTTGAATATAAGCAAAATAAAATACATATTACATCTTGACTAAAAGGCTTCTCAAGCATATATACAAAATACATGAAATACAACCAAGAAGCTTACTCTGCCAGATTTCCGTCATAAATATCGCTGACATAACACGGATCATACAACTTCTTGCAAATAACACATCTCGCCGCCTTCATGCTTGTTACCTACATATATATAAGGAGAGGGTGAGCTTGGATACTCAGTGAATGGTATAAGTAATAAAGGGGTTAAATGAATGATTCCCGAGGTCCTTATCAAAACAATACATATATCATAGCTTGTTCAAAACATGGGATGAATCAAGTTCATCAATCAAATCTTGGTCTTTCAAATCTTCTTGGGATGTTTAATAACATCTACATAATACATGGGGTGATGACATTCCGAACAAACCCACGCGGTAAACCGTCAGTGGCAAAACAAGGGTGCAGTTGCATTATAGTCCCCGGCACTAAGGACTTTCAAGACAAGGGTGCAGTTGCATTATAGTCCCCGGCACTAAGGACTTTCAAGACAAGGGTGCAGTTGCATTATAGTCCCCGGCACTAAGGAATTGTCCAAGAATGTCATCAAAACGAGATAATACTTGATATACAAAATAGGGATAATCATTCATGCTTGATTAAAAACTTTTCAAAACAAAGCAAAGCAAGGCTTATCAAAACATGATAACATAGCTTTATTAAAAATACAACTCACATAGCTCTTGGACGTCGGGGTTAAAGCAAGGATCCAAGACCTACAAATATATGGCAAAGTCTACTAAATACACTTCAAGAAGACAAGAAGAGATGCTCAAAGATGGATATGAAATGCATTCTTAAAACAAGCTTTACATAAATGAAAATGATCTAGGGAAAACATCTTTGGAAGTTAAAACACTATTTTTCATCTAGGGAAAACATAATGGATTCTTCTAGGGAAAACATGCTGGTTTCTGCTAGGGAAAACATGCTGGATTCTTCTAGGAAAAACATGCTGGGTACTAACCAGGTCCTGGAATGGATGCACAGAGATGATCTAGGCTAAAATGACCTAGCTGGGTGAACTCAGGAGGTCTTGGCCGAGATCCCACACCTCTTGGGCGAGGGGTGGTTACCTAGGCTTCAAATCGAGGTGTTACAGATCTTGTAGGGTGTACCATGGTCGACCTAGATGATGAACATCTCGGCCTAGGTGATGCAGTGGTTAGCCTAGGTGTGCATGCAAGATAGACTAAAGTGCAAGTGATCATGCAAGGTAGGCCAATGTGAGATACGATGCTTGGCCTATGTGTGGGATCTAGGCAAGAGTGGTCTCGGTGATCACACCTAGGGAAATGAGGTCTAGAAATCTGGGTTTCCTCCTTGAAGGACATGAAGAACATGAAGACCATGAATGTTAAAATCATAACTTGTTATTACAAAATCTGTGGTTTCATGCTATGAGTTCGAAAACATGGACCTTGGTACCCATACTTAAAGATCATATGAAAACAAACACGAAAACATGCATCTTGATACAAACTTTCGGATCAAAACATGGTTTTTTTCAAGAACACATGAATATCACTTTCTCTTTCTAAAACCGAACTTCAAAGCAATGCATGGTTCATGAAACATGTTGGATCATGCAATGCGATTAGATCAACATAAAGAATAACAAGAGTAGATCACGAATCTAACCTTAAAACATAGATCTAACGGTTTGATCTCTAGGGATCAAGCTTGGAAATCTACTCCTCTCTCAAGAACTCCTCTTCCTCTTCCTAGAGCTTCTCTCTCTACCTGGAACAAAGATATAGAAATGATAGGTTTTCTCTCTCTATCGGCTGATTTAACTCTCTGCTGGGACACGTGGCACTACCGGATTGGTTCTCCTCAAAAGGTGATAGAAAGACAAGACATGTGTAAGACAAAGTGTATACAACAAGCTAGATGACATGGGCACTCCGGTAGGTAATGATCTCGGCTAAGGACATAGGCTTCAGCAAGTAAGGTCTCAATGATCTCGGCTAAGAAGGATAACACTTGGCCAAGCTGTGCCACACCTCGGCCTAGATGTACCACACCTCGGTCTAGGTCATCCCAGTCCCAGAACAAGATCACTAGATGCAAGGATTAAGGATCTCGGACGCCTAGATGATAACATCTCGGCTAATACGCCTAGGTGATAGTGGAGGTCACCAAAGTGGTTTTAAGATGGTCCTAGGTGTAAGAGGTTCAAAGGCATGACCTAGGCTTGACATGACCTAAGCTTGGCATAGCAGGGAAGGAACAAAGCATGCAAGCAACACTTAAGCAAAACAAGACAAGATTCACGAATGCAAACTTAACAAGACAAAGTTATGTAAATGCACATGAACATGACTAATACATGAATATGGGTTGTTACATGCAACTTTCATTTTTAATCAATTTCCTTTTCTATTCAACTTTTTTTTTTTATTCAACTTCCATTCAAGAAACCACTATACCTTAACGATCTATTTCAAAATTTAAAAAAAAATTTCCTTTTTTATTAAATTTCTTTTTCTATTCAACTTCATTTTCTATTCAACTTCCATTTTTAGTTTTATTCAATTCTATTTTCTATTCAACTTCCTTTTTTATTTAATTGCTAAATAGATCATTAAGGTATAGTGGTTTTTTGAATGAACTTCAATTTTTAATTTAAGGCAACTTTCATTTTTATTTTTATTCAAGTTCATTTTCTATTCAACTTCCTTTTTTATTCAATTTTCATTTTTAATTAATTTCCAAATAATTCATTAAAGTATAGTAGTTTCTTGAATGAACTTCCATTGTTAATTTTATACAACTTCCATTTTTATTTTTATTCAACTTCCATTTTTATTTAATTTCCTTTTCTATTCAACTTCCATTTTTAATTTTATTCAACTTCCATTTTATTTTTATTCAACTTCCATTTCTATTTTTATTTAACTTCCATTGTTAATTTTATTCAACTTCCATTTTATTCAATTTCCATTTTTATTTCAATGCAACTTCAATTTTTATTTAATTTCCAAATAGATCATTAAGATATAGTGGTTTCTTGAATGAACTTTAATTGTTAATTTTATGCAACTACCATTTTTAATTTTATTCGACTTCTATTTTTATTCAATTTCCTTTTCTATTCAACTTCCATTGTTAATTTTATTCAAATTCCTTTTTTATTTAATTTCCAAATAGATCGTTAACGTATAGTGGTTTCTTGAATTAAATTCCATTTTTATTAAATTTCCTTTTCTATTCAACTTCCATTTTTATTTTTATTCAACATCCGTTTTTAATCAATTTCCTATTTTATTCAACTTCAATTTCTGTTCAATTCCATTTTTATTCAACTTCCTTTTCTATTCAACTTCCATTTTTATTTAATTTTCAAATAGAACGTCAATTACCTTTTCTATTCAACATCCATTTTTAATTTTATTCAACTTCCAATTTTATTCAATTTCTTTTTCTATTCAATACTTATTTTTATTCAATTTCCTTTTCTATTCAACTTCCATTTTTATTCAATTTTCTATTCTATTCAACTTCAATTTTTATTCAATTTCCTTTTTTATTCAACTTCCATTTTTATTCAATTTCCTTTTCCATTCAACGTCCATTTTTATTCAATTTCCCTTTTTATTCAACTTCCTGTTTTATTTAATTTCCAAATAGATTGTTAAGGTATAGTGGTGGTTTCATGAATGAACTTCCATTGTAATTTTTATGCAACTTCCATTTTTATTTTTACTCAACTTCCAGTTTTCTTCAATTTCCTTTTCTATTCAACTTCCTTTCTTATTTAATTTCCAAATTGATCGTTAAGGTAGTAGTGGTTTCTTGAATTAACTTCCATTTTTAATTTTATGCAACTTCCATTTTTATTCAATTTTGTTTTCTATTCAACTTCTTGTTTTATTTAATTTCCAGTTTTATTTAATACCCAAATAGATCGTTATGGTATAGTGGTTTCTTGAATGAACTTCCATTATTCAACTTCCGTTTTTTTTCAACTTCCATTTTTATTCAACTTCCTTTTTTATTCAATTTTCTTTTTTATTTAATTTCCAAATAATTCGTTAAGGTATAGTGGTTTCTTGAATGAACTTCCGTTGTTAATTTTATGCAACTTTCTTTTTTTTATTTAATTTCCAAATAGAATGTTAAGGTATAGTAGTTTATTGAATGAACTTCCATTTTTAATTTTATGCAACTTCCTTTTTTCTTTAATTTCCAAATAGATCGTTAAGGTATAGTGGTTTCATGAATGAACTTCCATTGTAATTTTATGCAACTTCCATTTATATTTTTGTTGAACTTCCATTTTATATTTTGTGCAACTTCCATTTTTATTCAATTTCATTTTCTATTCAACTTCCATTTCTATTCAATTTACAAATAGATCGTTATGGTATAGTGGTTTCTTCAATGAACTTCAATTTCTAATTTTATGCAACTTTCATTTTTATTTTTATTCAATTTCCTTTTCTTTTCAATTTCCTATTCTATTCAATTTCCTTTTCTATTTTCAATAGAACTCAACTTCCATTTCCATTTCTATTCAACTTCCATTTTTATTTAATTTCTAAATAGATCTTTAAGGTATAGTGGTTTATTGAATGATCAACTTCCTTTTTTATTCAATTTACTTTTTTATTCAATTTTCTTTTTTTATTTAATCTCCAAATTGATCGTTAAGGTATACTGGTTTCTTGAATTAACTTCCATTGTTAATCTTATGCAACTTCCTTTTCTATTCAACTTCATTTTTTCCTTTATTTCAACTTCTATTTTTCTTCAATTTCCTATTCTATTCAACTTCATTTTTTACTTTATTTCAACTTCTATTTTTCTTCAATTTCCTATTCTATTCAACTTCCATTTTTATTTTTATTCAACGTTAATTTTTATTCAATTTGTTTTTCTATCTATCTTTTTTTCTTTGTTTAATTTCCAAATAGATCGTTAGGGTATAGTGGTTTCTTGAATGAACTTCCTTTTTTATTTAATTTCCAAATAGATCATTAAGGTATATTAGTTTCTTGAATCAACTTCCATTGTCCATTTTATGTAACTTCCATTTTTATTCAACTACCTTTTTTGTTAAATTTCCAAATAAATCGTCAAGGTATAGTAGTTTCTTGAATGAACTTCCACCTTTTTTTTATTTAATTTCCAAATAGATCGTTAAGGTATAGTGGTTTCTTGAATGAACTTTCATTGTTAATTTTATGTAACTTCCATTTTTATTTTTATGCAACTTCCATTTTTTTCGAATTTCCTTTTCTATTTAACTTCCATTTTTATTTCATACAACTTCCATTTTTATTCAGTTTCCATTTCTATTCAACTTCCTTTTTTATTCAATTTCCAAATAGATCGTTAAGTTATAGTTGTTTCCTGAATGAACTTCCATTGTTAATTTTATTCAACTTCCATTTTTATTCAATTTTGTTTTTTATTCAATTTCATTTTCTATTCAACTTCCTTTTATATTTATTCATCTTCCTCTTTATTTAATACCTAAATAGATCGTTACGGTATAGTGGTTTCTTAAATGAACTTGAATAAAAATAATAATGGAAGTTGAATACAAATAAAAATAGAAGTTGAATTGAAAAGGAAATTGAATAAAAATGGAAGTTGCATAAAATTAACAATTTCCAAATAGATTGTTAAGGTATAGTGGTTTCTTGAATTAACTTCCATTGCTAATTTTAGGCAACTTCCATTTTTATTCAATTTCCATTTCTATTCAACTTCCTCTTTTTATTTAATCTCCAAATAGATCGTTCAGGTATAGTGGTTTCTTGAATGACCTTCCATTATTATTTTATTCAACTTCCATTGTTAATTTTATGCAACTTCCATTTTTATTTTTACTCAACTTCTATTTTTATTCAATTTCATTTTCTATTCAACTTCCATTTTTATTTTTATTCAACTTCCATTTTTAATTTTAGGCAACTTCCATTTTTATCCAATTTCTTTTCCTATTCAACTCCCTTTTTTATTTAATTTCCTTTTCTATTCAATTTCCTATTCTATTCAACTTCCAATTTTTATTCAACTTCCTTTTCTATTCAACTTCCATTTTTATCCAATTTCCTTTTCTATTCAACTTCCTTTTTTATTCAATTTCCTATTCTATTCAACTTCATTTTTTTATTTACTTTCCAAATAGATCGCTAAGGTATAATGGTTTCTCGAATTAACTTTCATTTTTAATTTTATTCAACTTCCATTTTTATTCAATTTCCTATTCTATTCAACTTCGTTGTTTATTCAATTTCCAAATAAAAATGGAAGTTAAGGTATAGTGGTTTCTTGAATGAACTTCCATTTTTATTTTTATTCAACTGCCTTTTTTTATTTAATTTCCTTCTCTATTCAACATCATTTCTTGAAAGAACTTACATTGTTATTTTTATTCAACTTCCATTTTTATTCAATTTCCTTTTCTATTGAACTTCTCTTTTTATTTAATTTCCAAATAGATAGTTAAGGTATAGTGGTTTCTTGAATGAACTTCCATTTTTAATCTTATGAAACTTTCATTTTTATTCAATTTACTTTTTTATTTAATTTCCCAATAGATCGTTAAGGTATAGTAGTTTCTTGAATGAACTTTCATTTTTATTTTTATTCAACTGCCTTTTTTATTTAATTTCCTTCTCTATTCAACATCATTTCTTGAATGAACTTACATTGTTAATTTTTACGCAACTTCCATTTTTGTTCAATTTCCTTTTTTATTCAATTTCCTTTTCTATTCAACTTTCTTTTATATTCAACTTCCATTGTTAATTTTATGCAACATCCATTTTTATTTTTATCCAATTTCCTTTTTTATTTAATTTCTAAATAAATCTTCAACTTCCTTTTTTATTCAGTTACCATTTCTATTCAATTTCCTATTCTACTCAACTTCCTGTTTTATTTAATTTCCAAATAGATCGTCAAGGTATAGTGGTTTCTTGAATGAACTTCCATTTTTATTCAACTTCCATTTTAATTTTATGCAACTTCCATTTTTATTTTTATTCAACTACCATTTTTATCCAATTTTCTTTTCAATTCAACCTCAATTTTTATTTAATTTCCAAATACATCGTTAAGGTAGAGTGGTTTCTTGAATGAACTTCGATTTTTAATTTTATGCAACTTGCCCTTTTATTTTTATTCAACTTCATTTTTTATTCAATTTTGTTTTTTATTCAACTTCCTTTTTTATTTAATTTCCAAATAGAAGTTAAATAAAAATAAAAATCGAAATGGAAGTTGAATAGAAAATAATGATGGAAGTTCATTCAATTTTATGCAACATCCAATTTCCTATTCTATTCAACTTCATTTTTTTATTTAATTTCCAAATAGATCGTTAAGGTATAGTGGTTTCTTGAATGAACTTCCATTTTTAATTTTATGTAACTTCCATTTTTATTTTTATTCATCTTCCGATTTTATTCAATTTACTTTTCTATTCAATTTCCATTTTTATTCAATTTCCAAATAGATCGTTAAGGTATAGTGGTTTCTTGAATGAACTTCAATTTTTAATTTTATTATTCAACTTCTATTTTTATTCAATTTCATTTTCTATTCAACTTCTTTTTTTATTTAATTTCCAAATAGATCTTTAAGATATAGTGGTTTCTTGAATAAACTTCCATTGTTAATCTTATGCAAATTCCATTTTTAATTTTATGCAACTTCCGTTTTTATTCAACTTCCATTTTTATCCAATTTCCTTGTCTATTCAACTTCCTTTTTGATTTAACTTTCATTTTTATTTTATACAACTTCCATTTTTATTGAATTTTCTTTTCCATTCAACTTCCATTTTTAATTTTTATTCAATTTCCTTTTCTATGCAACTTCCATTTTTATTCAATTTCCTTTTCTATTCAACTTCCATTTTTATTCAATTCTATTTTTTATTCAACTTCCATTTTTATTTAATTTCCAAATAGATCGTTAAGGTATAGTGGTTTCTTCAATGAACTTCCATTTTTAATTTTATGCAACTTCCATTTTCAAATAAAAATGGAATTTAATTCAAGAAACCACTATACCTTAACGATCTATTTGGAAATTAAATAAAAATGGAAGTTGAATAGAAAAGGAAATTAAATAAAAATAGAAGTTGCATAAGATTAACAAAGGAAGTTCATTCAAGAAAGCACTATATCTTAACGATCTATTTGGAAATTAAATAAAAAAAAGGAAGCTGAACAGAAAAGGAAATTGAATAAAAATAAAAATGAAAGTTGCATAAAATTAAAAATTGAAGTTAATTCAAGAAACCACTATACCTTAACGATCTATTTGGAAATAAAATAAAAAATGAATTTGAATAGAAAAGGAAGTTGAATAGAAAAGGAAATTGATTAAAAATGAAAGTTGCATAAAATTAAAAATTGAAGTTCATTTAAGAAACCACTATACCCTAAAGATCTATTTGGAAATTAAATAACAAAAGAAGTCGAATAGAAATAAAAATGGAAGTTCAATCAAGAAACCACTATACCTTAACGATCTATTTGGAAATTAAATAAAAAAAAATTAAATAAAAAAAGGAAGTTGAATAAAAATGAAAGTTGAATAAAAATAAAAATGGAAGTTGTATAAAATAATAATGGAAGTTCATTCAAGAAACCATAATACCTTAACGATCTATTTGGAAAGTAAATAAAAAAATGAAGTTGAATAGGAAAAAGGAAATTGAATAAAAATGAAACTTGAATAAAATTAAAATGGGAGTTGCCTAAAATTAACAATGGAAGTTCTTTCAAAAAACCACTATACCTTAACGATTTATTTGGAAATTAAATAAAAAAGAAAGTTGAATAAAATAGGAAATTGAATAGAAAAGGAAATTGAATAAAAATGGAAGATGAATAAAAATAAAAATGGAAGTTACATAAAATTAAAATTGGAAGTTCATTCAAGAAACCACTACGCATTAACGATCTATTTGGAAATTAAACAAAAAAAGGAAGTTGATTAGAAAGGGAAATTGAATAAAATAAAAATGGAAGTTGCATAAAATAAAAATGGAAGTTCATTCAAGACACCACTATATCTTAACGATCTATTCAGAATTTAAAAAACAAAGGAAGTTGAATAAAATTAACAATGGAAGTTCATTCAGGAAACCACTATACCATAACTATCGATTTGGAAATTAAAGAAAAATAAAAATGGAAGTTGCATAAAATTAAAAATTGAAATTCATTCAAGAAACCACTATACCTTAAAGATCTATTAGGAAATAAAATAAAAATGGAAGTTGAATAAAAATAAAAATGGAAGTTGCATCAAAATAAAAAAGTTCATTTAAGAAACCACTATGCCTTAACATTGTGCAACTTCCATTTTTATTCAACTTCTATAGTTATTCAATTTCTTTTTCTATTCAACTTCCTTTTTTATTTTTATTCAACTTCTATTTTTATTCAATTTCAATTTTTATTCAACTTCATTTTTTTGTTTAATTTCCAAATAGATCGTTAAGGTATAGTGGTTTCTTGAATAAACTTCCATTTTTAATTTTATGCAACTTGCATTTTTATTTAATTTCCAAATAGATAGTTAAGGTATAGTGGTTTCTAAATGAACTTCCATTGTTTATTTTATTCAACTTCCATTTTTAATTTTATTCAACTTCCATTTCTATTCAACTTCCATTTTTATTCAATTTCCATTTCTATTCAACTTCCTTTTTTCTTTAATTTCCAAATAGATCGTTAAGTTATACTGGTTTATTTTATGCAACTTCCATTTTAATTTTTTATTCAATTTCCTTTTTTATTTTTATTCAACTTCCATTTTTATCCAATTTTCTTTTCAATTCAACTTCCATTTTTTATTTTATTTCAATTTCCAAATAGATCGTTAAGATATAGGAGTTTTTTGAATGAACTTCCATTTTTAATTTCATACAACTTTCATTTTTATTTTTATTCAACTTCTATTTTTTATTTAATTTCCAAATAGATCGTTAAGGTATACTAGTTTTTTTGAATGAACTTCCATTTTTATTCAATTTCCTTTTTTATTTAATTTCCAAATAGATCGTTAAGGTATAGTGGTTTCCTGAACGAACTTCCATTTTTAATTTTATATAACTTCCTTTTTTATTTAATTTACAAATAAATCGTTAAGGTATAGTGGTTTCTTGAATTAACTTCCATTGTTAATTTTAGGCAACTTCCATTTTTATTTTTATGCGACTTCCATTTTTTTTTTTTATACAACTTCCATTTTTATTTTTGTTGAACATCAATTTTTATTCAATTTCCTTTTCTATTCAACTTCCTTTTTTATTAAATTTCCTTGTCTATTTAATTTCCAAATAGATCGTTAAGGTATAGCGGTTTCTTGAATGAACTTCGATTTTTATTCTTATTCAACTACCATTTTTATTCAATTTCCCTTTCTATTCAACTTCAATTTTGTTTAATGTCCTTTTGTAGTCAATTTCCTTTTTATTTAATTTCCAAATAATCATTAAGGTATAGTGGTTTCTTGAATGGAAATGACCGCGGAAGTAGCATACAAAATAAAGGAGATGGATTACGAAATCAAAGATGAACTAATTTAAACAAAGAATTGGAATGCACAAACCAAAATATAATTCAAGTCATAATATATTAAAACATTTAATTGATACAGAAATAACTTGCACTTACAATTGTTGTAATCTGCAAGGATCTTTAATTGGTACAGAACATGGGAATGGGAAAGTAAACCTCACTCAGAATCTGTCTTTCTTACAAACTGAAGGGTTGAAGAAAAGAAGGTGTCGAGGATTACAAACAATTACAAATATATAGAAAATAAAATTAACTATGCAAATGTGAATGGAGATCGTGCAACATGTGAATCGAACTATGCAAGATGTGAATCTGGGAACTATGCAAAGATGTGAATTGGGAACTATGCGGATGTGAACTGGCCGAATGATGAAGGCAATTTGGTCATTGAAGATCGAAAGGTGCTTGCTGCTTTTGATTGATTGAATAGTGGAGCATGTGAATAAAGGAATCGTAATAAATATAAATTGACAGCTTTTCTCAAAAGAGTATTGATTGAAGTCAATTTTATATTTATAAAGAATCCTATGTTGATTATTTCAAGCAAATGGGTCCTGAGCATCTTGAAACTCGGGACGATCCAGTTGATTGGTTGATTCTTCTGAACTGTTTGAATTAGCTGAACTGTCTTCTGAACTGGACTGTTGGACTGGTGTAGGAGATTGTTCATTCTTTGATTGGGCTTGGGCCTGATCTACCAGGAGACGGGCCATCTGGAGCAGCTGATCACTAGTGGATCCAGGTTGAACAATGGGCTGAGGAGGAGGTGAAATGGGCTTAGCTTTTGATTTGGATTTTGACTTGGGCTTTGAATGAGCCTTAGGCTGGTCCAGAACTATTGGAATTTTGGACTTTCCTTTGGATCTAATCTTGGATGATTTGGGCTTGGAGCCACTAGATGAGGGGCTGCCAAGATTGACTGGAGGAAGACTGGGCTGACTTCCTTGACTGATTGCAGCAGTTGGGTTCTGCTGGGCTTTGGCTATTGCAGGAGTTGGAGCACAAGTATCCGGAGGAAATTCCTCATAAACAATTTCAATAATCCTGGGCACATTGAACTTAGCCCACCATTTAACTGAGTGTTGTCGAATAATTATGTTATCATCAATTCCATAATGCCATTTGAATATCCATGGAATTTTGTATTTGGATATAAAAGTGAGCAATATAGGAAATTGTGTTTGATGAGCAGTGAATGGGTAAACAGCAGCAAAGTATGCAATTGTTTCATTAAGGGAACTTGGGAGAATATCTGAAATGGGGCCATAATGAGTCCACCATCTCAGAAACCAGGTTGGTAACTCGGATTTGAATTTTTGATCAAAGGAGATAAACCAGGAGTGACTGAATGACTCATTTTGGTACAGGAACAATTTGAACCAAGCATCAACATAATCATGGTAACTATATTGAATAGAGTGGCCAGGGAGATCACGAAGCGATTAGGATTTCCCATTACGCTAAAGAAACAATGTTGTGAATATAAAGTGAATGGTATAGGATCTTATAAGCATATACTCGATCTGAATGGGTTTGATCAAAATGGAACGGTGGTTGAGCAGATATCTTTGTAATAAGAGGTTTTTCTCTGGAGGTGAAGAAATGAAATGACATCGAGCCAAAATGGAATTGAGCAATTTCATTAATGGTTTGACTTCTGGGGTGACTAGGTTCTTTGTAGAAACAAAGTTAGTAACATGTGATTTGGTGTACTCGATTCGGGATGGGCGAACTGGTTAATTAGGCGAATGCTTGGCTGTTTGGCTTGAAGCAAAAGGATCATTAGCCAATGCAAGAGAGTAATCAGACGGTGAATAGTACCAAGAGTATGGTAACGGTTTACTAAGTCAATGGATTTGGTGGCGCCAAGGAGGAGGAACTATAAGTTGATTAGGTTTCTTTGGAACTAGAAGAGGGACCAAAGCCTTGGAAGGAGGCCTTGGGACGAGACATCGTGGAATAGGAAACAAAGATTAGCAACTAGAAAGAAGATCTAAATAATTCTGGTAATAAAATAGATCATTATAATAATTATGGCGTAAATTGCGTTGAGCTTGTAATCGGTGGTGAAGAATGTATTGGGCTCTTTTAGTAGTAGGTCTGGTGATTTAAAAGGCGGTTAATGCGTGATTAACTTGTTTGATCGGGGTTTGGAAATGGGTAATTTGGGTTTTAACATAGGAAATATGTGGAGTAGCACTCATCCTTACCCCTGTAAAATTCGGAGTAAGAAAATCGTGCAAGGAATTTTGACAACCGAGGATATAAGTAATATCAAAATCAAAAATACTTAAAATAGATTGCCGGGCAAAAATTTGTTTACTAGCAAGATTTTGAACATCTTTTTCCAAAACATATTTAGTGATTTGCAATCGACCGAAGTAAGAATTTTTGATTTAAAATATCATCTTGAAATTTTTGAATACATAAAAGCAGAGATAAAATTTCTTTTTTAATAGTACTATAATTTAATTGTGCTTTATTCCGCACACGAATGATAGCGAACAATTTGTTCAGATGACTGGGGGGGGACCTTCTGGAGTGGAAGCCCACCATAACCAATATCAGAAGCATCATTTTGAATACTTTGGAATGTGTCCTCGGTAGGAATACACAGACAAGGAAGGACTTAACATATTGTTTGACTTGTTGAACAACAAGAAGATGAGCGAAGACCAAGGAGGAGGATTATCCTTTAACCTATCGAACAATGGTTGACAGATTTTCCTAAGGTCTTTATAAAATTCAGCAATGTAATTGAGAGATCCTAAAAACCGTTGTAATTGGGTTTTATCAAGAATTTCATCAGGAAATTTAGACGCAAACTCAATAGAGCGACTAATTGGGAGAATAGTATTATGGTGAATATCATAACCTAAAAACCTAACTTTAGTTTGAAACAATTTAATCCTAGGCGAAATGACTAAACCATGACTTTTAATAGTATAAAAGAATGCTTAAATGTTTCCAATGTTCACTAATGGATTTGGAAAAGATTAATATGTCATCAATGTAAACAATTGAAAAATGACTAAATGGATTGAATATTTCATTCATTATGTTTTGAAATTCACTAGGAGCATTTTTAATCCAAATGGCATGACATTCCATTCATATTGACCAAAAGGTGTATTAAATGCGCTTTATATCTATCTTTAGGATGAATTTGGATTTGCCTAAAACCACTTTTTAAATCAAATTTACTAATAATAACAGCGTGAGTAAGTCTTCGAATTAGGTCTTTTTCATTGGGGATAGGGTATCTAATCCACTCTACAACAGCATTTAATGGTGTATAATTAATAACTAGGCGAGGAACACCTCGTTCTAATTCAGCATTTTTATTAACATAAAAAGCAGGACAAGACCATGGTGATTTGCTGGGACTAATAATTCGATTTTTTAATAATTCATTAATTTCTTTTTTACACATTTCTAACAATTCATGATTCATTTGAATAGGTCGGGATTTATTAGGTTTTTGTCGAACATAAAAACCTTTAATATATGGTAAAGTAACAACATCCTTTTTTCTATGCCAAAATGCAATAGTTAAAGATGAGCAAACAGTTGATTCAAGTTTTAATTTAAAATCATTAATTTGAGAAATAAGAATGGATCGATTAATCGTTGATCAATTCTTTTATAATTAATTTCTTCTTTAAGAAAATTAATATGTCGAGTTAATCGGTTAATAGTATGAGTAATAGAACAATCTTGTAATTGATTTAATTCTAATGGTTCAGGAGGAAACAAGAATTTAAATGTGACAGGTTGTCCTAAAACATGAGTGGTAATTCCTTCAGTAGAAGTGGTAAATGGATATAATAATGATATAAATGGTGTACCTAAAATGATTCTATCAGTCATGTTTTTGACTAAAACAAATGTAGTTTTGAAACAAACATTATTTTGACAAACATGTACTTTAGGTAATTTATATTTAATATGCATTTTACTACCATTAGCAGAGGTCAATTTCTCTTGGCATTTGTGATAATATTTAGTAGGGAGTAATCCTTCTTGAATACAGTTTAAATCAGCACCAGTATCAATTAAAGCAACTAGGTCTAATTCAAAATCTTCAACAATGATTTTAATTCTTGAATACCATTTTTGCATATAAATTTTATTAAGTAAATTTAATCTTTTATCGTCAAGGTTAGCAGATTGAGATCGATTATCAAAAATAAGTTTATCTGGATTTGTATGATCAGATTCAGGATCAGAATTATGTTCTGATTGATGAGGTGATGCTGGATTAGGTTGAAAATCATTTAAATTTTGTTTAAGTTTAATATTGATGATTTCATTTTCTAATTTATTATCTTTATTCTGAAGTTCTTTGATAGTTTGTTTAATTTGATTGATTTCAAATTGTAAATCTTGAAGTGTAACTTCTTTAGTTTTATTTTTAAATTTTTCCAAAGTTTTAGACAAACTAATTATAGGTTTATTAACCTTAGGTTTAGTTTCTGATTGAAGCATTAAGCCTTTCAATTTATCAATATATTGTTGTTTTAGTTGAGGCTCTTCTAATTTACTAATTAAATCGATTAAAGCGATTCTTCTTGAGTATGTTTGGTAGAACGAAATTTGTTTAACGTGTTTACAACAAACATCAAGACAAGCCAAAGTAATTTGATTATCTGAATCGAATGATTATTATCGGAAGAGGAACTAGATGTAGTTGGAGGAAGAGGAATCATTATCGATTGATTTAATTGGAAGATTTCAAATAATTGAATTTTGGATTCTTCATTAATTTGGAGTTGATTAACTCGTCTTTGAGTTTGTGTTTATCTTTACATTTATTAGCATAATGACCCTTTTGTCCTGATTATAGCATGTAATATCTTTATTAGATTTTGATTTGGATGTGATTTAGATTTGTAATATTTCTTTTTGGGTTTAGTATAAAATTTATCATTGGATTTGGAAGGTGAAAAGGGCTTCTTGTATTTATTATAATATTTTCATTTATGTTTTGGATATTTGTGTGTTTTCCGACGGGAGGGTGGAAACGGGGGAAATCCAAATTGTGCACAAAAATTACCTAATTCATATTTAGCTTTATGTTTATCTTTAGAGGCTTTTTGACTAAGTTTTAGGTCAATACACATTTTAAACCTTCTTTTTGAATAGTACTAATTATATCACCATATGTTAAATTATCATATTCAATAACACCAGTAGGGTGACTAAGAACATCTCGTATTTTATGAGCAAATAAACTAGGTAATCCATTAATAAATTTTTCTTTCCAGAATGATTTAGTACAGTCTTCTCTTAGCATAACTCGAGAGGTGAAAACATCTTTATACCATCTGAAATCACTTAAGGTTGGACAAGTAAGATTACTGAGTTGATCATGTATGCGAGAATATATATTAGTTGGGGTACCAATAAAATGTCTAATAATTGTATAAATTAATTGGTTAATACCATCATGTTGGCAACATCCTAAATTTTCATCAAATATAGGTAATCCTTGATCATCAGTTTGGTTAGCATAGATGATGGAGTCTGGTTGGGTGTCAGTTAAATATTTTTCCCACCAAGATTTGAGTTGACCAAGAAACCAAGAGTAATTAAATTTACAATTTCAAAGTTGAGTATATTGGGGATAGTTAGAGAGATAACTATTCGAGACCATAGATAAATGATTTAATTTTTGGAGGAGTTGATCTTCACTAAGACCATCAATATTCCATTCGTATAATTTTTTGGCGAGATGAAAATTGATTATTAACATTATTTTCTTCAAATTGTAAATCGAAAGGAGTAGGTTTACTATACCAATTCTTTGTAGTTTGAGGATTAACTTTAGGATAGTGAATTTTCGTAACTTGGAAATTTTGAGCTAATTTATTGATGTCATTGTCGATGTCGAGGAGGTAGGATCGGGTTAATATCAAATTGTTGATTTAAACCAGTAATCCTACCTTTATCTTTAGAAGGTGAGGGAGTATCTGGTACAGATAATTTGGTAAATAATTTTTCAATAGCTTGGACAGTAGATGATTGGTCATTTGTAACTAAAGTCGTTGGTGGAACGCTTACTAGGTAGGTTAAGTAAAGGTGCATCTAAAGGTTGTTTAGAGGATGAAGTGTAAGCAGATTCTAATTTGGTTTCTATTTTAACTAATTGTTGGCCAATTGTGTGTAAATACTGATTAGTATAATTATTTTCTGCAATAACTTTTTGAGTTCATTATCATCGCAGTAATTTAAAAGGAGAGGTGAATTTGAGAACCTTGTTGATTAAGAATAATTTTCTCTAAGGAGGATGACTAGAACTAATTGTAGTGGTAGCGAAGTTTTCCATTTATGTTTAGTAATCGTAGTAAGTGTTTTATAATATTTTTCTTCATATTCTAGTAAGGGTAATTCAAAACCATATCGAATCATAAAATTATACCATTCTTGGGAGATTTGAGACATTTGAGCGTAGTATATTTAGCATAATAAGCATTGGGAGTGCGATTAGCTTTAGATTTAAAATCAATAAGTAATTTATCAAGATTGGGAGTAAATTCCTTTTTAATTGTCAATAATTGGGGATTGACAGGTGGTGTAAATTCTTCCATATCAGTTTGAGTCGGAGAGTTAGTCGAATGAATTTCTTCATCAAGGAAATGAGTATGTGTAGAATAAACAGGTTTACTAATTTGAGAAGTTGAGGAATTATCAATTCCTTTTAATTTTGGATTGATTGTAGGACCTATGGTTGGACCAATATTGAGTTGACTATTTTTTCTAAATAGAGGTGTGGTGAATATTTCATCTTCAGTTTCTATTTCGCTAGGGACACTAGATGTACTATGTCTAGAGGATTGACTAAATTTAATATGAACAGAACCATCATTAAATTGTCTGATATCTTTAATATCTTGTTCTGAGGATTGTTGCTGATTATGTTTGTATTTTTCATTAAGACTAAACCATTCATCAGGTAAATCTATATCTTTCCATTCAATCATTTTAGGAATATTAATATGTGATTCATTATGACTACTACTTTGAATAAGTAAAGTTTTATCTTTAGGTGATTTATGCAGAGCATGAACATTTAAATTAGTTTGCATACATTTATAGTGAACACGATAAATTAAAGCAATATTATGTGTCTTAGCCATCATATTAGTAAATGAACCATGTAGTTGAATATTTAATGTTAAAGCATGTAAAATATTTGGATCACTTAAACTGAGTGTAAAATCAGGAAAACAATTAAAATGTACTGGACCTTTATGAAGACCAGTTTCCATCATTCCCATTAGACTATCATTATAATTAAGAAAACGAGCATCTCTTAAGCATAATAAAACAGAAGTATTTTTTCCAACAGGCGTGAGTGGATTAAGACCAACTTGGATTAGACCAATGTGAATAAAATTGTAACCATTATCTTTGTGTCTTTTAATTAATTTAGTATCAAATAACTGGCAAGTTTCTCGAGGGATTTCTTAAGGATAAACTTGTTCAATCGTTTTAACATGTAATGCAACTTTAAAAACATTCTCAGAGAAATGTTGTTTTATAAATTTCTTTGATCTGTAATTTCGGTATATTCCAATCTCTATTAAATTGATCATTTTGTATTTCAACATCTTCTTCATTAATTACTAATCCTTGATTAGGTATTGAAGGCAAAGTGGTTGACCTAGAACTGACTGATGAGTTACTTCGAAATAATCGACTCATTGTTCTTTCTAATTAATCAGTTTTACAGATATCTTAATACATACCCTATTCTTGTCAAGTTACCACAGACCATAATGGTTTCGCACAGACCCTATCCTAAATGTCCATACTGCCTAACTCTAAGGACTTACTCCGGACAGAAAATGGAAGTGGGTGACTGAAACTAGGTGGATAACAGACTGATCTCGTGGGTGATTAAGATGGAACCGAAAACTAGATTAATCAAATAAACAATGGAAACGATTAATTGGAAGAAACTAAACAGTTAGAAACAAGAAACCACTATACCTTAGCGATCTATTTGAAAATTAAATAAAAATTGAAGTTGAATAGAAAAGAAAATTGAATAGAAAAGGAAATTGAATAAAAATTGATGTTCAATAAAAATAAAAATGGAAGTTGAATAAAATTAAAAATAGAAGTTGCGTAAAAACAAAAATCGAAGTTCAATAAAAATAAAACAGGAAGTTGCCTTAAATAAACAATGGAAGTTCATTGAAGAAACCACTATACCTTAACGATTTACTTGGAAATCAAATAAAAAAGGAAATTGAATAGAAATCGAAATTGAATAAAAAAAGGAAGTTGAATAGAGAAGGAAAAATTGAATAAAAATTGAAGTTGCATAAAATTAACAATGTATGTTCATTCAAGAAACCACTATACCTTGAAGATCTATTTGAAAGTTGAATACAAAAGGAAGTTGAATAGAATAGGAAAGTAAATGAAAAATAAAGTTGAATAGAATAGGAAATTAAATAAAAATGGAAGATGAATAAAATTAACAATGGAAGTTCATTCAAGAAGCTACTATACCTTAACAATCTATTTGGAAATTAAATAAAAATGGAAGATAGATAGAAAAAAAAAAAATTGAATAAAAATGGAAGTTGAATAACAATGGAAGTTGAAAGTTGCATAAAATTAAAAAATTCAATAGAAATGGAAGTTGAATAAAAATGAAAGTTGCCTAAAATTAACAATGAAAGTTAATTCAAGAAACTATTATACCTTAACAATCTATTTGGAAATTAAAAAAAAAAAAAAAAAGTTGCATAGAAAAGAAAATTGAATAAAATAAAAATGGAAGTGAATTTAAAATTGAAGTTGAATAAAATTAAAAACGGAAGTTCATTCAAAAAACCACTATATCTTAAAGATCCATTTGGAAATTGAATAAAAATGGAAATTGACTACAAAAGGACATTGAATAAAAATAAAAAAGGAAGTTGTATAAAATTAAAAATCGAAGTTGAATAGAGAAGGAAATTTAAATACAAATGGAATTTGAATAAAAATAAAAATGGAAGTTAAGGTATAGTGGTTTCTTGAATGAACTTCCATTGTTAATTTTGTGCAACTTCCATTTTTATTTTTATTCAACTTCCATTTTTAATCAATTTCCATTTCTGTTCAACTTCCATCTTTAATTTCCAAATAGATCGTTAAGGTATAGTGGTTTCTTAAATGAACTTCCATTGTTAATTTTGTGCAACTTCCATTTTTATTTTTATGCAACTTCCATTTTTATATTTATTCAATTTCATTTTTTATTCAACTTTTTTTTTTATTCAATTTCCTTTTCTATTCAACTTCATTTTTTATTTAACTTCCAAATAGATCGTTAAGGTATTATGGTTTCTTGAATGACATCCTTTTCTATTCAACTTCCTCTTTTTTATTTAATTTCCATATAGATCGTTAAGTTATAGTGGTTTCTTGAATGAACTTCCATTGTTAATTTTTATTGAACTTCCATTTTTAATTTTATGCAACTTCCTTTTTTATTCAACTTCCTATTCTATTCAACTTAATTTCCAAATAAATCGTTAAGGTATAGTGGTTTCTTGAATGAACTTCCATTGTTAACTTTAGGCAACTTCCATTTTTATTAAATTTCTTTTTCTATTCAACTTCCTCTTTTTTTTTAATTTCCAAATAGATTGTTAAGATATAGTGGTTTCTTGAATGAACTTTAATTTTTAATTTTATTCAACTTCCATTTTTATTCAATTTCTTTTTCTATTCAACTTATTTTTTTTTTTTGAATTTCCAAATAGATCGTTAAGGTATAGTGGTTTCTTAAATGAACTTCCATTTTTTATTTTTTAAATGATCGTTAGGGTATAGTAGTTTTCTGAATGAACTTCCAATTTTAATTTTTTGCAATTTTTATTTTTATTCAACTTCAATTTTTATTCAACTTTCTTTTTTATTTAATTTCCAAATAGATCATTAACGTATAGTAGTTTATTGAATTAACTTCCATTATTAATTTTATGCAACATCGATTTTTATTCAACTTCCTTTTTTGTGGGGACATAATTTTTGAATGACGACACGTGGCCGAGGTGTCACCGGAGTGCCAGCCGAGGTGCCACGTGTCATGGTCATAATGCCGAGATGATCTCGGCTAGGCCGAGGTTATCTCACAGAGATACCGTAATCCGGATAAATGGATAAGGGACAAGAGTCCTAGAATGGAAGAAGACTTCGCTTTTGGTAAAGATGAGACTCTTAGAGAGTTTATCCTAATCCTCACCGAGTCCAAGATTAGCGAGAATCCTAAATCCATTAGAGCTAGGCTCCTATTGGGACTAGGATTATGTTGGCTATAAAAGGGAGGCACCTCCATGGGTCTAAGGTATCTTTTTGATATTCTGTCTAGTGAGTTAAGCACTATTGGTTATCTTTGAGAGATATGGAGTATTGACTTGATCGTCGGAGTACCCTCGGGTGGACGAGCCACCGCCGGCGACTCTTCTTTCTGTTACAGGTCAGACATGTGCCATCTATTCTGCCAGTGTTCTCCAGTTGAGTACTAAGTTGGCAGTGTGGTTGGAAATTGACACACAATTTTTATTCAACTTCCATTTTTATTTAATTTCCTTTTCTATTCAACTTCAATTGTTAATTTTATGCAACTTCTATTTTTATTCAACCTCCTTTTTTATTTAATTTCCAAATAGATCGTTAGGGTATAATAGTTTTCTGAATGACCCAAATAGATCGTTATGGTATAAAAATGGAAGTTCATTCAATAAACCTTAACTTCCATTTTTAATTTTATGTAACTTCCATTGTTAATTTTATGCAACATCCATTTTCATTTTTATTCAACTTCCATTTCAAGAAACCATTATACCTTAACGATCTATGTGGAAATTAAATAAAAAATGAAGTTGAATAGAAATAGAAGTTGCATAAAATTAAAAAAGGAAGCTCCATAAAATTAACAATTGAAGTTCATTCAATAAATCACTATATACCTTAAAGATCTATTTGGAAATAAAATAAAAATGGAAGTTGAATAGAAAAAGGGAAATTGAATAAAAAAGGACGTTGTATAAAATTAAAAATGGAAGTTGCATAAAATTAACAATGGAAGTTCATTCAAAAAATCACTATATTTTAACGATCTATTTGGAAATTAAATAAAATTGGAAGTTGAATAAAAATGGAAGTTGCCTTAACGATCTATTTGGAAGTTAAATAAAAATGAAGTTGAATAGAATAGGAAATTGAATCAAAAAGGAAGTTGAATGGAAAAGACAATTGAATAAAAATGAAAGTTGCATAAAATTAAAAATCGAAGTTCATTCAAGAAACCACTATACCTTAACGATCTATTTAGAAATTAAATAACCACTATACCTTAACGATCTATTGGGAAATTAAATAAAAAAGGAAGTTGAATAGAAAAGGAAATTAAATAATAATAAAAATGGAAGCTGCATAAAAATAAAAATGGATGTTGCATAAAAATAACAATGGAAGTTGAATATACTTAAAAATGGAAGTTCAATAAAAATAAAACTGGAAGTTCATTCAGAAACCACTATATCTTAACGATCTATTTGGAAATTAAATAAAAATGGAAGTTGAATAAAAATAAAAATGGAAATTGCATAAAATAAAAATGGAAATTGCATAAAATAAAAATGGAAGTTCATTCAAGAAACCATTATACCTTAACGATCTATGTGGAAATGGAGAAGGAAATTTAACAAAAAAGGTAGTTCAATAAAAATAAAAATGGAAGTTGAATAGAAAATGAAGTTGCATAAAAATAAAAATAGAAGTTGCATAAAATTAAAAGTGGAATAAAAATGGAAGTTCATAAAATTAACAATAAAAGTTCATTCAAGAAACCACTATACCTTAATGATCTATTTCAAAATTAAATAGAAAAGGAAATTGAATAGAAATGGAAATTGAATAAAAATGAAAATTGAAGTTGCATAAAAATAACAATGGAAGTTAATTCAAGAAACCACTATACCTTAACGATCTATTTGGAAATTAAATAAAAAAGGAAATTGAATAAAAACGGCAGTTGCATATAATTAAAAATGGAAGTTCATTCAAGAAACCATTATACCTTAACGATCTATTTGGAAAATAAATAAAAAAAGAAGTTGAAGAAAAATGGAAATTGAATAAAAATAAAAATGGAAGTTGAGTAAAAATAAAAATGGAAGTTGCATAACATTAAAAATGGAAGTTGAATAAAAATGGAATTTGAATATAAATAAAAATGGAAGTTGCATAAAATTAACAATGTAAGTTCAACTTCCATTTTTGTTTTTATTCAACTTCCATTTTTATTTTTATTTGTATTCAACTTCCATTTTTATTCAACTTCCTTTTTTATTCAATAAAAATAGAAGTTGGATAAAAATGGAAGTTGAATAAAATAATAATTATGGAAGTTGAATAAAAATAAAAATAGAAGTTGAATAAAAATAAACATGGAAGTTGCATAAAATTAAAAATCGAAGTTCATTCAAGAAACCGCTATACCTTAACGATCTATTTGCAAATTAAATAAAAAAGGAAGTTGCATAAAATAAAAAATGGAAGTTGCCTTAAATTAGTATGGAAGTTCTTTCAAAAAACCACTATACCTTAACGATTTAATTGAAAATTAAAGAAAAAAGGAAGTTGAATAGAAATAAAAATGGAATAAAATCGGAAGATAAAATTAAATAAAAAATGGAAGTTCAATAGAATAGGAAATTTAACAAAAAAAGAAGTTCATTCAAGAAACCACTATACCTTAACGATTTATTTGGAAATTAAATAAAAAATGAAGTTGAATAGAAAATAGAATTGAATAAAAATGGAAGTTCATTCAAGAACCACTATACTTTAACGATCTATTTGGAAAGTAAATAAAAATGGAAGTTGAGGTATAGTGGTCTTTTAAATGAACTTCCATTGTTAATTTTATGCAACTTCCATATTTATTCAATTTATTGGAAGTTGAGTAAAAATGGAAGTTCATTTAATTTTATTTAATTTCCTTCTCTATTCAACTTCCTTTTTTTTTTTTAACTTCCATTTTTAATTATATGCAACTTTCATTTTTTTATTTAATTCTATTTTCTATTCAATTTCCATTTTTAATTTTATGCAACTTCATTTTTTATTTAATTTCCTTTTCTATTCGACTTCATTTTTTACTTAATTTCCAAATAAATTGTTAGGGTATAGTGGTTTCTTGAATAAACTTCCATTTTTAATTTTATGTAACTTCCATTTTTAATTTTACGCAACTTCCATTTTTATTCAATTGTCTTTTCTATTCAACTTCCTTTTTTTATTTAATTTCCCAATAGATCTTCATGGTATAGTTGTTTCTTGAATGAACTTACATTGTTAATTTTATGCAACTTCCATTTTAATTTTATTCAACTTTCTTTTTTATTTACTTTCCAAATAGATCGTTAAGATATAGTGCTTTCTTGAATGAACTTCCATTTTTAATTTTATTTAACTTCCATTTTTATTTTTATTCATCTTCCATTTTTATTCAACTTCCTTTTATATTTAATTTCCAAATAGATTGTTAAGGTATAGTGGTTTCTTGAATTAACTTCCATCGTTAATTTTATGCAACTTCCATTTTTAATTTTATTCAACTTCCTGTTTTATTTAATTTCCAAATAGATCGTCAAGGTATAGTAGTTTCTTGAATGAACTTCCATTTTTGTTCGATTTCTTTTTCTATTCAACTTTCTTTTTTCTTTAATTTCCAAATAGATCGTTACGGTACAGTGGTTTCTTCAATGAACTTCTATTTTTATTTCTATCGAACTTCCTCTTTTTTTTAATTTACAAATAAATCGTTAAGGTATAGTGGTTTCTTGAATGAACTTCCATTATTAATTTTATGCAACTGCCTTTTTTATTTCTATTCAACTTCCATTTTCATTCAATTTCCTTTTCTATTCATCTTCCTTTTTTATTTATTTTTAGTCAACTTCCAGTTTTTATTTTTATGCAACTTCCATTTTTATTTTTATTCAACTTTCTTTTTTATTTTTATTCAACTTCCATTTTTATTCAATTTTCTTTTCTATTCAACTTCCATTTTTGTTCAATTTTGTTTTCTATTCAACTTCCTTTTCTTATTTAATTTCCAAATAGATCGTTAAGGTATAGTGGTTTCTTCAATGAACTTCCATTTTTAATTTTATGGAACTTCCATTTTTCTTCAATTTCCTTTTCTATTCAACTTCCTTTTTTCTTTAATTTCCAAATAGATCATTAACGTATAGTGGTTTCTTGAATGAATTTCCATTTATAATTTTATGCAACATCCATTTTTATTCAATTTCCTTTTGTAGTCAGTTTCCTTTTTTATTTAATTTCCAAATAGATCGTTAAGGCATAGTAGCATTTTTTTTTTCAATTTCTATTTTTATTCAACTTCCATTTTTATCCAATTTTCTTTTCAATTCAACTTCCTTTTTATTCAATTTCATTTTCTATTCAACTTCATTTTTTACTTAATTTCCAAATAGATCGTTAAGGTATATTGGTTTCTCGAATGAACTTCCATTTTTATTCAATTTTCTTTTTTATTCAATTTCCAAATAGAAAGTTCAACTTCCAAATAGAACGTTAAGGTATAGTGGTTTCTTGAATGAACTTCCATTTTTAATTTTTGAATGAACTTCCATTGTTAATTTTATTGAACTTCAAGTTTTAATTTTATACAACTTCGATTTTTATTTTTATTCAACGTCCATTTTTATTCAATTTCCTTTTTTATTTAACTTCATTTTTATCCCAATAGAAATACAAGTTGCATAAAAATAAAAATGAAAATTGAATAAAAATAAAAATGAAAATTGAATAAAAATAAAAATAGAAGTTGAATAAAATTAAAAATGGAAGTTCATTTAAGAAACCACTATACTTTAACGATCTATTTGGAAATTAAATATAAAAGGAAGTTGAATAGAAAAGGAAATTAAATAAAAAAGGAAGTTGAATAAAAATAAAAATGGAAGTTGAATAAAATTGAAAATGGAAATTAAATAAAAATAAAAATCAAAGTTCATTTAAGAAACCACTATACCTTGAAGATCTATGTGGAAATTAAATAAAAAAGGAAGTTGAATTGAAAACAAAATTGAATAAAACTGGAAGTTGCCTAAAATTTTTATTCAAGTTCATTCAAGAAACCACTATACCTTAACGATCTATTTGGAAATTAGATAAAAAAGTAAGCTGAATAGAGAAGGAAATTGAATAAAAATGGAAGTTGAGCAAAAATAAAAATGGAAGTTGCATAAAATTAACAATGTAAGTTCATTCAAGAAACCACTATATCTTAACGATCTATGTGGAAACCATTATACCTTAACGATCTATTTAGAAATTAAATAAAAAAAAGGTTGAATAGAAAAGGAAATTGGATAAAACTGCAAGTTGCCTAAAATTACAAATGGAAGTTCATTAAATAAACCATTATACCTTAGCGATCTATTTAGAAACTAAATAAAAAAATGAAGTTGAGTAGACTAGGAAATTGAATAAAAATGGAAGTTCATTCTAGAAACCACTATACATTAATGATTTATTTGGAAATTAAGTAAAAAATGAAATTGAATAAATATTGAAGTTGAATAAAAATAAAAAAGGAAGTTGAATAAAATTAAAAATGGAAGTTGCCTAAAATTAAAAATGGAAGTTCATTCAAGAAACCACTATACGTTAACGAATTATTTGGAAATTAAGCAAAAAATGAAATTGAATAAAAATAAAAAAGGAAGTTGAATAAAAATAAAAAAAGGAAGTTGAATAAAATTAAAAATGGAAGTTGCCTAAAATTAAAAATTGAAGTTCATCCAAGAAACCACTATACCATAATGATCTATTTGGAAATTAAATATAAAAGAAAGTTGAATAGAAAAGGAAATTGAATAAAAATGGAAGTTACATAAAATTAAAAATTGAAGTTGCATAAAATTAACATTGGAAGTTCATTCAAGAAACCACTATACCTTGACGATCTATGTGGAAATTAAATAAAAAAAGGAAGTTGAATACAAAAAGAAATTGAACAGAAATGGAAATTGAATAAAAATAAAAATGGATGTCGCATAAAATTAAAAATGGCAGTTCATTTAAGAAACCACTATACCTTAACGATCTATTGGAAATTAAAGAAAAAAGGAAGTTGAATAGAAATGAACAGGGAAGTTGAATACAAAAAGAAATTGAATAAAAATGGAAGTTGAATAAAAATATAAATGGAAGTTGCATATAATTAAAAATTGTAGTTTATTCAAAAAACCACTCTACCTTATGTGGAAATTATTTTTATTTTTATTCAACTTCTATTTTTATTTTTATTCAACATCCTTTTTTTATTCAACTTCCATTTTTATTCAATTTTCTTTTCTATTCAACTTCATTTTTTTTATTTTATTTAAAAATTGATCGTTAAGTTATAGTGGTTTCTTTAATTCACTTCCATTTTTATTTTTATTCAACTTCTATTTTTATTTTTATTCAACTTCTATTTTTATTTTCATTCAACTTCCTTTTTTTATTCAACTTCCATTTTTATTCAATTTTTTTTTTCTATTCAACTTCATTTTTTTATTTAATTTCCAAATTGATCGTTAAGTTATAGTGGTTTCTTCAATTAACTTCCATTTTTAATTTTATGCAACTTCTATTTTTATTTTTACTCAACTTCTATTTTCATTTTTATTCAACTTCCTTTTTTTATTCAACTTCCGTTTTTATTCAATTTTCTTTTCTATTCAACTTCATTTTTTTTATTTAATTTCCAAATTGATCGCAAAGTTATAGTGGTTTCTTCAGTTAACTTCCATTTTTAATTTTATGCAACTTCTATTTTTATTTTTATTCAACTTCTATTTTTATTTTTATTTAACTTCATTTTTTTATTCAATTTCCATTTTTATTCAATTTTCTTTTCTATTCAACTTCATTTTTTTATTTAATTTCCAAATTGATTGTTAAGTTATAGTGGTTTCTTCAATTAACTTTCATTTTTAATTTTATGCAACTTCCATTTTTATTTTTATTCAACTTCTATTTTTATTTTTATTCAACTTCCATTTTTATTCAATTTTCTTTTCTATTCAACTTCATTTTTTCATTTAATTTCGAAATTGATCGTTAAGTTATAGTGGTTTCTTCAATTAACTTACATTTTTATTTTTATTCAACTTCTATTTTTATTTTTATTCAACTTTCATTTTTTATTCAACTTCCATTTTTATTTAATTTTCTTTTCTATTCAACTTCATTTTTTTATTTAATTTCCAAATTGATCATTAAGTTATGGTGGTTTCTTCAATTAACCTCCATTTTTAATTTTATGCAACTTCCATTTTTATTTTTATTCAACTTCCTTTTTTTATTCAACTTCCATTTTTATTCAATTTTCTTTTCTATTCAACTTCATTTTTTTATTTAATTTCCAAATTGATCGTTAAGTTATAGTGGTTTCTTCAATTAACTTCCATTTTTAATTTTATGCAACTTCCATTTTTATTTTTATTCAACTTCTATTTTTATTTTTATTCAACTTTTTTTTTTATTCAACTTCATTTTTTTATTTAATTTCCAAATTGATCGTTAAGTTATAGTGGTTTCTTCAGTTAACTTCCATTTTTAATTTTATGCAACTTCCATTTTTATTTTTATTCAACTTCTATTTTCATTTTTGTTCAACTGCCTTTTTTTATTCAACTTCCGTTTTTATTCAACTTTCTTTTCTATTCAACTTCATTTTTTTATTTAATTTCCAAATTGATCGCTAAGTTATAAGGGTTTCTTCAGTAAACTTCCATTTTTAATTTTATGCAACTTCCATTTTTATTCAATTTTCTTTTCTATTCAACTTCATTTTTTTATTTAATATTGAAATTGATCGTTAAGTTATAGTGGTTTCTTCAATTAACTTCCATTTTTAATTTTATGCAACTTCCATTTTTATTTTTATTCAACTTCCATTTTTATTTTTATTTAATTTTCTTTTCTATTCAACTTCATTTTTTTATTTAATTTCCAAATTGATCATTAAGTTATGGTGGTTTCTTCAATTAACCTCCATTTTTAATTTTATGCAACTTCCATTTTTATTTTTATTCAACTTCTATTTTTATTTTTATTCAACTTCCTTTTTTTATTCAACTTCCATTTTTATTCAATTTTCTTTTCTATTCAACTTCATTTTTTTATTTAATTTCCAAATTGATCGTTAAGTTATAGTGGTTTCTTCAATTAACTTCCATTTTTAATTTTATGCAACTTCCATTTTTATTTTTATTCAACTTCTATTTTTATTTTTATTCAACTTTCTTTTTTTATTCAACTTCCATTTTTAATCAATTTTCTTTTCTATTAAACTTCATTTTTTTATTTAATTTCCAAATTGATCGTTAAGTTATAGTGGTTTCTTCAGTTAACTTCCATTTTTAATTTTATGCAACTTCCATT
Organism: Camellia lanceoleosa; assembly: GCA_025200525.1. Classification (NCBI taxonomy): domain Eukaryota; kingdom Viridiplantae; phylum Streptophyta; class Magnoliopsida; order Ericales; family Theaceae; genus Camellia; species Camellia lanceoleosa. The sequence continues at coordinate 1,322,027 of JANUSC010000024.1, forward strand.
TTTATTTTTATTCAACTTCTATTTTCATTTTTGTTCAACTGCCTTTTTTTATTCAATTTCCGTTTTTATTCAACTTTCTTTTCTATTCAACTTCATTTTTTTATTTAATTTCCAAATTGATCGCTAAGTTATAGTGGTTTCTTCAGTAAACTTCCATTTTTAATTTTATGCAACTTCCATTTTTATTCAATTTTCTTTTCTATTCAACTTCATTTTTTTATTTAATATTGAAATTGATCGTTAAGTTATAGTGGTTTCTTCAATTAACTTCCATTTTTAATTTTATGCAACTTCCATTTTTATTCAATTTTCTTTTCTATTCAACTTCATTTTTTTATTTAATATTGAAATTGATCGTTAAGTTATAGTGGTTTCTTCAATTAACTTCCATTTTTAATTTTATGCAACTTCCATTTTTATTTTTATTCAACTTCTATTTTTATTTTTATTCAATTTTCTTTTCTATTCAACTTCATTTTTTTATTTAATTTCGTAATTGATCGTTAAGTTTTAGTGGTTTCTTCAATTAACTTCCATTTTTAATTTTATGCAACATCCATTTTTATTTTTATTCAACTTCCATTTTTATTCAATTTTCTTTTCTATTCAAGTTCATTTTGTTATTTAATTTCCAAATTGATCATTAAGTTATAGTGGTTTCTTCAATTAACCTCCATTTTTAATTTTATGCAACTTCCATTTTTATTTTTATTCAACTTCTATTTTTATTTTTATTCAACGAGCTTTTTTTATTCAACTTCCATTGTTATTCAATTTTCTTTTCTATTCAACTTCATTTTTTTATTTAATTTCCAAATTGATCATTAAGTTATGGTGGTTTCTTCAATTAACCTCCATTTTTAATTTTAGGCAACTTCCATTTTTATTTTTATTCAACTTCTATTTTTATTTTTATTCAACTTCCATTTTTATTCGATTTTGTTTTCAATTCAACTTCATTTTTTTATTTAATTTCCAAATTGATCGTTATGTTATAGTGGTTTCTTCAATTAACTACCATTTTTATTTTTATTCAACTTCTATTTTTATTTTTATTCAACTTCCATTTTTATTCAATTTTCTTTTCTATTTAACTTCATTTTTTTTTTAATTTCCAAGTTGATCGTTAAGTTATAGTGGTTTCTTCAATTAACTTCCATTTTTAATTTTATGCAACTTCAATTTTTATTTTTATTCAACTTCTATTTTCATTTTTATTCAACTTCCTTTTTTTATTCAACTTCCGTTTTTATTCAATTTTCTTTTCTATTCAACTTCATTTTTTTTATTTAATTTCCAAACTGATCGCTAAGTCATAGTGGTTTCTTCAGTTAACTTCTATTTTTAATTTTATGCAACTTCCATTTTTATTTTTATTCAACTTTCTTTTTTTATTCAACTTTCTTTTTTTATTCAACTTCTATTTTTATTCAATTTTCTTTTCTATTCAACTTCAATTTTTTTATTTAATTTCCAAATTGATCGTTAAGTTATAGTGGTTTCTTCAATTAACCTCCATTTTTAATTTTATGCGACTTCCATTTTTATTTTTATTCAACTTCCTTTTTTTATTCAACTTCATTTTTTATTCAATTTTCTTTTCTATTCAACTTCATTTTTTATTTAATTTCCAAATTGATCATTAAGTTATAGTGGTTTCTTCAATTAACTTCCATCTTTAATTTTATGCAAGTTCCATTTTTATTTTTATTCAACTTCTATTTTTATTTTTATTCAACTTCCTTTTTTTATTCAACTACCATTTTTAATCAATTTTCTTTTCTATTCAACTTCATTTTTTTATTTAGTTTCCAAATTGATCGTTAAGTTATAGTGGTTTCTTCAGTTAACTTCCATTTTTAATTTTATGCAACTTCCATTTTTATTTTTATTCAACTTCTATTTTCATTTTTATTCAACTTCCTTTTTTTATTCAACTTCCATTTTTAATCAATTTTCTTTTCTATTCAACTTCATTTTTTTATTTAATTTCCAAATTGATCGCTAAGTTATAGTGGTTTCTTCAGTAAACTTCCATTTTTAATTTTATGCAACTTCCATTTTTATTCAATTTTCTTTTCTATTCAACTTCATTTTTTTATTTAATTTTGAAATTGATCGTTAAGTTATAGTGGTTTCTTCAATTAACTTCCATTTTTAATTTTATGCAACTTCCATTTTTATTTTTATTCAACTTCTATTTTTATTTTTATTCAATTTTCTTTTCTATTCAACTTCATTTTTTTATTTAATTTCGTAATTGATCGTTAAGTTTTAGTGGTTTCTTCAATTAACTTCCATTTTTAATTTTATGCAACATCCATTTTTATTTTTATTCAACTTCTATTTTTATTTTTATTCAACTTCTATTTTTATTCAATTTTCTTTTCTATTCAAGTTCATTTTTTTATTTAATTTCCAAATTGATCATTAAGTTATAGTGGTTTCTTCAATGAGCCTCCATTTTTAATTTTATGCAACTTCCATTTTTATTTTTATTCAACTTCTATTTTTATTTTTATTCAACTAGCTTTTTTTATTCAACTTCCATTTTTATTCAATTTTCTTTTCTATTCAACTTCATTTTTTTATTTAATTTCCAAATTGATCATTAAGTTATGGTGGTTTCTTCAATTAACCTCCATTTTTAATTTTATGCAACTTCCATTTTTATTTTTATTCAAGTTCTATTTTTCTTTTTATTCAACTTCCATTTTTATTCGATTTTGTTTTCCATTCAACTTCATTTTTTTATTTAATTTCCAAATTGATCGTTAAGTTATAGTGGTTTCTTCAATTAACTTCCATTTTTATTTTATTCAACTTCTATTTTTATTTTTATTCAACTTCCTTTTTTTATTCAACTTCCATTTTTATTCAATTTTCTTTTCTATTCAAGTTCATTTTTTTATTTAATTTCCAAATTGATCGTTAAGTTATAGTGGTTTCTTCAATTAACTTCCATTTTTATTTTTATTCAAGTTCTATTTTTATTTTTATTCAACTTCCTTTTTTTATTCAACTTCCATTTTTATTCAATTTTCTTTTCTATTCAACTTCATTTTTTTATTTAATTTCCAAATTGATCGTTAAGTTATAGTGGTTTCTTCAATTAACTTCCATTTTTCATTTTATGCAACTTCAATTTTTATTTTTATTCAACTTCTATTTTCATTTTTATTCAACTTCCTTTTTTTATTCAACTTCCGTTTTTATTCAATTTTCTTTTCTATTCAACTTCATTTTTTTATTTAGGCCTTGTTTGGGAAGACTAAATAAGTGCACTTTTTGTCTTTTTTGACTAAAAAAGTGAGGTTGAAAATATGGATGTTTGGGTTAACTTTTTGACTTTTTATGGAAAAATGTGTAATAAAAAATTGTAAAAATTGGTTTTTAGAGGAAAATTTGAATTGGAAGTTGTGCAGCCATAATTGTTGATTTTTGGTGAATAGTGTTAACTTTTTAACTTTTTGAGTAACTTTTTGGCTTTTTGGATTATTTGGGATATCCCAAACTTAGCCTTAATTTCCAAACTGATCGCTAAGTCATAGTGGTTTCTTCAGTTAACTTCCATTTTTAATTTTATGCAACTTCCATTTTTATTTTTATTCAACTTCTATTTTTATTTTTATTCAACTTTCTTTTTTTATTCAACTTCTATTTTTATTCAATTTTCTTTTCTATTCAACTTCATTTTTTTTATTTAATTTCCAAATTGATCGTTAAGTTATAGTGGTTTCTTCAATTAACCTCCATTTTTAATTTTATGCGACTTCCATTTTTATTTTTATTTAACTTCTATTTTTATTTTTATTCAACTTTCTTTTTTTATTCAACTTCCTTTTTTATTCAATTTTCTTTTCTATTCAACTTCATTTTTTATTTAATTTCCAAATTGATCATTAAGTTATAGTGGTTTCTTCAATTAACTTCCATCTTTAATTTTATGTAACTTCTATTTTTATTTTTATTCAACTTCTATTTTTATTTTTATTCAACTTCCTTTTTTTATTCAACTTCCATTTTTATTCAATTTTCTTTTCTATTCAACTTCATTTTTTTATTTAATTTCCAAATTGATCGTTAAGTTATAGTGGTTTCTTCAATTAACTTCCATTTTTAATTTTATGCAACTTCCATTTTGATTTTTATTCAACTTCTATTTTTATTTTTATTCAACTTCCTTTTTTATTCAACTTCCATTTTTAATCAATTTTCTTTTCTATTCAACTTCATTTTTTTATTTAATTTCCAAATTGATCGTTAAGTTATTGTGGTTTCTTCAGTTAACTTTCATTTTTAATTTTATGCAACTTCCATTTTTATTTTTATTCAACTTCTATTGTCATTTTTATTCAACTGCCTTTTTTTATTCAACTTCTGTTTTTATTCGTTTTTCTTTTCTATTCAACTTCATTTTTTTATTTAATTTCCAAATTGATTGCTAAGTTATAGTGGTTTCTTCAATTAACTTCCATTTTTAATTTTATGCAACTTCCATTTTTTTTTATTCAACTTCTATTTTTATTTTTATTCAACTTCTATTTTTATTCAATTTTCTTTTCTATTCAACTTCATTTTTTTATTTAATTTGCAAATTGATCGTTAAGTTATGGTGGTTTGTTCAATTAACTTCCATTTTTAATTTCATGCAACTTCCTTTTTTATTTTGTTTCAACTTCTATTTTTATTTTTATTCAACTTCTTTTTTTTTTATTCAATTTCTATTTTTATTCAATTTCCTTTTGTATTTCCACATAGATCGTTAGGGTATAGTGGTTTCTTGAATGAACTTCAACTTCCATTTTTATTTTTATGCAACTTCCATTTTTATTTTTATTTAACTTCCAAATAGAAGTTTAATCAAGAAACCACTATACCTTAACGATCTATTTGGAACTTAAATAAAAACGGAAGTCGAATAGAAATACAAATGGATGTTTAATAAAATTAAAATGAAAGTTGCATAAAATTAACAATGGAAGTTCATCCAAAAAACCACTATACCATAACGATTTCTTTGTAAATTAAAAAAGAAGAAGAAGTTGAATAGAATAGGAAATTGAATAAAAATGGAAGTTGCATAAAATTAAAAATTGGAAGTTAAAAATAAAAATGGAAGTTGAACAGAAAAGGAAATTAATTAAAAATGGAAGTTGAATATAAATAAAAAAGGAAGTTGCCTTAAATTAACAATGGAGGTTAATTCAATAAACTACTTATACCTTAACGATCTATTTGGAAATTAAATAAAAAAATGAAGTTGAATAGAAAAGGAAATTGAATAAAAATGCAAGTTGCCTAAAATTAACAATGGAAGTTAATTCAAGAAATCAATATACCTTAATGATCTATTTGGAAATTAAAGAAAAAAGGAAGTTGAATAAAAAAGGAAATTGAATAAAAATGGAAGTTGAATAAAATTAAAAATGGAAGTTAATTCAAGAAACCATTATACCTTAGCGATCTATTTGGAAAGTAAATAAAAAATGAAGTTGAATAGAATAGGAAATTGAATAAAAAAGGAAGTTGAATAGAAAAGGAAATTTGATAAAATCGGAAGTTGAACAGAAATAGAAATTGAATAAAAATAAAAGTTGAATAGAAAAGAAATTGAATAAAAATTGAAGTTGCCTTAAATTAACAATGGAAGTTGCGTAAAATTAAAAATGGAAGTTCATTCAAGAAACCACTCTACCATAACAATCTATTTGGAATTTAAATAAAAAAGGAAGATGAACAGAAAAGGAAATTGAATAAAAATGGAAGTTGAATAAAATAAAAATTGAAGTTCATTCAAGAAAATCAAAACTTTTGACAAAAATGGAAGTTCAATAAAGAAAAGGAAATTGAATAAAAAAGGAAAGTTGAATAAAAAAGGAAGTTGAATAGAAAAGGAAATTGAATAAAAATAGAAGTTGCATAAAATTAAAAATGGAAGTTGAATACAAAAGGAAATTGAATTAAAATGGAATTTGTATAAAATTAAAAATGGAAAGGAAAGTTGAATAAAAAAGGAAGTTGAATAGAAAAGGAAATTGAATAAAAATAGAAGTTGCACAAAATTAAAAATGGAAGTTGAATACAAAAGGAAATTGAATCAAAATGGAATTTGCATAAAATTAAAAATGGAAGTTCATTCAAGAAACCACTATACCTTAACGATTTATTTGGAAATTAAGTAAAAAATGAAGTCGAATAGAAAAGAAAATTAAATAAAAATAAAAATGGAAGTTGCATATAATTAAAAATGGAAGTTGTATCAAAATTAACTATAGCGATCCCGGTTTTCCCTTTCTGTAGTTGTCGTATTCCGGACTTGGTTCCGTAGAGTTGATGGTTGTTTATCTTGTTGTCATCCTTTAATTCCATATGTTTGAGTTTTGGGATGTTGTGGGCAGGTGTGTTACAGGTTGGTTAAGCCTAAGTCTCAAATCTAGTTGCCCAGGATTTTGGTGTTACGCTCGAGCGAGTTATGCTGTGCTCGAGCGGAGTTTGGTTTTTGGTTGTCCGCTCGAGCGGGCCTCCTTGCGCTAGAGCGGGGTTTACACACTTCCAGTATTTCGTGCCTCTGCAAAACTTCTGCAGGTGTGTTTTTCACGCTTGAGCGGATTTCTTTACGCTCGAGCGGGTAGTGCTTTGTCTGTGAAAGTTCTGGGAGGGGGAAATCTACGCTCGAGCGGATGTACTTTATTCTTGTGTCTTGGCGCTCGAGCGGGCCTTCTTACGCTTGAGCGTCCTGTTCTCCGCTCGAACGGGAATGTCGTATATCAGAAGGCAGTTGGGCATTTTTGAATCACTTTTTACATTCTCTCTCTCTCTCTTACTTTTCCAAAATCGATTTTGAGAGTCTCTCTCTCTAGAACCTTGCCTTCTCTCTAGGTATTGATCTAGTAGGAGTTGTTTCCTCACCTTTGGCCTTTACAAAAAAGTTGTTGATCGTCGAGGGCTATCTTTTGATCCAAGAAAGTTGTGATTTGGAGCATTTTCATTTTCTTCATCTCCTTCACTGGGTGTCAACTTTTGAGGTAGGGATTCCTACTCACTCTTATGGTCTTTGACATAGATTTTTGGTTGTTTTGATGAAGTGTTGAAGTTAAGTAATTCTAGGACTTAGGGTTTCAAAATGTTAAAAGAGGGTTTTGTTATTTTGATTCTAAAACGGGTAATTTGGGTTTCAAAATAATGATATTGTTGTTGGTTGTGAAAATATAGACCATTGGGTCAATATTGGGAAACGGTGTAGATATCCCTAATTTTGTTGTATAAATTAATTGGTATAATTAATTTGGAAAAGTTGTGGATTTATGGAATTGAGTTGGAAATAATGAAATTGACTCATTATATTGTGAAATGGTGGAGTTGGATTTGTTAATCGCTCACTTTTGAAAACATTGATATTATATCTGTTGGAGCTTTTATTATTTGTTTAGAAATAATTGCTTGGGCTACCGGTGGAGGGTAGTTTTGATTGTTGTAGACAATGCATGATGATTAGGCAAACTAAAACTAATCAATTGGATACGTCATAGAGTATGACGGTTGATAGAATACATTAACATTATGTATTGATTGATTATGTATATGACCTATGTGTATATACGTTGTGTGTGTGGGAGGAGATAGGGGATGTACTCCACGGTTTAGGGGAAGATAGGGGATGGACCTCTAAACCAGATGTTGTTTGGGAGGAGATAGGGGATGGACTCCACTGATACAGCTCATATGCTTGTCAGTTATTGTGTTGATATAGCTCATATGCTTATCTATGGAAGTGTTGATATAGCTAATATGCTTATCTGTTGAGATGTTGATACAGCTTGTATGCTTATCTGTTGAGATGTTGATACAACTAGCATGTTTATCTATTGTAAAATGGGAAACGTTTAATATGAGTCACTGTCTCATATAAGTGGTTGGCCAGGTTCTGAGCCGTTGATGTAAATTGTGAAATCGATAAGAAATGGAAAATGGAATGAAACATGAACATAGTGGTCTTGTAATGGAAATGGGTTATGAATTGATTTATGGAATTAAACATTTATCAATTGCTAATGTCTTAGTTATTGCTCATACTGTGTTTAGCATATCTCTACTGGGCGTTGGCTCACCCTATATGGGACATTATTTTCAGGTGCAGGTAGCATGCCACCACCAAGCACATAGCTTGGATGATGATGAGAGTTGAAGACTCTTTTTGTTTATTTTGTTTGTATTACATGTACATCAAGCCAAGGGCTTATTTTGTATAGAGTTAGTACTCTTCTTTTGTGTAACCAAGTGTTGACTTGGAAAGCTATAAGCCCATAGGGCATTTGCTTTTGTTATTAACATGTAATACTGTTGTAAGAACTACTCTGATGAAAAGAAATGGTTGATTTCTTTTATATTAATGCGTGTCTTAAGTGATGGGTTTTATGTATTATTTTGAGGGCGTTACATTAACAGTTGAAGTTCATTCAAGAAACCACTATACCATAATGATCTATTTGGAAATTAAATATAAAAGGAAGTTGAATAGAAAAGGAAATTGAATAAAAATGAAAGTTGCATAAAATTAAAAATTGAAGTTGCATAAAATTAACAATGTAAGTTCATTCAAGAAACCACTATACCTTAACGATCTATTTGGAAGTTGCCTAAAATTAACAATGGAAGTTAATTCATGAACATCAATTTTTGATTCAACTTCCATTGTTAATTTTATGCGACTTCCATTTTTATTTTTATTCAACTTCCATATTTATTCAATTTCCAAATAGATCGTTAAGGTAGAATGGTTTCTTAAATGCAACTTCCATTTTTATTTTATTCAACTTTCATTTTTATTCAATTTCCTTTCCTATTCAACTTAATTTTTTATTTAATTTCCACATAGATCGTTAACGTATAATGGTTTCTCGAAATGGAAGTTGAATAAAAATGAAAATGGATGTTGCAAAAAATGAAAAATTTGAAGTTCATTTAAAAAAACGACTATATCTTAACGATCTATTTAGAAATTAAATAAAAAAAGAAAGTTGAATAAAAATGGAAGTTCAATAGACAAAAAAAGTTGAATAAAAATGCAAGTTGCCTAAAAATAAAAATGGAAGTTCTTTCAAGAAACCACTATACCTTAACGATATATTTGGAAATTAAACAAAAAAAGGAAGCTGGATAGAAAATAGAATTGAATAAAAATGGAAGTTGTCTAAAATTAACAATGGAAGTTCATTCAAGAAACCACTATACCTTAACGATCTATTTGAAAATGGAAATTAAATAAATAAGGAAGTTAAATAGAAAAGGAAATTGAATAAAAATGGAAGTTGAATAGAAAAGGAAATTGCATAAAATTGGAAGTTGAACAGAATTGGAAATTGAATAAAAATGCAAGTTGAATAGAAAAGAAATTGAATAAAAATTGAAGTTGCCTTAAATTAACAAAGGAAGTTATGAAAATTAAAAATAGAAGTTCATTCAAGAAACCACTCTACCTTAACGATCTATTTGGAATTTAAATAAAAAAGGAAGATGAACAGAAAAGGAAATTGAATAAAAATAAAAGTTGCATAAAATTAAAAATGGATGTTCTTTCAAAAAACCACTATACCTTAACGATCTATTTGGAAATTAAATAAAAAAGGAAGTTGAATAGACAAGGAAATTGGATAAAAATAGAAGTTGAATAAAAATGAAAAAGGAAATTGAATAAAAATGCAAGATGCCTAAAGTTAACAATGGAACTTAATTCAAGAAACCACTATACCTTAACAATCTATTTGGAAGTTGAATAAAAAAGGACGTTGAATAGAAAAGGAAGTTGAATAAAAATAAAAAGTAAATTAAATAAAAATGGAAGTTGAATAGAAAGGGAAATTGAATAAAAATGGAAGTTGTATAAAATTAAAAATGGAAGTTGCGTAAAAATAAAATTAAAAATGGAAGTTCATTGAAAAAACCACTATACCTTGACGATCTATTTGGAAATTAAATAAAAAAGGACGTTGAATAGAAATTGAAGTTGAATAAATTCAAAATGGAGGTTCATTGAAGAAACCACTATACCTTAACGATCTATGTGGAAATTAAATAAAAAAGGAAGTTGAATACAATATGAAATTTAATAAAAAATGAAGTTGAATAAAAAAAAAAAAAGAAGTTGCATAAAATTAAAAATGGAAGTTCATTCAAGAAACCACTATACCTTAACGATCTATTTGTAAATTAAAAAAAAAAGAAGGTGAATAGAAAAGTAAATTGAATAAAAATGGAAGTTGAATAAAAATATATATAAAAAAAAGTTGAATAGAAAAGAAATTGAATAAAAGTTTAAAAAGGAAGTTGAATACAAATGGAAGTTGCATACAATTAAAATGGAAGTTCATTCAAGAAACAACTCCACCTTAACGATCTATTTGGAAATTAAATAAAAAAGGAAGTTGAATAGAAAAGGACATTGGATAAAACTAGAAGTTAAATAAAAATAAAAATGAAAGTTGCATAGAAATGGAAATTGAATAAAAATGGAAGTTCAATAAAAATAAAAAAGGAAGTGGAATAAAATTAAAAATGGAAGTTGAATAAAAAAAGAAATTGAATAAAAATGAAGTTGCATAAAATTAAAAATGGAAGTTCATTTAAAAAACCACTATACCTTAACGATCTATTGGAAATTAAAAAAAAAAAGAAGAAGAAGCTGAACAGAAAATGAAGTTGAATAAAAATGAAGTTGAATGGAATAGGAAATTCAATAAAAAAGGAAGTTGAATAAAAATAAAAAGGAAATTGAAGAAAAATGGAAGTTGCATAAAAATAAAAAATGGAAGTTCATTCAAGAACCCACTATGCCTTAACGATCTATTTGTGAATTAAATAAAAAAGGAAGTTGAATAGAAAAGAAAACTGAATAAAAATGGAAGTTGAATAAAAATAAAAATACCTTAACGATCTATAGTGGTTTCTTGAATGAACTTCGATTTTTATTTTTATGCAATTTCCATTTTTTTACTTAACTTCCATTTTTATTCAATTTCCATTTCTATTCAATTACCTTTGTTTATTAATTTCCAAATAGCTCGTCAAGGTATAGTGGTTTCTTGATTTAACTTCCACTGTTAATTTTATAAAAATGGAAGTTGCCTAAAATTAACAATTGAAGTTTATTCAAGAAACCAGTATAACTTAACGATCTATTTGAAAATTAAATTAAAAAGAAAGTTGAATAGAAACTTAAATTGAATAAAAATGGATGTTGAGTAAAAACTGAATAAAAATGGAAGTTGAATAAAAATAAAAATGGAAGTTGCATAAAATAATAATGGAAGTTCATTCAAGAAACCACTATACCTTAACGATCTATTTGGATATTAATCGATCTATTTGAAAATTAAATAAAAAAGGAAGTTGAATACAAAAGGAAGTTGAATAGAAAACAAAATTGAATAAAAATGGAAGTTGCATAAAAATGGAAGTTCAATAAAATTAGAAATTGAAGTTTATTCAAGAAATTAGTATAACTTAACGATCTATTTGGAAATTAAATAAAAAAAATTGAATAGAAAAGTAAATTGAATAAAAATGGATGTTGAGTAAAAACTGAACAAAAATGGAAGTTGCATAAAATAATAATGGAAGTTCATTCAAGAAACCACTATACCTTAACGATCTATTTGGAGATTAAATAATCTATTGGAAAATTAAATAAAAAAGGAAGTTGAATAGAAAACAAAATTGAATAAAAATGAAAGTTCAATAAAACTAGAAATTGAAGTTTATTCAAGAAACCAGTATAACTTAACGATCTATTTGGAAATTAAATAAAAAAAAAAGTTGAATAGAAAAGTAAATTGAATAAAAATAGATGTTGAGTAAAAACTGAATAAAAATAGAAGTTGAATAAAAATAAAAATGGAAGTTGAATAAAAATAAAAATGAAAGTTGCATTTAATAATAATGAAAGTTCATTCAAGAAACCACTATACCTTACCGATCTATTTGGAGATTAAACGATCTATTTGAAAATTAAATATAAAAGGAAATTGAATACAAAAGGAAGTTGAATAGAAAACAAAATTGAATAAAAATGAAAGTTGCATAAAAATGGAAGTTCAATGAAATTAGAAATTGAAGTTTATTCAAGAAACCAGTATAACTTAACGATCTATGTGGAAATTAAAAAAAAAAGAAAGTTCAATAGAAAAGTAAATTGAATAAAAATGGATGTTCAGTAAAAACTGAATAAAAATGGAAGTTGAATAAAAATAAAAATGGAAGTTACATATAATAATAATGAAAGTTCATTCAAGAAACCACTATACCTTAACGATCTATTTGGAGATTAAACGATCTATTTGAAAATTAAATAAAAAAGGAAATTGAATACAAAAGGAAGTTGAATAGAAAAGGAAATTGAATAAAAATGGAAGTTGCATAAAAATGGAAGTTCAATAAAATTAGAAATTGAAGTTTATTCAAGAAACCAGTATAACTTAACGATCTATTTGGAAATTAAATAAAAAAGAAAGTTGAATAGAAAAGTAAATTGAATAAAAATGGATGTTGAGTAAAAACTGAATAAAAATGGAAGTCGAATAAAAATAAAAATGGAAGTTGCATAAAATAATAATGGAAGTTCATTCAAGAAACCACTATATCTTAACGATCTATTGAGAGATTAAACGATCTATTTGAAAATTAAATAAAAAAGGAAGTTGAATACAAAAAGAAGTTGAATAGAAAACAAAATTGAATAAAAATGGAAGTTGCATAAAAATGGAAGTTCAATAAAATTAGAAATTGAAGTTTATTCAAGAAACCAGTATAACCTAACGATCTATTTGGAAATTAAATAAAAAAGAAAGTTGAATAGAAAAGTAAATTGAATAAAAATGGATGTTGAGTAAAAACTGAATAAAAATGGAAGTCGAATAAAAATAAAAATGGAAGTTGCATAAAATAATAATGGAAGTTCATTCAAGAAACCACTATACCTTAACGATCTATTGAGAGATTAAACGATCTATTTGAAAATTAAATAAAAAAGGAAGTTGAATACAAAAAGAAGTTGAATAGAAAACAAAATTGAATAAAAATGGAAGTTGCATAAAAATGGAAGTTCAATAAAATTAGAAATTGAAGTTTATTCAAGAAACCAGTATAACTTAACGATCTATTTGGAAATTAAATAAAAAAGAAAGTTGAATAGAAAAGTAAATTGAATAAAAATGGATGCTGAGTAAAAACAGAATAAAAATGGAAGTTGAATAAAAATAAAAATGGAAGTTGCATAAAATAATAATGGAAGTTCATTCAAGAAACCACTATACCTTAACGATCTATTTGGAGATTAAACGATCTATTTGAAAATTAAATAAAAAAGGAAGTTGAATACAAAAGGAAGTTAAATAGAAAACAAAATTGAATAAAAATGGAAGTTGCATAAAAATGGAAGTTCAATAAAATTAGAAATTGAAGTTTATTCAAGAAACCAGTATAACTTAACGATCTATCTGGAAATTAAATAAAAAAGAAAGTTGACTAGAAAAGTAAATTGAATAAAAATGGCTGTTGAGTAAAAACTTAATAAAAATGGAAGTTGAAAAAAAATAGAAATGGAAGTTGCATAAAATAAAAATGGAAGTTCATTTAAGAAACCACTATATCTTAACGATCTATTTGAAAAATAAATAAAAAAGGATGTTGAATACAAAAGGAAGTTGTATAGAAAACAAAATTGAATAAAAATGGAAGTTGCATAAAAATGGAAGTTCAATAAAATTAGAAATTGAAGTTTATTCAAGAAACCAGTGTAACTTAACGATCTATTTGGAAATTAAATTAAAAAAAAAGTTGAATAGAAAATTAAATTGAATAAAAATCGATGTTGAGTAAAAACTGAATAAAAAATGGAAGTTGAATAAAAATAAAAATGGAAGTTGCATAAAATAATAATGGAAGTTCATTCAAGAAACCACTATATCTTAACGATCTATTTGGAGATTAAACGATCTATTTGAAAATTAAATAAAAAAGGAAGTTGAGTAGAAAACAAAATTGAATAAAAATGGAAGTTGCATAAAAATGGAAGTTCAATAAAATTAGAAATTGAAGTTTATTCAAGAAACCAGTATAACTTAACGATCTATTTGGAAATTAAATTAAAAAAAATGTTGAATAGAAAAGTAAATTAAATAAAAATGGATGTTGAGTAAAAACTGAATAAAAATGGAAGTTGAATAAAAATAAAAATGGAAGTTGCATAAAATAATAGTGGAAGTTCATTCAAGAAACCACTATACCTTAACGATCTATTTGAAAATTAAATAAAAAAGGAAGTTGAATACAAAAGGAAGTTAAATAGAAAACAAAATTGAATAAAAATGGAAGTTGCATAAAAATGGAAGTTCAATAAAATTAGAAATTGAAGTTTATTCAAGAAACCAGTATAACTTAACGATTTATTTGGAAATTAAATAAAAAAGAAAGTTGACTAGAAAAGTAAATTGAATAAAAATGGATGTTGTGTAAAAACTTAATAAAAATGGAAGTTGAAAAAAAATAGAAATGGAAGTTGCATAAAATAATAATGGAAGTTCATTCAAGAAACCACTATACCTTAACTATCTATTTGGAGATTAAACGATCTATTTGAAAATTAAATTAAAAAGGATGTTGAATACAAAAGGAAGTTGTATAGAAAACAAAATTGAATAAAAATGGAAGTTGCATAAAAATGGAAGTTGAATGAAATTAGAAATTGAAGTTTATTCAAGAAACCAGTATAACTTAACGATCTATTTGGAAATTAAATAAAAAAGAAAGTTGAATAGAAAAGTAAATTGAATAAAAATGGATGTTGAGTAAAAACTGAATAAAAATGGAAGTTGAATAAAAATAAAAATGGAAGTTGCATAAAATAATAATGGAAGTTCATTCAAGAAACCACTATACCGTAACGATTTATTTGGAGATTAAACGATCTATTTGAAAATTAAATAAAAAAGGAAGTTGAATAGAAAACAAAATTGAATAAAAATGGAAGTTGCATAAAAATGGTAGTTCAATAAAATTAGAAATTGAAGTTTATTCAAGAAACCAGTATAACTTAACGATCTATTTGGAAATTAAATAAAAAAAAAAGTTAAATAGAAAAGTAAATTAAATAAAAATGGATGTTGAGTAAAAACTGAATAAAAATGGAAGTTGAATAAAAATAAAAATAGAAGTTGCATAAAATAATAATGGAAGTTCATTCAAGAAACCACTATGCCTTAACAATCTATTTGGAGATTAAACGATCTATTTGAAAATTAAATAAAAAAGGATGTTGAATACAAGAGGAAGTTGAATGGAAAACAAAATTGAATAAAAATGGAAGTTCAATAAAAATGGAAGTTCAATAAACTTAGATATTGAAGTTTATTCAAGAAACCAGTATAACTTAACGATCTATTTTGGAAATTAAATAAAAAAAAATGTTGAATGGAAAAGTAAATTGAATAAAAATGGATGTTGAGTGAAAACTGAATAAAAATGGAAGTTGAATAAAAATAAAAATGCAAGTTGCATAATGTAATAATTGAAGTTCATTCAAGAAACCACTATACCTTAACGGTCTATTTGGAGATTAAACGATCTATTTGAAAATTAAATAAAGAAGGAAGTTGAATATTAATGGAAGTTGAATAAAAATAAAAAATGGAGGTTCATTCAAGAAATCAGTATAACTTAACGATCTATTTAGAAATTAAATAAAAAGGGAAGTTGAATAAAAATGAAAGTTGAATAAAAATGGATGTTGCATAAAAGTAACAATGGAAGTTTATTCAAGAAACCATTATACCTTGACGATCTATTTGAAAATTGAATGAAAAAGGAAGTTGAATAGAAATGGAAGTTGAATAAAAATAAAAATGGAGGTTCATTCAAGAAAGCAATATATCTGAACGATCTATTTGGAAATTAAATAAAAAAGGAAGTTGAATAAAAATAAAAATGGAAGTTGTATAAAATGAAAGTTGAATAAAAATAAAAATGGAAGTTGCATAAAATTAAAAATGGATGTTTATTAAAAAAACCACTATAACTTAACGATCTATTTGGAAATCTTCCATTTTTATTCAATTTCTTTTCTACTCAACTTCCATTTTTATTCAATTTTCTTTTTTATTGAACTTCTATTTTTATTCAACTTCCTTTTTTATTTAATTTCCAAATAGATCGTTAAGATATAGTGCTTTCTTGAATGAACTTCCATTTTTAATTTTATTCATCTTCCATTTTTATTCAATTTTCTTTTCTATTCGACTTCCTTTTTTATTTAGTTGCATAAAATTAGAAAACAATATCCTTTTCTATTAGATCGTTAAGGTATAGTGGTTTCTTCAATGAACTTCCATTTTTATTTTTATTCAACTTCCATTTTTTATTTTTATGCAATTTCCATTTTTATTCAACTTCCTTTTTATTTAATTTGCAAATAGATCGTTAAGGTATAGTGGTTTAATTTCCAAATAGATCGTTAAGATATAGTGGTTTCTTCAATGAACTTCCATTGTTAATTTTATTCATCTTCCATTTTTATTCAATTTCCTATTCTATTCAACTTCATTTTTTTATTTACTTTCCTATTCTATTCAACTTCCTTTTGTATTCAACTTCCAAATAGATCTTCAAGGTATAGTGGTTTCTTGAATGAACCTCCATTTTTAATTTTATTCAACTTCCTTTTTCTTTTTTATTTAATTTCCAAATAGATCGTTAAGGTATAATAGTTTCTTGAATTAACTTCCATTGTTACTTTTAGGCAAGTTTCATTTTTATTCAATTTCCATTTCTATTCAACTTCCCTTTTTATTTAATTTCTGATTTTTATTCAACTTCCTTTTTTATTCAATTTCCAAATAAACCGTTAAGGTATTGTGGTTTCTTGAATGAACTTCCATTGTTAATTTTATTCAACTTCCTTTTTTATTTAATTTCCAAATAAATCATTAAGGTATAGTAGTTTATTGAATGAACTTCAATTTTTAATTTTGTGCAACTTCCATTTTTAATTTTATTCAACTTCCATTTTTATTCATTTTCCATTTCTATTCAACTTCATTTTTTCTTTAATTTCCAATCGTTAAGGTATGGTGGTTTCTTGAATGAACTTCTATTTTTATTTTCATGCAAATTCCATTTTTATTTAATTTCCTTTGTTTTTTAATTTTGAAATAGATCGTTAAGGTATAGTGGTTTAATTTTATGCAACTTCTATTTTTATTCAACTTCATTTTTTTATTTAATTTCCAAATAGATCGTTAATGCATAGTGGTTTCTTGAATTAAATTCCATTGTTAATTTTATGCAACTTCCATTTTTATTTTTATTCAACTTCCATTTTTATTCAATTTCCTTTTCTATTCAACGTCCATTTTTATTCAATTTACTTTTCTATTCAATTTCCTTTTTTATTTAATTTTGAAATAGACCGTTAAGGTATAGTGGTTACTTAAATGAACTTCCATTGTTAATTTTATGCAACTTCCATTTTTATTGAATTTCCTTTTCTATTTAACTTCATTTTTTTATTCAACTTCCATTTTTATTTTTATTCATCTTCCATTTTTATTCAATTTCCTATTCTATTCAACTTTCTTTTTTATTTAATTGCCAAATAGATCATTAAGGTATAGTGGTTTCTCGAATGAACTTCTATTTTTATTTTTATTCAACTTCAATTTTTACCCAACTTCCTTTTTTATTTAATACCCCAATAGATCGTTAAGGTATAGTGGTTTCTTGAATGAACTTCCAAGAGACCACTATTCAACTTCTTTTTTAACGATCTATTTGGAAATTAAATAAAAAAAGAAGTTGAATAGAAAATAGAAAAATGAAGTTGAATAGAAAAGAAACTTGAATAAAAATGGAAGTTGAATAAAATGATCTATTTGGAAGTTAAATAAAAAAAGAAGTTGAATAAAATTAAAATGGATGTTCTTTCAAGAAAGCACTATACCATAACGATCTATTTGGAAATTACATAAAAAAGGAAGTTGAATAGAAAAGAAAGTTGAATAAAAATTATAGCGATCCCGGTTTTCCCTTTTAGTAATTGTTGTATTCCGGACTTTGGTTTTGTGGAGTTGGTGGTTGTTTACCTTGTTATCATCCTTTAATTCCAAATGTTTGAGTTTTAGGATGTGTTGGACGTATTTCAAACATGTAGGTTGAGTTTTGGTCTCAAGTGTAGTTGCCCAGGTTTTTGGTGTCACGCTCGAGCAGGTTTTTCTGCGCTCGAACGGAGTTTGGTTTTGGTTTTCCGCTCGAGCGGGCCTTCTTGCGCTCGAGCAGGGTTTACACACTCCCAGTACTTTGTGCCTCTGCAAAACTTCTGCAGGTGTGTTTTTCGCGCTCGAGCGGGTTTCTTTACGCTCGAGCATGTCACGACCCGAACCCACCCCTATGGGTTATGGCCATAACCGGCCAGTAATCATGAGATTACCTACGGCCTCAAATCAGATAAGACAAGACTCATTAGAGTAAAAGGGGCCAGACGGAAGCAAATTTAAAACCTTGTCTATAGAGCCGTGCTTATATGCACATCAAACAAACCATACTCATGTACGTTAATAACCCACATCAAAAGTACAGTAGCGTAAACTTCTTTACAGACAAGATCATCTAAACTGAGCCAACCCATAATGGACTATATACAGATATACACAAAGTCCTTGCCAACAAGACAAAACATAAATGCCTAACAAAATGGCAAGGATGGGTCTCGTGCGTGAGACACAAGGCTGACTCTCCAAAACTCGTGACGTTCATGGCAGACTTCACTGGGGCTTGGTTTGGACTTCTCTTAGCTCACCTACAAGCACATGAATGAACGTGAGCGAAAACCCAGTGAATAATATCAAATAAAGAATATACATTGGAACAATATACATCAAACGGCCTTGGGCCCGATTTGCATTTCTAACTAATACATACATACATACGTATATGTAAGTTAAGTAACTGAGGTTCCAAACATATCATACGGCCTCAGGCCCAATTCATTCATGTCCACTGGCCTTTGGCCCAATCGTCTATGTCAATCGGCCTTCGGCCCACATTTATATCAAACGGCCTCCGGCCCACATTTTATCAATCGACCTTCGGCCCACATTTTATCAATCGGCCTTCGGCCCACATTTTATCAAACTGGCTCATAGGCCTTTCATATCAAACTGTGTCCACTATTCAAATTAATGAACTTTACAAAACTTACATAGAAGTAGCAATTGGACAATAACATATGTCAGATATTACTCACAGTGATCAGCTTGTGGATTTGCCCCGGAGCTTGACCCTATACATTTCATGAACACAAAAGGGTCACTAACAGTTCAATCCGTTCTTTAATTCACATATTCCTCTTTAGGCTTTATTCTTATCTCACTAACTCATTTACAATGCTTAACACATGCCTAAGAGTGCTTGCAAGTGAAAGAGAACGGAAAACGAAACACAGAATGAGAAAACAAAATTTCAGGAAACAGGGTCCCCGCTCGAGCGTGGACTCCCCCACTCGAGCGGACCCAAGAGGCCTGCAAAAGTACTGGTTACCTCAAAATTACGCTCGAGCGTGAGTTAGGACGCTCAAGCGGAAGGCCTGTCTACAAAAGCTCCCCGCTCGAGCGTGAAACATACCGCTCGAGCGAAGGTCCAACTCTGCAAAAAGTGCTGGGAGCACGATTTTCCCACTCGAGCGTCATGTTCCCCGCTCGAGCGGATCTCAAAATTCTAGAAAACCCAGAATTCTATTCTTGAGCTTCATTTCGACTTTTCAGCCACAATACTTGCATGCAATGGCTCAAATCCCAAATATGATCATACTAACATGGCACCAATGCAAGATTACAACATTATGGAGCTCAATTCCTTGATTTATCTACATGCATGTCCCAAAATATGTCAAACTCAACACCAATATAACAAACTCATGCATTCAAGCTCATATCTTCTCAAATTGTACATGCATGTGATGAATTAGCCACATTCTCAACTGAGATAACACAAATGGTGATCAAGACATGAGTTTCCTTTAACATCTCACATGGATTATACACATTTGTGCTCAAACATGCAATATCAAGGTGATTTCCTACATGTATGCATATATCAAGCTTTAATTCAACAAACACAACCCAATTTCATTTCAATCTCACTCTTGATCACCAAATTAGCTTGAGCACACAAAATTACAAATCCAAGAATTACTCACCTAGGAGCTTGATTCTCACAATTAATGATCAAATCTTGAATGATCTTCAAGGTTCCCAAGTTTTAAACTAAATTTTGCATAACTTCTCTCCCTTTCTCTCACTCTCTCTCAATTGTATAACTCAGATTTTGGGTTCAATAGAGTTAAAGGAGAGTGAAGTGCTAACATACAACAAGGCCCACTAATACAATTTTTTCAATATAAAATATTTGGGCACTAATTCATTAATTTAGTTAGTTTAATCTGACCAGAATCAATTTCTAATTAAATTTCACCGTAGGCTCTAAAAATTATGCCAATCACAATGGCACAATCAATTTTGGGTTCTGTGGCCGATAAGGCCCTCAATTTAATTTCCAAAGCGGATTATTCAAGCAGATATTCCTACGGTGAATAGATAGAATTTCAAAATCACATATATTCACATAATGGCACACAAAATCATGTTAAACACATAATCATACTCAAATTAAGGACCAATTAGCATACCATAGAACAGGGGTATTACAGTCTTCCCCCCTTTAGGAAGTTTGGTCCCTCAAACTTATTTCACCTTTAGTCGAACACAATACGGAACACCTTCTTATTCAATGGTTCCAATCCTTTTGATAGTTATCTGCTTAGTTTCAAAATCAAGCAACACTCTGTTCTCAATCAGTCAAAGACTCAACTTTTCCTCCATACAACACTTGTATGGTGTCACACCAAAACTAGAGTGTAGGCTATGGTTGTAAGCAAAGTCTGCCAACAATGGATAGATCTCCCAAACTCCTCGAAAAATCTACTGCACGTATTTGGAGCATTTCTCCCAAAAGTTCTTTCTAGTTACATTTCGATTTTCGGATGGAAAGCAATGAATCACAATTCAGTTCCCATTGCCTCTTGAAGGCTTGTCAAAATTCAGACACATTTTAGGATTCCTGTCTAAACAGTAGACACTAGGATCCCATGCAAACGAGCAATCTTATTGACGTAAACAGTTGCTAGTCTATAAGCATCATACAAAAATCTTATAGGGAGGGGATGAACAAACTTAGTAATTCTACATACAATAATCCAAACGGAACTCATATCTTGGGTGTTCAAGGTAGCCCCACAATGAAATTCGTAGCCACATATTTCTATTTCCATTCCGAAATGGAGAGAGGAAGTAGTCCCGTCAATATCTGATATTCAACTTTGACTTGTTGGCACTGAAAATATTTGGACACAATTCAACAATTTCTTTTTTCACAATAGGTCGCCAACATATTTATTTCACACACCCGCTATTTTTACCATAGAAGTTCGGTCTATTTCCTTGTCACAGAAGTTCAATTCATCCTTCAATAATTTCACCATTCACAATACAATTCAGTACTTTGTTTAGTGACTCATCACGGTTATCCAAGATCAATCAAAAGTCTTCAGGAACATAAGGTGGATCCAGATACTGATTCCCGAATCAACAGAGGTGGCATCGAAGCAATTGCCCATACAATGCACATAGTCCGCATATCCCCATAATACTGATTGTAAGGTACAATGGCATCAAAGCAGTCCATTTCTAACACAATACACGTGTTCTCAATTCAATCAACAGTTTACAATCCACAGTTCAGTTCCATATTCAATCCCCTGTTCCATTGAGTCTTTCCACATTATCAGATAGTTGTCGAAAGCATAAGGCAATTCACATATTAATCCCCACGGCGTCAAAGGTAGTGTTAAAAACAGTCAAACACGCGTTAAACACAATTTACACATCCTCAGAGCCCCAATTGCAGAGTATAATGGCACTAAGCAGTTATTTACACAAGGCGTACTGAATCCACACACTTTCGGATAATCAGGGTTTTTCAAAGCTTCTTTGGATGTTAATAACATCTACATGATCTCAAGAGATGACATTTGGGACAAAGCAAACAAATAATCGCCTCGAGACCAAAGCACACCCGTTCACGACCATCGGTGGCCGACCCAAGATCGATTAGACAAACCCACCCGTACAAGACCATCGGTGGCAAAAGAGATATCTCAACAAAGGTGCTACATAGGCTTAACGTCTCCTAGCATGAAGAGGCGCTCCAAGAATGTCATCAAAACAAACATAATACCATTTACTTTAACCTGATTTCCCAAAATCTGATAACATTGAAGCAACTACTCTCCCTTACAAAACATATTACGATCACCAAAGATGATGTTCAAGATCTTGCTTATAATCAAATCAATCACAAAGATCGGTCCCCATAGCGTCAACCAACAAGGATGGGACAATACACAAGCATCGTTCCTTAAGACACCCAATCACGGATTGTACAATTCGCTCATTTTCAACGATATGTCCTCGATAGTTGGGGGGTGGTTCTCAATGGTGTTCATGGTTAGATCAATCTATCATAGCCCACAAAAGGTCTTTCAAATAGGTCAAGTACTCCGAACAGATTCAAGTTTTGGGTCTATCAGTTTTTCTGCCAAGAATATTCTGGCTATTTATTTCTGAGCAATCCTCAATCCTTTTACAAAATTAAATTAGAT
Source organism: Camellia lanceoleosa (assembly GCA_025200525.1). Lineage (NCBI taxonomy): Eukaryota > Viridiplantae > Streptophyta > Magnoliopsida > Ericales > Theaceae > Camellia > Camellia lanceoleosa. Next base: position 1,344,789 of record JANUSC010000024.1, read on the forward strand.
AGAGGGTCTTATCAAACCAATCGACACGTGTCTTGCCAAATTAAATCAAACAAAGGTTCTATCGATTATATCAAATGAGGGTTCCATCAAGACAATATCGAGCAAAGGTTCTATCGATCGAATCGGATAAAAATTTGCTCAAATAGGGCACATTCGATTCGCAAGGCATACTTAAATGCCTTAGGTACATGGGTGATGGTTTCTCAACCGCCCTAAGTTCATCATTCTCAAGGTCATATCGTAATCATTCACCACAATAGTTCATATGAAAATGTTTCAAATCGTACAATACGGTATTGTCTACATAAATTCGGGATAGTCGCATAAGCATGCGATTATTCAGATCGGGAGGTACGTATCATAATTAGTATAGCAGTTCTCAAATAAGTCTTATATGCAAAAACATGGTGCACAGTAACACATTAAACAGAGTTCCCTAGGTACACATAGTATAGGATCGTTACGCAAAAGTTCCAAATTAGCCACAAAAGCATAGGTTTATGAGTCGAGCCCAGTATAGTCACGTAATCCAGTCAACTTTCTACCAATCAAAATACATGGTCTCACAATTATAGAGTTCATCATTTAGGGTGCTCACCTCGGTCACACGATCACAGAATCATACTTCCAGTGGTTTAGTCATTGAAACAGTAATATAACAAATCACCCTAAGCATAGGTTCAGATGTACATGTGCATGTGCAGAGTTAATCGATACCCCAATACGCATTTCACAAATTTTCCCAAATGGAACACACACATTCAATGAATACGGTCTCGATCTTGTGGGTCCAACCAATCTAAATACACATGCAGCAGATACGAAAGGATATGTTGATTCGAATCAAATAATATCCCAAGCAACGACGTACACATGTACTAATTCAAAATCAATCAACACATAAGCATTCGTTTGTAACCAATATAGATACATGGGATAACAATCACAGTATTCTGAGTGCTTTCTGGGATGAGTGTAATTACTCTATCCTGAGTAGCAATTCCTACCACAGGTACAAATCTAGCTGAGGCAAAACATTTATTCACATTGCTCAGTTCGGGAACAATCCCTTACGATATGGTCCATTTTACCACACCTATAACAAGCCCCCGAAATTCGACAACGACCCCTCGGTGTTTCTTACACTGGTGGTGGCAAAAGTTCTTGCCATAGCAGCAACTGACGTTGTTGTCTTAAGATCTTTGTCATTTCTTGTACCATTCTTCCCAGTCTATCAAGTCGGGCTGTAGAAGAGCTTTCCAGTTCGTATGCCCTTAATTTAACCACCCTCTACACAAAATCTCATTAAACCTTGCCAATTACTGGGATGTCCAATATAAAAATAAACACAGATACACATGGGTACATTCGCACATAGGCACATTGTTATATTCTCATTTCACATATCGTACGCAATAAATCACATACGTAACAGATAATTGCATACTTATCAAATATCGCATGCTGAATATTTACTAAGTAATTATATACTCAAATCATGTTCATATTTCACATAGACGCCCATTGGCAGAATTGAATGCACATAAGCAACTTTTCATGGTTCATATGTTCATGTATGTGCACTATAACAAAACAAATTTTATTGTACATGAGTGTAACAATTCATATCTCATATTCAAATCATGTGTGGTATTTCCTTTAGCGTAACATATCATGTTGGTCAAGCATAACAAGTTCCATAATGGAACCTTGATGCACCGGTAACATATCTCATTCATAAGCCACGGTATTGTTTCCTCGGCGAGGGCCTGTACACGTATTATTTCCCCGGGTTAGGGCCTCATGACCATAAGCCACAGATATGTCCCCTAGGCGAGGGCTTCGCTAAGGATACCACAATTACATTCAAAGAAAATTTTGATACTATTCACTTATGCAAAACATAGCATTTCAGTGGAACTTGTCATTTCATATCATCGAAAAAAATTAAAGTTCACCATTTGATTAAACTTGCATTACACTTTATACAAAAGATTCACAGGTATGCATATACTAGAGAGCATACATATTCCAATGGTTTACAATGCAAGCAATTCACGAATTTATAACACATAACTGTTCATATCGAAACAATTATGCATATTCTTGATGCTTCTAAGTTCAAATTTATCACATGAATGCATCCTAGATCTTTTCTAGACGCTTATTGCTCTTCTGGACAAGTGTGTGAGTTATTAACTGCTCGATACCACTGTCATTCTTAACCCACCCCTATGGGTTAAGGCCATAACCGGCCAGTAATCACAAGATTACCTACGGCCTCAAATCAGATAAGACAAGACTCATCAGAGTAAAAGGGGCCAGACGGAAGCAAATTTAAAACCTTGTCCATAGAGTCGTGCTTATATGCACATCAAACAAACCATACTCATGTACGTTAATAACCCACATCAAAAGTACAGTAGCGTAAACTTCTTTACAGACAGGATCATCTAAACTGAGCCAACCCATAACGGACTATATACAGATATACACAAAGTCCTTGCCAACAAGACAAAACGTAAATGCATAACAAAATGGCAAGGATGGGTCTCGTGCGTGAGACACAAGGCTGACTCTCCAAAACTCGTGACGTTCATGGTAGACTTCACTGGGGCTTGGTTTGGACTTCTCTTAGCTCACCTACAAACACATGAATGAGCGTGAGTGAAAGCCCAGTGAATAATATCAAATAAAGAATATACATTGGAACAATATACATCAAACGGCCTTGGGCCCAATTTGCATTTCTAACTAATACATACATACATAGGTATATGTAAGTTAAGTAACTAAGGTTCCAAACATATCATACGGCCTCGGGCCCAATTCATTCATGTCCATTGGCCTTTGGCCCAATCGTCTATGTCAATCGGCATTCGGCCCACATTTATATCAAACGGCCTCCGGCCCACATTTTATCAAATGGCCTCCGGCCCACATTTTATCAATCGGCCTTCGGCCCACATTTTATCAAATGGCCTCCGGCCCAAATTTTATTAATCGTCCTTCGGCCCACATTTTATCAAACTGGCTCATAGGCCTTTCATATCAAACTGTGTCCACTATTCAAATTAATGAACTTTACAAAACTTACATAGAAGTAGCAATTGGACAATAACATGTGTCAGATATTACTCACAGTGATCGGCTTGTGGATTTGCCCCGGAGCTTGACCCTATACATTTCATGAACACAAAAGGGTCACTAACAGTTCAATTCGTTCTTTAATTCACATATTCCTCTTTAGGCTTTATTCTTATCTCACTAACTCATTTACAATGCTTAACACATGCCTACGAGTGCTTGCAAGTGAAAGAGAACGGAAAATGAAACACAGAATGCGAAAACAAAATTTCAGGAAACACGGTCCCCGCTCGAGCGTGGACTCCGCCGAAAGGCAGACCAAGAGGCTCGCAAAAGTATCGCTACCTCAAAATTATGCTCGAGCATGAGTTAGGGCGCTCGAGCGGAAGGCCTGTCTACAAAAGCTCCCCGCTCGAGCGTGAAACATACCGCTCGAGCGAAGGTCCAACTCTGCAAAAAGTGCTGGGAGCACAATTTTCCCGCTCGAGCGTCATGTTCCCCGCTCGAGCGGATCTCAAAATTCTAGAAAACCCAGAATTCTGTTCTTGAGCTTCATTTCGACTTTTCAGCCACAATACTTGCATGCAATGGCTCAAATCCCAAATATGATCATACTAACATGGCACCAATGCAAGTTTACAACATTATGGAGCTCAGTTCCTTGATTTATCTTCATGCATGTCCCAAAATATGTCAAACTCAACACCAATATAACAAACTCATGCATTCAAGCTCATATCTTCTCAAATTGTACATGCATGTGATGAATTAGCCACATTCTCAACTGAGATAACACAAATGGTGATCAAGACATGAGTTTCCTTTAACATTTCACATGGATTATACACATTTGTGCTCAAACATGCAATATCAAGGTGATTTCCTACATGCATGCATATATCAAGCTTTAATTCAACAAACACAACCCAATTTCATTTCAATCTCACTCTTGATCACCAAATTAGCTTGAGCACACAAAATTACAAATCCAAGAATTACTCACCTAGGAGCTTGATTCTCACAATTAATGATCAAATCTTGAATGATCTTCAAGGTTCCCAAGCTTTAACCTAAATTTTGCATAACTTCTCTCCCTTTCTCTCACTAAGGCCGGATCTCCCTCTCTCTCAATTGTATAACTCAGATTTTGGGTTCAATAGAGTTAAAGGAGAGTGAAGTGCTAACATACAACAAGGCCCACTAATACAATATTTCAATATAAAATATTTGGGCACTAATTCACTAATTTAATCAGTTTAATCTGACCCGAATCAATTTCTAATTAAATTTCACTGTAGGCTCTAAAAATTATGCCAATCACAATGGCGCAATCAATTTTGGGTTCTGTGGCCGATAAGGCCCTCAATTTAATTTCCAAAGCGGATTATTCAAACAGATATTCCTATGGTGAACAGATAGAATTTCAAAATCACATATATTCACATAATGGCACACAAAATCATGTTAAACACATAATCATACTCAAATTAAGGACCAATTAGCATACCATAGAACAGGGGTATTACAGAGTAGGTCGCGCTCAAGCGGGTATGTTGGCGCTCGAGCGGGTAGTGCTTTGTCTGTGAAAGTTCTGGGAGGGGGAAATCTACGCTTGAGCGGATGTACTTTATTCTTGTGTCTTGACGCTCGAGCGGGCCTTCTTGCGCTCGAGCGTGTCCAGATTTTGTGCTTAACGCTCGAGCGAGAGTGGCGTATATCAGATGGCAGCTAGGCATTTTTGAATCACTTTTTACATTCACTCTCTCTCTCTTACCTTCTAAAAGCCATTTTTGAGAGCTCCTCTCTCTAGAATCTCCCTTCTCTCTAGGGTTTGATCTACTTAGAGTGTTTCCCTATCCTTCAGCCTTTGTAAAAAGTGTGTTGATCGTCGAGGGCTATGTTTTGATCCGAGAAATTGTTGATTTGGAGCACTTTGAATTTCTTCATCTCCTCCATTCGAGCTCTAACTTTGAGGTAGGGATATCCTACTCCATCTTATGAGCTTTGTCTTTAAATTTTGATATTTCGATATGTTGGGGGTTGTTAGGTAATTTCGAGAAAGTTTGGGGCCTTTGTGTAATTTTCAAAAGGGGGGTTTTCAAAGTTTAAAACCTTTATGTATGTAATACATGGGAAAATGGACTTGGTGTTGGATTTTGATGAAAATGGAACCTTGGGGTTGGTGTTGTAATTATGGGGAAAAGCCCTAATTGCATGATAAATTAATTGGTGTAATTAATTTTGAAAAAAAAAAAAGAAGGAAATTGAATAGGAGATATTCAAATTGAAATGGTATGGGATTAAAGGGTGTAGTTGGACTAATTTATTGCTCACCTAGGAAAATGTTTATAATTTATCCATTTGGTGCATTTATTTTCTGTTTAGAAATAATTGCTTTGGGCTATCGGTAGAGGATAGCCTTCATTGTTGTAGACAATGCATGATGATTAGGCAAACTAAAACTAATCAATGGAATGTGTCATCGAGTATGACGGTTGAAAAATACATTAACTTTATGTATTGATTGATTATGTATATGATCTGTGTTTATATACATTGTGTTGTGTGGGAGGAGATAGGGGATGTACTCCACGGTTTAGGGGGAGATAGGGGATGGACCTCTAAACCGGAAATTGTGTGATATTGATACATCACTACAATGTGTATCATGGTGAAGTATGGAAGTGTTTGTTTGATTTGATATAGCACTAAAATGTATATCATTATCAATTGTGAAGTATAGAAGTGTTTCTATGTTATATTGATACAACACCAAAATGTGTATCACTTGTGAAGTAAGGAAGTGGTTTATGTGTTATTGATACAACACCAAAATGTGTATCCGTCTTGAATTTCAAAAGTGTTTTAGTAATGAGTTATAATCTCATTAAGTTATTTGGCCAAGTTTTGAGCCTTGTTTTCAAGTTCAAAGCTGAATAAGAAATTAAAGTGAAATGTAACATGGATATGATTTTCATGAAACTGTAATATGGCATGAGTTGGAATATAAGTATGGACCATCTGTTGAATGCTATCATATTAGTCATTGTTTACAGTTGGTTTAGTATATTCCTACTGGACTGTGGCTCACCCTATATGGGACATCATTTTCAGGTACAGGTAGCATGCCACCTCCAAGGACGTAGCTTGGAAGGCTTAGTGGCTGGGACTCCTTTTGTTGTTTTGTTGTATTACATGTATATCAAGCCAAGGACTTTCTTTGTATAGAGTTAGCACTCTCTTTTTGTAACCAAGTGTTGACTAGGAAAGTTGTAAGCCCATAGGGCATTTACTTTTGTTGTCAACATGTAATACATTTTGTAATGATTACTCTGATGGGATATATTTATGCTTCATTCTCTTATGTCTAAGCAAGCTATTGTTGGATGTTTTATGGGTTTGTTTTGAGGGCGTTACAAAAATAAAACTGGAAGTTCATTCAAGAAACCACCATACCTTAACGATCTATTTGGAAATTAAATAAAAAAATGAGGTTGAATAGAAATTGAAGTTGAATAAAAATAAAATGGAAGTTCATTCGAGAAACCATTATACCTTAACGATCTATTTGGAAATTCAAGAAACCACTATACCTTAAAGATCTATTTGGAAGTTGAATAAAAATAAAAATGGAAGTTGCATAACATTAACAATGAAAGTTTATTCAAGAAACCATTATACCCTAACGATCTATTTGGAAATTAAATAAAAAATAGAATTGAATAGAATAGGAAATTAAATAAAAATGGAAGTTGAATAAAATTTTAAAAATGGAAGTTGAATAAAATTACCACTATACCTTAACGATCTATTTGAAAATTAAATAACCACTATACCTTAACTTCTTATTTGGAAATTAAATAGAGAAGGAAATCGAATAAAAATAGAAATTGAATAAAAAAGTAAGTTGAATAGAAAAGGTAATTAAATAAAAATCGAAGTTGAATAGAAGTGGAAATTGAATAGAAAAGGAAATTGGATAAAAATGGAAGTTGAATAGAAAAGGACATTGAATCAAAATGGAAGTTGAATAAAAATGGAAGTTGAATAGAAAAGAAAAAGGATGTTGAATAGAAATAAAAAAGGAAGTTGAATACAAAAGGAAATTGGATAAAACTAGAAGTTGAATAAAAATTACCTTAGCGATCTATTTGGAAAGTAAATAAAAAAATGAAGTTGAATAGAATAGGAAATTGAATAAAAATTAAACTTCCATTGTTAAAACGAAATTGAATAAAAATAGAAGTTGAATAAGGAAGGAAATTGAATCAAAATGGAAGTTGAATAAAAATAAAAAAGGAAGTTGAATAAAATAAAAATAGAAGGTGCGTAAAATTAAAAATGGAAGTTCATTCGAGAAACCAGTATAACTTAACGATCTATTTGGAAATTAAATAAAAAGGAAGTTGAATAAAAATGAAAATGGAAGTTTATTCAAGAAACCACTATACGTTAACGATCTATTTGGAAGTTGCATAAAATTAAAAATGAAAGTTGAATAAAAATAAAAAAGGAAATTGAATAAAAAATTAAAATGGGAGTTGCATAAAATAAACCGGTATAACTTACGATCTATTTGGAAATTAAAGAAAAAAGGAAGTTGAATAGAAATGGAAATTGAATAAAAATGGAAGTTGAATAGAAATGGAAGTTGAATAAAATTAAAAATGGAAGTTGAATAAAATAAACAATGGATGTTCATTTAAGAAACCACTATACCTTAACTATCTATTTGGAAATTAAATAAAAATGCAAGTTGTATAAAATTAAAAATGGAAGTTTATTCAAGAAACCACTAAACCTTAACAATCTATTTGGAAATTAAACAAAAAAAGGAAGTTGAATAAAAATTGAAATTGAATAAAAATAGAAGTTGAATAAAAATAAAAAAAGAAGTTGAATAGAAAAAGAAATTGAATAACTATGGAAGTTGAATAAAAATGGAAGTTGCATAACGTTAAAGCATAGTGGTTTCTTGAATGAACTTCTTTTTTTTATTTTTATTCAACTTCCATTTTTATTTTTATTTTTATTCAACTTCAATCTTTAATTTTATGCAACTTACATTTTTATTTTTATTTAATTTTCAAATAGATAGTTATGGTATAGTGATTTCTTGAATAAACTTCCATTGTTAATTTTATTCAACTTCCTTTGTTTTTTAATTTCCCAACAGATCGTTAAGGTATAGTGGTTTCTTGAATGAACTTCCATTTTTATTTTATGTAACTTCCATTTTTCTTTTATTCAATTTCCCTTTCTATTCAATTTCTTTTTTTATTTAATTTCCAAATAGATCGTTAATGCATAGTGGTTTCTTGAATGAACTTCCAATTTTAATTTTATGCAACTTCCATTTTTATTTTTATTCATCTTCCATTTTTATTCAATTTCCTTTTCTATTCAATTTCCTATTCTATTCAACTTTCTTTTTTATTTAATTTCCAAATAGATTGTAAATGTATAGTGGTTTCTTGAATGAACTTCAACTTTTATTCAATTTACATTTCTATTCAACTTCCCTTTTTATTCAATTTCATTTAATTTCCAAATAGATCGTTAAGGTATGTTGTTTCTTGAATGACCTTCAATTTTTAATTATATGCAACTTCTATTTATATTTTTATTCAACTTCCATTTTTATTCAATTTTCATTTCTATTCAACTTCCTTTTTTCTTTAATTTCCAAATACATTGTTAAGGTATAGTGGTTTCCTGAATAAACTTCCATTGTTAATTTTATGCAACTTCCATTTTCATTTTTATTCAACTTCCATTTTTATGCAATGTCCTTTTGTAGTCAATTTCCTTGTTTCTTTAATTTCCTTTTCTATTCAACTTCTTTTTTTTTTTTTTATATTTAATTTCCAAATAGATCGTTAGGGTATAGTAGTTTATTGAATGACCTTCCATTGTTAATTTTATTTAACTTCCATATTTATTCAATTTACTTTTCTATTCAACTTCCATTTTTATTTAATTTCCATTTTTATTCAACTTCCATTTTTATTCAATTTTATTTTCTATTCAACTTCCTTTTGTATTCAACTTCTTTTTTTATTTAATTTTCAAATAGATTGTTTAATCTCCAAATAGATCGTTAAGGTATAGTGGTTTCTTGAATGAACTTCCATTATTATTTTATGCAACTTCCATTTTTATTTTTATTCAACTTCCATTTTTATTCAGTTTTTACTCAACATCCATTTGTATTCAATTTACTTTTCTATTCAACTTTTTTTTATTTAATTTCCAAATAGATCGTTAAGTTATACTGGTTTCTTGAATAAACTTCAATTTCTAATTTTATTGAACTTCCATTTTAATGCAACTTCCATTTTTATTCAATTTTGATTTCTATTCAACTTCCTTTTGTATTCAACTTCCTTTTTTATTTAATTTTCAAATAGATCGTTTAATCTCCAAATGGATCGTCAAGGTATAGTGGTTTCTTGAATGAACTTTCATTTTTATTTTTATTCAACTTCCATTTTTATTTAACGTCCTTTTTTATTTAATCTCCAAATAGATCGTTAAGGTATAGTGGTTTCTTGAAGGAACTTCCATTTTGTTAATTTTCTGAAACTTCCATTTTATGCAACTTCCATTTTTAATTTTATGCAACTTCCATTTTTATTTTTATTCAACTTCATTTTTTTATTTAATTACCAAATAGATCGTTAGGGTATAGTAGTTTATTGGATGAACTTCAATTTTTAATTTTATGCAACTTCCATTTTTATTCAATTTTCTTTTCTATTCAACTTTCTTTTTTCTTTAATTTCCAAATAGATCGTTAAGGTATATTGGTTTCTTGAATGAACTTCCGTTGTTAATTTTAGGCAACTTCCATTTTTATTTTTATTCAACTTTCATTTTTATTCAATTTCCTTTTCTATTCAACTTCCTCTTTTTTTTTTTTTAACTTACAAATAGATCATTAAGGTATAGTCGTTTCTTAAATAAACTTCAACTTCTAATTTTATGCAACTTCCATTTTTATTCAACTTCCATTTTTATTTTATTTCCATTTCTATTCAACTTCCTTTTTTATTCAATTTTATTTTTTATTCAACTTCCATTTTTATTTTTATACAACTTCCAAATAGATCGTTAAGGTATAGTGGTTTCTTGAATAGAAAAGGAAGTTGAATAAAAATGAAAGTTGAATAAAAATTCAAAATGGAAGTTCATCCAATAAACTACTATAACCTAACGATCTATTTGGAGTTCATTTAAGAAACCACTATAACTTAACGATCTATTTGGAAATTGAATAAAAAAAGAAGTTCAATAGAAAAGAAAGTTGAATAAAAATAAAAAAGGAAGTTTAATAAAATTAAAAATAGAAGTTCATTTAAGAAACCACAATACCTTAACGATCTATTTGGAGATTAAATAAAAAAAAAAAGAGGAAGTTGAATACAAAGGAAAATTAAGTAAAAAAGGAAGTTGAATAAAAATGGAAGTTGAATAGGAAAGGAAGTCAAATAGAAAAGGAAATTGAGTAAAAATGGAAGATGAATAAAAATGGAAGTTGAATAAGAGAGGAAAATTGAGTAAAAATAAAATGGAAGTTGAATAAAAATAAAAATTGAAGTTGCATAAAATTAAAAATGGAAGTTGAATAAAATTAAAAATGGAAGTTGTATAAAATTAACATTGGCAGTTTATTCAAAAAACCACTATACCTTAACGATCTATTTGAAAATTAAATAAAAAAAGGAAGTCTAATAGAAAAAGAAATTGAAAAAAATGGAAGTGGAAGTTGAATAAAAAAGCAAGATGAATAGAAAAGGAAGTTGAATAGAAAAGGAAATTGGATAAAAATGGAAGTTGAATAGAATAGGAAATTGGATAAAAATAAAAATGGAAGTTCATTTTTTATTTAATTGCCAAATAAATCGTTAAGTTATAGTAGTTTCTTGAATTAACTTCGATTTTTATTTTTATTTAACTTCCTTTTTTATTCAATTTCCTTTTTTATTTAATTTTCAAATAGATCTTTAGGGTATAGTGGTTTCTTGAATTAAATTCCATTGTTAATTTCATACAATTTCCATTTTTATTTCTATTCAACTTCCTTTTCTACTAAACTTCCATTGTTAATTTTAGGCAACTTCCATTGTTAAAATGAAATTGAATAAAAATGGAAGTTAAATAGAGAAGGAAATTGAATAAAAATGGAAGTTAATTCAAAAAATCACTATACCTTAATGGTCCATTTGGAAATTAAATAAAAATTGAAGTTGAATAAAAATAAAAATGGAAGTTGCCTAAAGTTAACAATGGAAGTTCATTCAAGAAACCACTATACCTTAACGATTTATTTGGAAATTAAATAAAAATGGAAATTAAATAGAAAAGGAAATTGAATAAAAATGGAAGTTCATTCAAGAAACCACTATACCTTGACGATCTATGTGGAAATTAAATAAAAAAAGAAAGATAGATAGAAAAGGGAAAATGGAAGTTGCATAAAATAAAAATCAAAGTTCATTCAAGAAATTACTATACCTTAACGATCTATTTGGAAATTAAATTAAAAAGGAAGTTAACTAAAAAAGGAAGTTGAATAGAAATGGAAATTGAATAAAAATGAAAGTTGAATAAAAATAACAATGGAAGTTCATTTAAGAAACCACTATACCTTAACGAATTACTTGGAAATTAAAAAACAAAGGAAATTGGATAAAAATTGAAGTTGAATAGAAAAGGAAATTGAAAAAAAATGGAAGTTGAATAGAAAAAAAAAATGAATAAAAATGGAAGTGGAATAAAATTAAAAATGGAAGTTGCGTAAAACTTACAATGGAAGTTCAATAAAAATAAAAAAGGAAGTTGCCTAAAATTAAAAATTGAGGTTCATTCAAGAAACCACTATAATTTAATGATCTATTTGAAAATTAAATAAAAATGGAAGTTGAATAAAAATAAAAATGGAAGTTGAATAAAAATATAAATCGAAATTTATTCAAGAAACCAATATACATTAACGATCTATTCGGAAATTAAATAAAAAAGGAAGTTGAATAAAAGTAGAAGTTGGATAAAAAATAGAATTGAATAGAAATGGAAATTAAAAATGGAAGTTCATTCAAGAAACCACTATACCTTAACGATCTATTTGTAAATTTTAAAAAAAAATGGACGTTGAATAGAAAAGGAAATTGAATAAAAATAAAAATGGAAGTTGTATAGAAAATGAAATTGAATAAATATAAAAATGGAAGTTGCATAAAATTAACATTGGAAGTTCATTCGAGAAACCATAATACCTTAACGATCTATGTGGAAGTTAAATAAAAAAAGGAAATTGAATAAAAATGAAAATTGAATGGAAATAAAAATGGAAGTTAAATAAAAAAGAAAGTTGAATAGAAATTGAAGTAGAATAAAAATAAAAATGAAAGTTGCATAAAATTAAAAATGGAAGTTCATTCGAGAAACCACTGTACCTTAACGATCTCTTTGGAAGTTAAATAAAAAAGGAAGTTGAATAGAAAAGGAAATTAAATAAAAATGGAAGTTGAATGGAAAAGGAAATTAAATAAAAATGGAAGTTGAATGGAAAAGGAAGTTGAATAAAAATGGAAGTTGAATAAAAATAAAAATGAAAGTTCATTCGAGAAACCACTATACCTTAACGATTTACTTGGAAATTAAATAAAAAATGAAGTTCAATAGAAAAGGAAATTGAATAAAAATAAAATTTGAATAGAATTAAAAATGGAAGTTGTATAAAATTAAAAATGGAAGTTCATTCAATAAACCAGTATAACTTAACGATCTATTTGGAAATTAAATAAAAAAAGAAGTTGAATAGAAAACAAAATTGAATAAAACATCAAGTTGAATAAAAATAGAAATTGAAATTGATTCAAGAAAGCACTATACCTTAACGATTACTTGGAAATTAACTACTTCCATTTTTATTCAAATCTATTTTCTATTCAACTTCCTTTAATTTCAACTTCCTTTTTTCTTTAATTTCCAAATAGATCGTTAAGGTATAGTGGTTTCTTGAATGAACTTCCATTATTAATTTTATGAACTTACATTTTTAATTTGATGCAATTTCCATTTTTATTCAATTTCCTTTTCTATTCAACTTTCTTTTTTATTCAATTTCCAAATAGATCGTTAAGGTAGAGTGGTCTCTTGAATGAACTTCAATTATTAATTTTATGCAACTTCCATTTATATTCAATTTCCTATTCTATTCAACTTTTTTTTTTATTTACTTTCCAAATAGATTGTTAAGGTATAGTGGTTTCTTGAATGAACTTCCATTTTTAATTTTATGCAACTTCCATTTTTATGCAATTTCCTTTTCTATTCAACTTCATTTTTTATTCAACTTCTTTTTTTATTTAATTTCCAAATAGATCGTTAAGGGATAGTGGTTTCTCGAATGAACTTCAATTGTTAATTTTATGCAACTTTCATTTTCATTTTTATTTAATTTCCTTTTCTATTCAACTTCTTTTTTTATTTAATTTCCAAATAGATCGTTAAGGTATAGTGGTTTCTTGATACAACTTCCATTGTTAATTTTATGCAACTTCCATTTTTATTCAATTTCATTTTTAATTTTATGCAACTTCCATTTTTATTTAATTTCCAAATAGATCGTTAAGGTATAGATCATTAAGGTATAGTGGTTTCTTGAATGAACTTCAATTTTTGAGTTTATTTCCTTTTCTATTGAACGTCCTTTTTTTATTTAATTTCCAAATAGATCGTTAAGGTATAGATCATTAAGGTATAGTGGTTTCTTGAATGAACTTCAATTTTTAATTTTATGCAACTTCCATTTTTATTTTCATCCAATTTCCTTTTTTATTCAACTTCCTTTTTTATTCAATTTTCTTTTCAATTCAACTTCCTTTTTTATTTAACTTCCATTTATATTTTATGAACTTCAATTTTTAATTATATGCAACATCCATTTCCATTTTTATTCGATTTCTTTTTCTATTCTACTTCATTTTTTTATTTAATTTCCAAACAAGTCATTAAGGTATAGTGGTTTCTTGAATAAACCTCCATTTTTTATTTTGTAACGCCATCAAAATAAACCCATAAATCATCCAACAATAGCATGCTTAGACATAAGAGAATGAAGCATAAATATATTCCATCAGAGTAATCATTACAAAATGTATTACATGTTGACAATAAAAATAAATGCCCTATGGGCTTACAACTTTCCAAGTCAACACTTAGTTACAAAAAGAGAGTGTTAACTCTATACAAAGAAAGCCATTGGCTTGATATACATGTAATACAACAAAACAACAAAAGGAGTCCCAGCCACTAAGCCTTCCAAGCTACGTCCTTGGAGGTGGCATGCTACCTGTACCTAAAAATGATGTCCCATATAGGGTGAGCCACAGCCCAGTAGAAATATACTAAACCAACTATAAGCAATGACTAAAATAATAGTATTCAACAGATGGTCCATACTTATATTCCAACTCATGCCATATTACAGTTTCATGACAATCATATCCATGTTACATTTCACTTTCCATTTCTTATTCACTTTGAATTTGAAAGCAAGGCTCAGAACCTAGCCAAATAATTTAATGAGATTATAACTCATTACTAAAACACTTTCGAAATTCATGACGGATACACATTTTGGTGTTGTATCAATAACACATAAACCACTTCCTTATTTCACAAGTGATACACATTTTGGTGCTGTATCAATATAACATAGAAACACTTCTATACTTCACAATTGATAATGATATACATTTTAGTGCTATATCAAATCAAACAAACACTTCCATACTTCACCATGATACACATTGCAGTGATGTATCAATATCACACAATTTCCGGTTTAGAGGTCCATCCCCTATCTCCCCCTAAACCGTGGAGTACATCCCCTATCTCCTCCCACACAACACAATGTATATAAACACAGATCATATGCATAATCAAGCAGTACATAAAGTTAATGTATTTTTCAACCGTCATACTCGATGACACATTATTGATTAGTTTTAGTTTGCCTAATCATCATGCATTGTCTACAACAATCAAGGCTATCCTCTGCCGATAGCCCAAAGCAGTTATTTCTAAACAGGAAATAAATGTTCCAAATGGATAAAATATCAACATTTGCCTAGGTGAGCGATAAATTAATCCAACTACATCCTTTAATCCTATACCATTCCAATTTGATTGTTTCCTATTCAATTTCTCATTTCCCAAAATTAATTACACCAATTAATTTATCATGCAATTAGGGCTTTTTCCCAAATTCACAATACCAACCCTAAGGTTTCTTTTTCATCAACAATCCAACACCAAGTCCATTTTCCAATGTATTACATACATAAGAGTTTATATGTTTGAAAACCCATCTTTTGAAAATTACACAAAGGCCCCAAACTTTCTCAAAATTACCCAACAACCCCCAACATATTGAAATACTAAAATCTAAAGACAAAGCTCATAAGATGGAGTAGGATATCCCTACCTCGAAGTTAAAGCTCAAACGGAGTAGAGGAAGAAATTCAAAGTGCTCCAAATCAACAATTTCTCGGATCAAAACGTAGCCCTCGATGATCAACACACTTTTTACAAAGGCACCAAGGGAGTGGAATACTCAAACTAGATCAAACCCTAGAGAGAAGGGAGATCATAGAGAGAGAAGCTCTCAAAAAGTGTTTTTAGAAAGTAAGAGAGAGAGAGAGTGAATGTAAAAAGTGATTTAAAAATGCCCAGCTGCCAACTGATATACGACACTCCCGCCGAAAGGTAGAACAGACGCCGAAAGGCCAAGAACAAAAATCGATCCACTCGAGTGCAAGAAGGTCCGCCGAGCACCAAGACACAAGAATAAAGTACATCCGCTCGAAAGCACGAAAACCAGTCGAAGCGTAGATCTTCCTTCCGTAACTTTCACGACAAAAGACTACCCGCCGAGCGTAAAGAAACCCGCCGGCGTGAAAAACACACTACTGAAGTTTTGCGAGGCACGAACATGGAAGTATGGAATCTCCGCCGAGCGCAATAGGACTCGCCGAAGCGACCACTCAAAATCGGGCAACAAGAATTTGAACTAAGGCTCAACCCAATTGCTCAAACATGCCCAACACATCCTAAAACTCAAACATATGGAATTAAAGGATGATAACAAGGTATACAACCACCAACTCCACGGAACCAAAGTCCGGAGTACAACAAATACAGAAAGGGAAAACTGGAATCGCTATAACCTTCCCCCCTTAAAGAATTTCATCCCTGAAATTAAATACAAGTTTTTCAAAAATAAGATTTTCTCAATTCCCAACATTATTACAATGCGAAATTTAACAACTCGACCCATTACCGGTCATCTCATCTCTTTTCAAGAGGCAAATTACAACATTTCTCACAACATGCATTATAGATATGCATCCCCTAAAATTCCACAAATTTCAATACCACATTCCACAATTGTATATCATATTCAGTATTCATGATATATTTCCATTTTGAGGCAAGTTTCAAAACATACTTCCATAAACCAAAACATATACAATATTTTACAACTTAAGACATATATAATGCTCTTAAAGTTCAACAATATTACCAAATTACCAATGCATGGTTACATATCAACTAACAAGTCCAGATACTTCTCACGGACTTCTAACTCAGGTTCCCAAGTGGCTTCTTCCACTCCGTGATGCTTCCACAAAACTTTTACCAAGGGAATGGTCTTGCCTCGCAAGACTTGATCCCGCCTATCCAAGACTCGAACCGATCTCTCCTCATATGAGATATCCTCATCTACCTCCAAATCGGTCCAGTCCAACACATGGGATGGATCCAGCTTGTACTTCCGAAGCATACTAACATGAAACACGTCATGCACCCCGGACAACTGTGGTGGCAAAGCCAAACGATAAGCAACTTCCGCAATCCTCTCAAGGATCTTGAAGGGACCGATAAACCGAGGGGATAACTTCCCACTCTTCCCAAACCTCATCAAACCCCGCCTAGGTGATATTTTCAAGAAAACATGATCACCCATCTCAAATGCCAAAGGCCTCCTCCCACGGTCAAGATAACTCTTTGGCGACTCTAGGTCAGAATAAGCCTCCTACGGATAAGCTCAACTTTCTCCGCTGCTTCTCACCAACTCCGCCCAACAAAGGTGCATCACCCACCTCGCCCAACAAACCGGAGATTACTTGGTCGGCCATACAAGGCCTCAAACGGTGCCATACCGATACTAGATCGAAGTCGTTGTTGTAGGCAAACTCCACCAAGGGCAAGTGCCTCTCCACGCCCCACTAAAGTCAATGACACAACCTCAAGCATATCCTCAAGGATCAATAGTACGCCGGATCGCCTGGCTACCGAGGATGATAAGCCGTACTAAAGGTCAACTTAGTACCCAAGGCACGCTGCAAACTCTGCCACAACCTAGCAGTAAAACGAGGGTCTCTGTCTAAGACGATCGTTACTGGGACCCCATGCAATCTCACTATGTCCCGAATATACAAATTGGCAAGATGATCTACCGAATCTCTCGTGCGCATAGGGATAAAGTGCGCTGACTTAGTCAACCGGTCTACAACCACCCAAATAGCATCACTACCCCGCTGAGTCCTCGGAAGACCTACAACGAAGTCCATAGTGACATGCTCCCACTTCCACTCAGCAATAGGCAAGGGTTGCAACAAACCCGCTGGCCTCTGATGCTCGGCCTTCACTTGCTGACAAGTAAGGCACTTAGACACAAAAACCGCCACATCTTTCTTCATAGCTCACCACCAAAATTGGCGACCCAAATCTCGATACATCTTGGTGCCTCCCGTGCAATCAGAAGACGTGAATGGTGAAACTCTGAGTACCTCCTCTTGGCAGACTCAAGACAAACAAACGGTCTCTCAGATCTCACACTTTGGTCAGATACACAGACAAACCCTTCTCAACCTTTCCATCGGAGATCTTCTCCGGAGGGATTCTACCTCAAGGTCACCCCCTGCCTCTAACACTGACTCACTAGTGTAGGGTCACAAGAATAACAAAAACAAGGCCGCAGCCTCAACGGATTCACCCGTATAAATCAAACTCTCCAAGTGCCCCCAACATCTCCCACTCCTGATGGCTATACAAGCTACATCACTAATGGATTTCCTACTAAGGGCATCGGCCACAACGTTGGCCTTTCCCGGGTGATAGTGCAACTCAAAATCGTAGTCCTTAATGAACTCCATCCACCTTCTCTGCCTCAAATTCAAGTCTCTCTACGTAAACAGATACTTCAAACTCTTATGGTCCGAGAACACCTCGAACCTCTCACCATAGAGGTAGTGCCTCAAAATCTTCAAGGCAAAAATCATGGCTGCTAGTTCTAGGTCATGTGTAGGGTAATTCTTCTCTTGAATTTTCAACAGACGTGAGCCATAGGCTACCACTTTCCCTTCTTGCATCAACACACAACCCAAACCCTCTCATGAGGCATCACAAGAAACCGCATAACCCAAACCTCTCTCCGGAATAATCAAAACAAGAGCGGTGGTCACTCTAACCTTCAGCTCTTGGAAAGACTTTTCACAAGTCTCACTCCATACAAATTTGACCCCTTTCCGCGTCAATCTAGTCAACGGCGAAGCTAGTCTGGAGAAATCTTTCACAAACCGGCGATAGTACCCAGCTAATCCCTAAAATCATGATCTCAAAACACTCTTAGGTCAGGCCTGGCCTTGCACTGCCTCTACCTTGGATGTATCTACAGACACCCCTTTCCCGGATACCACATGGCCTAAGAACTTGACTTCTCCTAACCAGAACTCACACTTCCCAAACTTGGCATACAGCCTATGGGCTCTGAGCAACTCAAGCACCACTCTCAAGTGCCCCTCGTGCTCCTCCTCCGAAGGTGAATAAATCAAAATGTCGTCCACGAAAATGAATACAAAACGATCTAAGAATTCTAAGATCCGTTCATCAAATCCATAAAGATCGCCGGCATTGGTGAGCCCAAATGGCATCACCAGAACTCATAATGGCCATACTGCGTATGAATGCCGCTTTAGGAATATCCTCCTCCCCGACCCTCAACCGTGGTAACTCGATCTCAAGTCTATCTTACGTAAACAACGGGACCCCTTCAATCGGTCAAACAAATCATCTATACGGGCATAGGGTACTTATTCTTGACCGTAGCCCGATTCAACTTCCGGTTGTCGATACAGAGTCTCAAGGCACCATCTTTCTTTTTAGCAAAGAGGGCCGATGCTCCCCACGGCGAAACACTGGGGTGAATGAAGCCCTTATCTAGCAATTCTCGAGTCAATCTTCACCACTTAACTCGCCGGGCAAAATGATAAGGTGCCATAGAAATCGGTACTGCGTCGCACTAAATCAATAGAGAACTCGATCTCTCGGAGGTGGCAAACTAATGAGATCCTCGGGAAAACATCCGAATACTCACAAACCACTCGGTGCAATACAACTGGGTCTCATCACACTTACCACTCATGAAGCTAGCGAGAAGACTACTAAGCTCACTCGCCGCAGATCATACACGTGGTAACACACTACCAACCCGATCCCCACGAAATGGAAACACTCATTAAGGTACATACTGTGACCCTCTGGTGGTAACAATCGATAACAGCCCGGTATGACGATAGCCAGTCCATACCCAAAATAACATCAAAACCCATCATGGGCATAACCACAAAAGGAAACGGAAGCCAACGATCGACGACCTCTATATCACAACCTCTACATCCATGTTTCAAAATCAATTCACCCTCAACAGGTGATACAACACATATAGGAGATGCTAACTGTGCCAACTCCAATTCCAAAACAGATGCAAATGCAGCAGATACAAAGGAATGAGATGCACCAGACGACATTACACCGCTAACCGAAAGGTAAAACAGAAAGGTACCTCTCACAACCGATGGAGCAAGATTAGGTCCTCAAGGTAATAAAGATACACGCGCCAAGAGGCCCTCGATCCACCGCCACCCCTAAGAGCGTAAGATCGCCAGACAGATCGGGATGACGGCTCGTGATTGGCCTCGAGGCTCGCATGCCGAGCCGGTTGAAAACCTCAAGGCTCATAGAACCAGACGCTCCTGATGTGGCACTCAGCTGTGGGCAAAACCTCTTCAGGTGCCCAGGCTGGCCACACTGATAACAAGACAAAGGCTAGCCTCTGCCCTAACTCTGGCTCTGAGGTCGAGCCGAAGAAGAAGCCGCCTCGACCTCCTTCCTCTCAGGCAAATCAAGACTTGTGACCTAGCTGGCCACATTTGAAACAAGTCAAGCCTCCCTGATTAACTCTCCCGGAGCCTGCACTTGGCACTAGAAAGGTTGATCTAGCAACACCACCCTTAGACTGCTGACGGTTAGAACCCCTCTGTCTCCTGCCATCACCCTGACCATCCTGACTCCTTTTGGAGCCTCTCTGTCCCTCCTCCTCCTCCTCCTGCATCATGATTTCCATATGGGCTGCAACATCAACCAAACGCCCATAGTCTCGGGTCATAGAACCCCCAACTCTCATCTTGAGGCCATGCCTCAACTTCCGCTCAAACTCAATGCAACGGTGTTCCTCGGACGCCACAAGCTCAAGAGCAAACCTGGACAAACTGGTAAAAGAGGCCTCAAACTCGGCCACAGACAGACTCAGCTACTTGAGTTGGCAAAACTGGTCTCTCAGCTTCTCTCTGACAGTTGGAGATAAGAACTTCTCTTGAAAAGCATTCACAAAAGCCTTCCACGTGCTACCAATACGACCCTTCATGTACTTCCACCACTAACCCGCATCCCCCTTAAGCTGGAAAGATGCCAAGGTCACTTTCAATGCTCCGTTCTCGATGCCAAGCATCTCGAACGTCTTACTCATCTGCTCCAACCACTCGTCACCCTTAAGTGGCTCTTTCGGATCCCCAACAAACTCGTCCGGATTAGACCAGAAGAACTTCCTCTTCAAAAAGGAAGGCCCTGCATCAACAACCTGGGCCTGTACTGGATTCTCAGCTCTGAGAATACCCATAGACTCCCTCAAAGCATCGGCTATCCCACGGGCTAAAGAGCCCATAGCCCCCTGACCTGCTGGCTCAGCCACATTGGCCTAGCCAACCCCCTTCCTGCTGTGCCGGAATATCATCCGGGAAAGGCATCTCATGTCTACCACGCCTACCACGTCTACCTCCTCGTCCTCGTCTTGACATCTTAATAAAGGTAACGAAGAACGTTAGCACATTCACAAATGTGCCGGTTATAACACTCAAGCCCTAATGCATGGACAATCAGAATCCACTCCACGTAAGCACATAAACACATAAGCACTTACAATTTCGCTTCCGATAATAATAGTCCCGAGGTGTTACTAGAGTTCCGGTTAGAAACAGCATTGATCAAGTGCTTTTGCAACAAGACTCACAGAAACCCAAGGATCCAATCAACATCCAAGAAACTAAATCCCATACCCAAGTAGTCACATAAACATGTTATCATATAAGCACATAACGTTACACATAAGTCTCTAACAAGCGAGACAAACTCATTGTGATACTAATCACTTCCCACGTACCCAAAGTATTCAACCCAGACGCCTCTGATGCCAAGTTGTAACGCCCTCAAAATAAACCCATAAATCATCCAACAATAGCATGCTTAGACATAAGAGAATGAAGAATAAATATATTCCATCAGAGTAATCATTACAAAATGTATTACATGTTGACAACAAAAGTAAATGTCCTATGGGCTTACAACTTTCCAAGTCAACACCTGGTTACAAAAAGAGAGTGCTAACTCTATACAAAGAAAGCCCTTGGCTTGATATACATGTAATACAACAAAACAACAAAAGGAGTCCTAGCCACTAAGCCTTCCAAGCTACCTCCTTGGAGGTGGCATGCTACCTGTACCTAAAAATGATGTCCCATATAGGGTGAGCCACAGCCCAGTAGAAATATACTAAACCAACTATAAGCAATGACTAAAATAATAGCATTCAACAGATGGTCCATACTTATATTCCAACTCATGCCATATTACAATTTCATGACAATCATATCCATGTTACATTTCACTTTCCATTTCTTATTCACTTTGAATTTGAAAACAAGGCTCAGAACCTGGCCAAATAATTTAATGAGATTATAACTCATTACTAAAACACTTTCGAAATTCATGATGGATACACATTTTGGTGTTGTATCAATAACACATAAACCACTTCCTTACTTCACAAGTGATACACATTTTGGTGCTATATTAATATAACATAGAAACACTTCTATACTTCACAATTGATAATGATATACATTTTAGTGCTATATCAAATCAAACAAACACTTCCATACTTCACCATGATACACATTGTAGTGCTGTATCATTGTCACACAAATTCCAATTTAGAGGTCCATCCCCTATCTCCCCCTGAACCGTGGAGTACATCCCCTATCTCCTCCCACACAACACAATGTATATAAACACAGATCATATACATAATCAAGCAATACATAAAGTTATGTATTTTTCAACCGTCATACTCGATGACACATTCCATTGATTAGTTTTAGTTTGCCTAATCATCATGCATTGTCTACAACAATCAAGACTATCCTCCACCGATAGCCCAAAGAAGTTATTTCTAAATAGGAAATAAATATACCAAATGGATAAAATATCAACATTTGCCTAGGTGAGCGATAAATTAATCCAACTACATCCTTTAATCCCATACCATTCCAATTTGAATGTTTCCTATTCAATTTCTCATTTCCCAAAATTAATTACACCAATTAATTTATCATGCAATTAGGGCTTTTTGCCAAATTCACAATACCAACCCTAAGGTTCCTTTTTCATCAACAATCCAACACCAAGTCTATTTTCCAATGTATTACATACATAAGAGTTTATATGTTTGAAAACCCATCTTTTGAAAATTACACAAAGGCCCCGAACTTTCTCAAAATTACCCAACAACGCCCAACATATCGAAATACTAAAATCCAAAGACAAAGCTCATAAGATGGAGTAGGATATCCCTACCTCGAAGTTAGAGCTCAAACGGAGAAGATGAAAAAATTCAAAGTGCTCCAAATCAACAATTTCTCGGATCAAAACGTAACCCTCAATGATCAACACACTTTTTACAAAGGCACCAAGGGAGTGGAATACTCTAACTAGATCAAACCCTAGAGAGAAAGGAGATCCTAGAGAGAGAAGCTCTCAAAAAGTGTTTTTAGAAAGTAAGAGAGAGAGAGAGTGAATGTAAAAAGTGATTTAAAAATGCCCAGCTACCAACTGCTCGCTCAAGCGTAGAACAGAGCGCTCGAGCGTCAAGAACAAAAAACTGGATTCGCTCGAGTGTAAGATGGCCTACTTGGGCGCCAAGACACAAGAATAAAGTACATCCGCTCGAGCGCGAAAACCAGTCTGCTCTAGCGTAGATCTTTTCCTCCCAGAACTTTCACAGACAAAGCATTACCCGCTCGAGCGACAACATACCCGCTCGAGCGCGACCCGCTCGAGCGTAAAGAAACCTGCTCGAGCATGAAAAACACACCTGCAGAAATTTTGCAGAGGCACGAAATACTGGAAGCATGGAATCTCCGCTCCAGCGCACAAGGACCCGCTCGAGCGGACCACTCAAAAACTGGGCAACAAGAATTTGAACTAAGGCCCAACCCACCTGTTTAAAACACGCCCAACACATCCTAAAACTCAAACATATGGAATTAAAGGATGATAACAAGGTATACAACCACCAACTCCACGGAACCAAAGTCTGGAGTACAACAAATACAGAAAGGGAAAACTGGAATCACTATATATTTTATGCAACTTTTATTTTTATTTAATTTCCTTTTCTATTCAACTTCTTTTTATTATTTAATTTCCTTTTTTATTTAACTTCCATTTTTATTCAATTTCCCTTTCTATTCAACTTTCTTTTTTAATTTTTATTCATCTTGCATTGAAACCACTATACCTTATTTTCTATTCAACATCCATTTTTATTCAATTTACTTTTCTATTCATCTTTCTTTTTTATTTAATTTCCAAATAAATCTTTAAGATATAGTAGTTTATTGGATGAACTTCAATTTTTAATTTTATGCAACTTCCATTTTTATTTTTATTCAACTTCCATTTTTATCCAATTTCCTTTTCTATTCAACATCCTTTTTTATTTAATTGCCAAATAGATCATTAAGGTATACTGGTTTCTTGAATTAACTTCCATTTTTAGTTTTATGCAACTTCCATTTTTATTTTTATTCAATTTCCAATTTTATTTCTATTCAACTTCATTTTTTCTTTAATTTTCAAATAGATCGT
This sequence comes from Camellia lanceoleosa, assembly GCA_025200525.1. Taxonomy (NCBI): domain Eukaryota; kingdom Viridiplantae; phylum Streptophyta; class Magnoliopsida; order Ericales; family Theaceae; genus Camellia; species Camellia lanceoleosa. Next base: position 1,369,212 of record JANUSC010000024.1, read on the forward strand.
TAAGGTATAGTGGTTTCTTGAATGAACTTCCATTTTATTTTTAATCAATTTCCTTTTCTATTCAACTTCCATTTTTATTCAATTTGTTTTTTTATTTAATTTCCAAATAGATCATTAAGGTATAGCGGCTTCTTCAATGAACTGCAATTTTTATTCAATTTGCTTGTCTTTTTTATTCAACTTTCTTTTTTATTTAATTTCCAAATAGATCGTTAAGGTATAGTGGTTTCTTGAATGAACTTGAATAAAAATGGAAGTTGAATAGAATTCAAATAAAAATGGAAGTTGAATAAAATTAAAAACGGTAGTTGCATAAAATTAACAATGGAAGTTGATTCAAGAAACCACTATACCTTAATGATCTATTTGGAAATTGAATAAAAATGGAAGTTGAATAAAATTAAAAATGGAAGTTGCATAAAATTAACAATGTAAGTTCATTTAAGAAACCACTTACTTTTTTCTTTAATTTCCTTTTCTATTCAACTTTCATTTTTATTTTTATTCAACTTCCATTTTTATTCAATTACCTTTTTTATTCAACTACTTTTTTTGTTAAATTTCCTTCTCTATTCAACTTCAATTTTTATTTTTATTTAAGAAACCACTATACCTTATTTTTGTACAACTTCCATATTTATTCAATTTACTTTTCAAATCAACTTCTTTTTTTATTTAATTTCGAAATAGATTGTTCAGGTATAGTGGTTTCTTGAATTAACTGCCATTTTTAATTTTATGCAACGCCCTTTTTTATTTAATTTCATTTTCTATTTAACTTCATTTTTTATTTAATTTCCAAATAGATTTAATTTGCCAATAGATCTTTATGGTATAGTGGTTTCTTGAATGAAGTTCCATTTTTATTTTTATTTAATTTTATGCAACTTCCATTTCTAATTTTATGCAACTTCCATTTTTATTTTTATTCGACTTCCATTTTTATTCAACTTTCATTTTTAGTTTTATGCAACTTCTATTTTTATTTTTATTCAACTTCAACTTTTATTCAATTCTATTTTCTATTCAACTTTCTTTTTTATTTAATTTCCTTTTCTATTCAACGTCCTTTTTAACTCAATTTACTGATAGATCGTTAAGGTATAGTGATTGTTTGAAAGAACTTTCAATGTTAATTTTATGCAACTTCCATTTCTATTCAACTTCCTTTTTTATTTAATTTCCAAATAGATCGTTAAGGTAGAGTGGTTTCTTGAATGAACTTCCATTTTAATTGTATGCAACTTCCATTTGTATTCAACTTCCTTTTTTTAACTTTTATTCAATTTCCTTTTCTATTCAACTTCTTTTTTTTTATATTTTTATTCAACTTCCATTTTTATTCAATTTACTTTTCTATTCAACTTCTTCTTTTTTTTTAATTTACAAATAGATCGTTAAGGTATAGTGGTTTCTTGAATGAACTTCCATTTTTAATTTTATGCAACTTCCATTTTTTTTTTATTCAACTTCCTTTTTTATTAAATTTCCTATTCTATTCAACTTCCTTTTTTATTTAATTTTCACATAGATCGTTAAGGTATAGTTGTTTCTTCAATGAACCTCCATTTTTAATTTATTCAACTTCAATTTCTATTCAACGTCCTTTTTTCATTTAATTTCCACATAGATCGTCAAGGTATAGTGGGATATTGAATGAACTTTCAATTTTAATTTTATGCAACTAAAAATGGATGTTGAATAAAAATAAAAAAGGAAGTTGTATAAAATTAACAATTGATGTTCATTCAAAAAACCACTATACCTTAACGATCTATTTGGAAATTAAATAAAAAAGGCAGTTGAATAGAAAAGGAAATTGAATAGAAAAGGAAATTAAATAAAAATCAAAATGAAAGTTGCATAAAATTAACAATTGAAGTTCATTCGAGAAACCACTATACCATAACGATCTATTTGGAAATTAAATAAAAAAAGGAAGTTGAATAAAAATGGAATTTGTATAAAAATAAAAATGACAGTTGCATAAAAATAAAAATGGAAGTTTATTCAAGAAACCACTATTCCTTAATAATCTATTTGGCAATTAAATAAAAAATAATGTTGAATAGAAAAGGAAATTGGATAAAAATGGAAGTTGAATAAAATTGAAGTTGAATAAAAATATAAATGGAAAATTCATTCAAGAAACCACTATACCTTAACGATCTATTTGGAAATTAAATAAAAAAGGACGTTGAATAGAAAACAAAATTGAATGAAAATAGAAGTTGCATAAAATTAAAAATGGAAGTTCATTGAAGAAATCACTATACCTTAACGATTTACTTAGAAATTAAATAAAAAAGGAAGTTGAATAGAAAATGAAATTGAATAAAAATGGTAGTTGTATAAAATTAAAAATGGAAGTTGCATAAAATTAAAAATAGAAGTTCATTCGAGAAACCACTATACGTTAACGATCTATTTGGAAATTGAATTAAAAAGGAAATTGACTACAAAAGGACATTGAATCAAAATGGAAGTCGAATAAAAATAAAAAAGCAAATTGACTACAAAAGGACATTGAATCAAAATGGAAGTCGACTAAAAATAAAAAAGCAAATTTACTACAAAAGGACATTGAATCAAAATGGAAGTCGAATAAAAATAAAAATGGTAGTTGCATAAAATTAAAAATGGAAGTTAATTTAAGAAACCACTATACCTTAGCGATCTATTTGGAAAATAAATAAAAAAATGAAATTGAATAGAAAAGGAAGTTGAATAAAAATAAAAATAGAAATTGCATAAAATTAGAAATGGAAGTTGCATAAAAATAAAAATGAAAGTTCATTCAAGAAACTTCCATTTTTATTCAACTTCCATTTCTATTCAACTTCCTTTTTTATTTAATTTCCAAATAGATCGTTAGGGTATAGTAGTTTCTTGAATGAACTTCCATTTTTAATTTTATGCAACTTCCATTTTCATTTTTATTTTTATTCAACATCTATTTTTATTCAACGTCCATTTTTATTTTTATTCAACTTTCTTTTTTTATTCAATTTTGTTTTTTATTCAGCTTTCTTTCTTATTTAATTTCCAAATTCCATTTTTATTTTTATTCAACTTCTATTTTTATTCAATTTCTTTTTTATTCAGCTTTCTTTCTTATTTAATTTCCAAATAGATCGTTAAGGTATAATGGTTTCTTGAATGAACTTCCAGTTTTATTTTTATGCAAGTTTTATTTTTATTTTTATTCAACTTCCTTTTTTATTCAAGTTCCTTTTCTATTGAACTTGGTGTTTTAAATAAAAAAAGAAGTTGAATAGAAAAGGAAATTAAACAAAACTGGAAGTTGCCTTAAATTAACAATGGAAGTTCATTGAAGAAACCACTATACCTTAAAGATCTATTTCATTTTCTATTCAACTTCTTTTTTTATTTAAGAAAAGAAACCACTATACCTTAACGATCTATTTGGAAATTAAATAAAAAAGGAATTGAATAAAATTAAAAATGGAAGTTGCATATAATTAAAAATGGAAGTTCATTCAAGAAACCGCTATACTTTAACGATTTATTTGGAAATTAAATAAAAAAGGAAGTTGAATAAAAAATGGATGTTGCATAAAATTAACAATGGAAGTTGAATAAAAATGGAAATTAAATAAAAAAGGAAGTTGAATAGAAAAGGAAATTGAATAAAATTGAAGTCGAATAAAAAAGGAAGTTGAATAGAAATAAAAATGGAAGTTCATTCAAGAAACCACTATATCTTAACGATCTATTTGGCAATTAAAAAAAAGAGGAAGTTGAACAGAAAAAGAAATTTAATAAAAATGGAAGTTGGATAAAATAAAAATGAAAGTTGCCTAAAATTAAAAATGGAAGTTAATTCAAGAAACCACTATACCTTAACGATCAATTTGGAAATTAAAAAAAAAAATGAAAGAACTTCCATTGTAAGTTTTATGCAACTTTCATTTTTAATTTTATGCCACTTCTATTTTATTTTTACCCAACTTCCAATTTTATTTTGAATAAACTTCCATTTTTATGCAATTTCCATTTCTATTCAATTTCCTTTTCTATTTAATTTCCACATAGATCGTTAAGATATAGTGCTTTCTTGAATGAACTTCTATTTTTATTTTTATTCAACTTCCATATTTATTCAATTTCCTTTTCTATTCAACTTCCTCTTTTTCTTTTTCTTTTTTAATTTCTAAGTAAATCGTTAAGATATAGTTGTTTTTTGAATGAACTGTCATTTTTATTTCTATTCAACTTCCATTTTTATTCGACTTCAATTTTATTCAATTTCCTTTTCTATTCAACTTCCTTTTTTATTTAATTTCCATTTTTATTCAACTTCCATTGTTAATTTTGTGCAACTACCATTTTTAATTTTATTCAACTTCCATTTTTATTCAAGTTACTTTTCTATTCAACATCCTGTTTTATTTAATTGCCAAATAGATCGTTAAGGTATAGTGGTTTTTTGAATTAACTTCCATTGTTAATTTTATGCAACATCCATTTTTTATTCAACTTCCTTTTTTATTTAATTTCCAAATAAATCGTTAAGGTATAGTGGTTTTATAGCGATTTCGGTTTTCCCTTTATGTATTTAGTGTATTCCGGACTTTGGTTCCGTGGAGTTGGTGGTTGTATACCTTGTTGTCGTCCTTTAATTCCTTTTGATTGGGTTTTAGGATGTGTTGGGCATGTTTCGAGCAGGTGGGTTGAGCCTTGGTCTAATTTCTTGTTGCCCGCTTTTGGTCGCTCCGCCGAGCGGTCTTCCACGCCGAGGGGAGTTTACACACTCCCAGCATTTTTGTGTCCCTGCAAAACTTCGCAGTGTGATTTCTACGCCGAAGGTCGCGCCGAGCGGCTTGTTACGCCGAGCGGTAGTACATTTTTGGTGAAAGTTCTGGGATGGGATAATCCACGCTCGAGCGGACTGGTTTTTCGCGCTCGAGCAGATGTGTTTCACTCTTGTGTCTTGGCGCTCGAGCGGGCCTTATTACGCTCGAGCGAACCCAGCTTTTTGTTCTTGACGCTTGAGCGTTGTGTTTTCCGCTCGAGCGGACCTGTCGTATAACAGAGGGCAGCTGGGCAGTTTTTAATCACTTTTTACACTCTCTCTCTCTCTCTCTCTCTTACTTTTCAAAAAGCCATTTTTGAGAGCTCCTCTCTCTAGAAACTCCCTTCTCTCTAGGGATTGATCTAGTTAAAGTGCTTCCCTTTCTTTCGGCCTTTGTAAAAGTTGTGTTGATCGTCGAGGGCGTCGTTTTGACCCGAAAAGTTTGGAATTTGAGGCACTTTGAGTTTGGTCTTCTTCTTCCTTTGGGCTTCGAATTTGAGGTAGGGATTCCTACTCACTCTTATGAGTTTTGACCTAGGTATTGTGCATGTTGTTCAAATGTTTTGATTTTGGGATCTGGGGTTTCAAAATGTCTAAAAGGGGGTTTTGTGATTTTGGCTCATAATATGTACTTTGGGTTTCAAAATGATGATTTAGTTATTGGTTGTTGATTTTTGAACCTTTGGGTTAATATCGAGAAATGGGGGAGAAAGTCCTAAATTGTGTATAAATTAATTGGTATAATTAATTTGGGAAAGTTATAGATTTGTGGAATTGAGTTGAATATAATGATAGTGGTTCATTATGAGATGGAATAGTGGAGTCGGATTAATAAATCGTTCACTTTTTGGAAATTACGGATAATTTATCTGTTAGTGCTTTTATTATCTGTTTAAAAATAATTGTTTTGGGCTACCGGTGGAGGGTAGTTTTGATTGTTGTAGACAATGCATGATGATTAGGCAAACTAAAACTAATCAATTGGTTATGTCATCGAATATGACGGTTGAAAGAATACATTAATTTTATGTATTGATTGATTATGTATATGACATATGTTTGTATACGTTGTGTGTGTGGGAGGAGATAGGGGATGTACTCCACGGTTTAGGGGAAGATAGGGGATGGACCTCTAAACCGGATGTTGTTTGGGAGAAGATAGGGGATGGACTCCGTTGATATAGCTCATATGCTTATCAGTTTATGTGTTGATATAGCTCATATGCTTATCTATAGAAGTGTTGATATAGCTCATATGCTTATCTGTTGAACTGTGGATACAGCTCATATGCTTATCTGTTAAATTGTTGATATAGCTTATATGCTTATCTATTGAGGTGTTGATACAGCTAGCATGCTTATCTATTGTAAGATAGGAAATGTTTAATATGGGTCACTGTCTCATTTAAATTGTTGGCTAGGTTCTGAGCCGTAGTTGTGAATTGTGAATCTAATAAGAAATGGATAATGAAATGAAACGTGGACATATTTGTCAAGTAATGAAAATAGTGTATGAATTGGTTTATGTGAGTCAAACATTTATCAATTGCTAATGTCTTAGTTACTGCTCATATTGTGTTTAGCATATCTCTACTGGGCATTGGCTCACCCTATATGGGACATCATTTTCAAGTACAGGTAGCATGCCACCTCCAAGGACATAGCTTGGATAGTTATGGGAGTTGAAGACTCTTTTTGATTATTTTGTTTGTATTACATGTATATCAAGCCAAGGGCTTATCTTGTATAGAGTCAAGATTTTCTTATGTAACCAAGTGTTGACTTGGAAAGTTGTAAGCCCATAGGGCACTTGCTTTTGTTGTTAACATGTAATACTTTTGTAAGGATCACTCTGATGAATGGAAAAATGTTTATTTCTCTTATATTGTCGCATGTCAAGAAATGATGGGTTTTTTGTATTTCTTTGAGGGCGTTACAGGTTTCTTGAATGAACTTCCATTTTTAATTATATGCAACTTCCATTTTTAATTTTATTCAATTCCTATTTTATTTAATTTCCAAATAGATCGTTAAGGTATAGTGGTTTCTTTTCTTAAATAAAAAAAGAAGTTGAATAGAAAATGAAATAGATCTTTAAGGTATAGTGGTTTCTTCAATGAACTTCCACTGTTAATTTAAGGCAACTTCTAGTTTATTTAATTTCCTTTTCTATTCAACTTCTTTTTTTATTGAAGAAAAGAAACCACTATACCTTAACGATCTATTTAGAAAATAAATAAGAAAGAAAGCTGAATAAAAAAAAAAATTGAATAAAAATAGAAGTTGAATAAAATTAAAAATGGAAGTTCATTCAAGAAACCACTATACCTTAACGATCTATTTGGAAATTAAATAAAAATGGAAGTTGAATAAAAAATAGAATTGAATAAAAATGGAAGTTGCATAAAATTGAAATTGAAATTGCATAAAAATGAAAGTTGAATAAAATTAAAAATGGAAGTTCATTCAAGAAACCACTATATCTTAACAATCTATGTGGAAATTAAATAAAAAAGGAAGTTGAATAGAAAAGGAAATTGAATAGAAAAGGAAATTGAATAGAAAAGTAACTTGAATAAAAATGGAAATTGAATAAAAATGGAAGTTGCATAAAAATAAAAATAGAAGTTCATTCAAGAAACCACTATATTATAACGATCTATTTGGAAATTAAATAAAAAAGGAAGTTGAATAAAAAATAGAATTGAATAAAAATGGAAGTTACATAAAATTAACAATAGAAGTTGAATACAAATAAAAATGGAAGTTGAATAAACATAAAAATGGAAGTTCATTCAAGAAGCCATAATACCTTAACGATTGAATAAATATGGAAATTGAATAAAAATGAAAGTTGCATAAAATTAAGGTATAATGGTTTCTTGAATAAATTTCCATTTTTATTTTTATGCAACTTCCATTTTTATTCAATTTTCATTTTTATACCTTAACGATCTATTTGGCAATTAAATAAAAAAGGATGTTGAATACAATTAAAAATGGAAGTTGAATAAAAATGGAAGTTCGTTCAAGAAACCACTATACCTTAACGATCTATTTGGAAATTAAATAAAAAAGAAAGTTGAATAAAAATGGAAGTTGCATAAAATTAAAAATGGAAGTTAATTCAAGAAACCACTATACCTTAACGATCTATGTGGAAATTAAATAAAAAATAAAAATGAAAGTTGCATAAAATTAACAATGGAAGTTCTTTCAAGAAACCACTATACCCTAACAATCTATTTGGAAAGTAAATAAAAAAGGAAGTTGAATAGAAAAGTAAATTGAATAAAAATGAAATAAAAATGGAAGTTGCATAAAATTAACAATAGAAGTTGAATAAAATTAAAAATGGAATTTAATTCAAAAAATGGAAGTTGAATAAAAATAAAAATGGAAGTTCCACAAAATTAAAATGGAAGTTCATTCAAGAAACCACTATACCTTAACAATCTATTTGGAAATTAAATAAAAATGGAAGTTGCATATAATTAAAAATGAAAATTCATTCAATAAACCAGTATAACTTAACGATCTATTTGGAAATTGAATAAAAAAGAAACCACTATACCTTAACGATCTATTTGGAAATTAAATAAAAAAAGGAAGTTGAATAGAAAAGGAAATTGAATAAAAGTTAAAACAAAGAAGTTGAATAGAATTGGAAATTGAATAAAAATAAAAATGAAAATAGATGTTGAATAAAAATGGAAGTTGAATAGAAAAGGAAATTAAATAAAAATGGAAGTTGCATAAAATTAACAATGGAAGTTCATTGAAGAAACCACTATTCAACTTCCATTTTTAATTTTTTGAAAGAACTTCCATTTTTAATTTTATTCAACTTCCAGTTTTATTCAATTTTCCTTTTCTATTTAATTTCCACATAGATCGGTATAGTGCTTTCTTGAATGAACATTCATTTTCAAATAGATTGTTAAGTTATAGTTGTTTCTTGAATGAACTTCCACTGTTAATCTTACTCAACTTCCATTTTTATACAACTTCCTTTCTATTCAACTTGTTTTTTTTTTTCAACTTCCATTTCTATTCAACTTCCTTTTTTTTTTTTTCAATTTCCAAATAGATCGTTAAGGTATCATGGGATCTTGAATGAACTTCGATTTTTATTCTTATTCAACTTCCAATGTTAATTTTATTCAATTTCCATTTTCATTTTTATTCATCTTGCATTTTTATTCAACTTCCATTTATATTTTTATTCATTTTCCATTTTTATTTTTATTCAACTTCCATTTTTATTCAACTTCCTTTTTTATTTAATTTCCAAATAGAACATTAAGGTATAGTGGGATATTGAATGAACTTTCAATTTTAATTTTATGAAACTAAAAATGGATGTTGAATAAAAATAAAAAAGGAAGTTGTATAAAATTAACAATATAAGTTCATTCAAGAAACCATAATACCTTAACGATCTATTTGGAAATTGAACAGAAAAGGAAATTGAATAGAAAAGGAAATTAAATAAAAACAAAAATGGAAGTTGAATAAAATTAAAAATTGTAGTTCATCCAATAAACTACTATACCTTAACGATCTATGTGGAAATTAAATAGAAAAGGAAGTTGAATAAAAATGAAAGTCGAATAAAAATGGATGTTGAATATACCTAAAAATGGAAGTTCAATAAAAATAAAACTGGAAGTTCATTCAAGAAACCACTATACCTTAACGATATATTTGGAAATTAAATAAAAAAGAAAATTGATTGAAATTGTAAGTTGAATAAAAATGGAAGTTCTTTCAAGAAACCACTATACCTTAACGGTCTATTTAAAAATTAAATGAAAAATGAAGTTGAATAAAAATGGAAGTTGAATAAAATTAACAATGAAAGTTCATCCAATAAACCACTATACCTTAACGATCTATTTGGAAATTAAACAAAAAAAGAAGTTGAATAGAATAGGAAATTGGAAATTGCATAAAATTAACAATGGAAGTTCATTCAAGAAACCACTGTACCTCAACGATCTATTTGGAAATTAAATTAAAAAAGGAAATTGAATAAAAAAGGAAGTTGAATAGAAAAGTAACTTGAATAGAAAAGTAACGTGAATAAAAAACCATAATACCTTAACGATCTATTTGGAAATTAAATAAAAAAAAAGTTGAATAAAAATAGAAGTTGAATAAAATAAAAATAGAAGTTGCATAAAATTAATAATGGAAGTTTATTCAAGAAACCACTATAACTTAACGATCTATTTGGAAACTAAATAAAAAAGGAAGTTGAATAGAAAAGGAAATTGATTAAAAATGGAAGTTGAATAAAAATAAAAATGGAAGTTGTATGAAATTAAAAATGGAAGTTGGATAAAAATGGAAGTTAAATAGAATTAACAATGGAAGTTCATTCAAGAAACCACTATAACTTAACGATCTAATATCCATTGGTTTCTTGACTGAACTTCCATTTTTAATTTTATGCGACTTCCATTTATATTTTTATTCAATTTCCATTTATATTTTTCTAGTGGTTTATTCAACTTCTATTTTTATTTACTTTCATTTTCTAATGAACTTCCAAATAGATCGTTATGGTATAGTGGTTTCTTAAATGAACTCTATTCAACTTCCTTTCCAAATAGATCGTTAAGATATAGTGGTTTCTTGAATGAACTTTTATTTGTATTTTTATGCAACTTCCATTTTTATTCAATTTCCATTTTTATTCAATTTTCTTTTCTATTCAACTTCATTTTCTATTTCATTTCCAAATAGATCGTTAAGGTATAATGGTTTCTTGAACTTCCTTTTTTATTTTTGTGCAACTTCCATTTTAATTCAATTTCCTTTTGTATTCAACTTCTATTTTTATTCAATTTCCTTTTTTACTCAACTTCGATTTTTATTCAATTTCATGTTCTATTCAACTCTCCTTTTTTCTTTAATTTCCAAATTGATCGTTAACGTATGGTGGTTTCTTGAATGAACTTCCATTTATATTCAACATCCTTTTTTATTCAACTTCAATTTTTATTCAATTTCCATTTCTATTCAACTTCCTCTTTTTTTTAATTTCCAAATAGATCGTTAAGATATAGTGGTTTATTGAATGAACTTCCAGTTTTAATTTTATGCAACTTCAATTTTTAATTTTATGCAACTTGCATTTTTATTCAATTTCCTTTTCTATTCAACGTCCTTTTTTTTATTGAAGTTCATTTTTATTTACTTTCCAAATAGATCGTTAAGGTATAGTTGTTTCTTGAATGAACTTCCACTGTTAATTTTAGGCAACTTCCATTTTTATTTTTATTCAAATTCTAGTTTTATCCAATTTCCTTTTCTATTCAACTTCCTTTTTTTTATTTAATTTCCAAATAGATCGTCAAGGTATAGTGGTTTCTTGAATGAACTTCCATTGTTAATTTTATGCAACTTCAATTTTTAATTTTATTCAACTTCTAGTTTTATCCAATTTCCTTTTCTATTCAACTTCCTTTTTTTATTTAATTTCCAAATAGATCGTTAAGGTATAGTGGTTTCTTGAATGAACTTCCATTGTTAATTTTATGCAACTTCAATTTTTAATTTTATTCAACTTCTAGTTTTATCCAATTTCCTTTTCTATTCAACTTTCCTTTTCTATTTAATTTCCACATAGATCATTAAGGTATAGTGGTTTCATGAATGAACTTCCATTTTTAATTTTATGCAACTTCCATTTTTAATTTCCAAATATATCGTTAAGGTATTCTGGTTTCTATTGAATAAAAATGGAAGTTGGATAAAAATATAAATGGAAGTTGCATAAAATAAAAAATAAACCAGTATAACTTAGCGATCTATTTGGAAAGTAAATAAAAAAATGAACTTACATTTTTAATTTTATGTGACATCTTTTTTTATTTTTATTCAACTTCTATTTTTATTAAACTTCCATATTTATTCAATTTACTTTTCTATTCAACTTCCTTTTTTATTTAATTTCCAAATAGATTGTTAACGTATAATGGTTTCTTGAATGAACTTACATTGTTAATTTTATTCAACTTCCATTTTTATTCAATAGAAACCACTATACCTTAACGATCTATTTGGAAATTAAATAAAAAATGAAGTTGAATATAGATATAAATGGAAGCTGAATAAAAATGAAAGTTGCATAAAAATAAAAATGGAAGCTGAATAAAAATAAAAATGCAAGTTGCCTAAAATTAACAATGGAAGTTCATTCAAGAAACCACTATACCTTAACGATCATTTGGAAATTAAATAAAAATGGAAGTTTATTCAAGAAACCACTATACCTTAACGATCAATTTGGAAATTAAATAAAAAAGGAAGTTGAATAGAAATGGAAATTAAATAAAAATGGAAGTTGCATAAAATTAAAAAGGAAAGTTCATTCAATAAACCAATATACGTTAATAATCTATTTGGAAATTAACTAAAAAAGGAAGTTGAGTAAAAATGAAAGTTGCATAAAATTAACAATGGAATTTCATTCAAGAAACCACTATACCTTAACGATCTATTTGGAAATTAAATAAAAAAAAATGAAGTTGAATAGAAAACAAAATTGAAGAAAAATGGAAGTCGAATAGAAAAGAAAATTGAATAAAAATGGAAGTTGAATAAAAATAAAAATAAAAGTTGAATAAAAATAAAAATGGAAGTTGCATAAAAATAAAAACTGGAAGTTGACTACAAATAAATAAAAAAGGAAGATGAATAGAAAAGGAAATTGAATAAAAATCGGAAGTTGAATAAAAATAAAAATGGAATTTGCATAAAATTAAAATAGAAGTTCATTCAAGAAACCACTATACCTTAACGATCTTTTTGGAAATAAATAAAAAAGGACGTTGAATAGAAAAAGAAATTGAGTAAAAATGGAAGTTGAATAAAAATAAAAATAGAAGTTGAATAGAAAAGGAAATTGAATAAAAATGGATGTTCATTCGAAAAGCCACCATACCATAACGATCGATTTGGAAATTAAGTAAAAAATGAAGTTGAATAGAAAAGGAAATTCCTATTCTATTCAACTTCATTTTTTTATTTACTTTCCAAATAGATCGGTAAGGTATAATGGTTTCTTCAATCTTTAATTTTATGCAATTTTCATTTTTATTTTTATTCAACTTCCTTTTTTATTCAATTTCCTTTTCTATTCAACTTCCTTTTTTATTCAATTTCCAAATAGATCGTTAAGGTATAGTGGTTTCTTGAATGAACTTACATTGTTAATTTTATGCAACTTCCATTTTATGCAATTTCCTTTTTTATTTTTATTCAATTTCTTTTTCTATTCAATGTCCTTTTTTAATTAATCTCCAAATAGATCGTTAAGGTATAGTGGTTTCTTGAATGAACTTCCATTTTTAATTTATTCAACTTCCATTTTTATTGAGTTTCCTTTTCTATTCAACTTCCTTTTTTAATTTAATTTCCAAATAGATCGTTAAGTTATAGTGGTTTCTTGAATGAAATTCCATTGTTAATTTTATGCAAATTCCATTGTTAATTTTATGCAACTTCAATTTTTTATTTTTATTCAACTTCCATTTTTATTCAATATCATTTTTTATTCAATTTCCATTTCTATTCAACTTCCTTTTTTACTCAATTTCCAAGTAAATCGTTAACGTATAGTGGTTTCTTGAATTAACTTCCATTTTTATTTTTATGCAACTTTCATTTCTATTCAACTTCCTTTTTTATTTAATTTCCACATTGATCGTTATGGTATAGTGGTTTCTTGAATGAACTTCCATTTTTGTTCAATTTTCTTTTCTATTCAACTTCTTTTTATATTTAATTTTGAAATGGATCATTAAGGTATAGTGGTTTCTTGAATTAAATTTCATTATTAATTTTATGCAAATTTCATTTTTATTTTTATTCATCTTCCGATTTTATCTAATTTTCTTTTTATTCAAGAAACCACTATACCTTAATGATTTATTTGGAAATTAAATAAAAAATTGAATAAAAAAGAAAGTTGAATAGAAAAGGAAATTATAAAAAAAAAAAAAAGTTCAATAGAAAAGGAAATTGAATAAAAATTGAATAAAAACGGAAGTTGAATGGAAAAGAGAATTGAGTAAATATGGAAGTTGAATAACAATAAAATTGGAAGTTGAATAGAAATAAAAATGGAAGTTGCATAAAATAATAATGGAAGTTCATTCAAGAAAACACTATATCTTAACAATCTATTTGGAAAGTAATTAAAAAAGGAAGTTGAATAGAACAGAAAACCTTAACGATCTATTTGGAAAGTAAATAAAAAAGGAAGTTGAATAGAAAATGGAAGTTGAATAAAAAAGGAAAGTGCATTCAAGAAACCACTATACCTTAACGATCTATTTGGAAATAAAATAAAAATATAAATGGAAGTTGCATATAATTAAAGATTGAATAAAAATAGAAGTTCAATAAAAATAAAACTGGAAGTTGCCTTAAATTAACAATGGAAGTTCATTCAAGAAACCACTATACCTTAACGATCTGTTTGCAAATTAAAGAAAAAAGGAAGTTGAATAGAAAACAAAATTGAATAAAAATGGAAGCTGAATAAAATGGAAATTTAATAAAAAAGGAAGTTGAATACAATTAACAATGGAAGTTCATTCAAGAAACTACTATACCTTGACGATCTATTTGGAAATTAAATAAAAAAAGAAGTTAAATAGAAATAGAAATTGAATAAAAATGGAAGTTGAATAAAAATAAAAATAGAAGTTGCATAAAATTGACAATGGAAGTTGAATAAAATTAAAAATGGAAGTTCATTCAAGAAACCACTATATCTTAACGATCTATTTGGAAATTAAAAAAAAAAGAGAGAAAGTTGAATAGAAAATGAAATTTAATAAAAATAGAAGTTGCCTAAAGTTAACAATGGAAGTTCATTCAAGGAACCACTATACCTTAACAATTTATTTGGAAATTAAGTTGAATAGAATAGGAAGTTGAATAAAAAAGGAAGTTGCATAAAATTAAAAATGGAAGTTCAATAAAAATTAATAATGGAAGTTCATTCAAGAAACCACTATAACTTAACGATCTATATGGAAATTAAATAAAAAAGAGGAAGTTGAATAGAAAAGGTCATTCAAGAAACCACTATATCTTAACGATCTATTTGGAAATTAAATAAAAAAAAGAAGTTCAATAGAAAAGGAAATTAAATAAAAATGGAAGTTGCATAAAATTACAATGGAAGTTCATTCAAGAAACCACTATACCTTAACGATCTATTTGGAAATTAAATAAAAAAGGAAATTGAATAAAAATGGAAGTTACATAAAATTAACAATGGAAGTTCATTGAAGAAACAACTATACCTTAACAATCTATTTGGAAATTAAATATAAAAGGAAGTTGAATAGAAATTGAAGTTGAATAAAAATAAAATTGGAAGTTCATTCAAGAAACCATTTTACCTTAACGATCTATTTTTGGAAATTAAATAAAAAAGGAAGTGGAATAGAAATTGAAGTTGAATAAAAATAAAAATAGAAGTTGAACAAAAATAAAAATGGAAGTTGTATGAAATTAAAAATGGAAGTTTATTCAAGAAACCACTATACCTTAACGATCTATTTGGAAATTAAATTTCCATCTCTATTCAACTTCTTTTTTTATTTTATTTCCAAATAGACCGTTAAGGTATAGTGGTTTCTTGAATGAATTTGCTTTTTTCTTTAATTTCCAAATAAATCGTTAAGGTATAGTGGTTTCTTAAATGAACTTACATTGCTAATTTTATGCAACTTCCATTTTTATTTTTATTCAACTTCCATTTTTATTCAATTTCCAAATATTTTTATTCAACTTCCATTTTTAATTTTATGCAACTTTCATTTTTATTTTTATTCAACTTCCATTTTTATTCAATTTCTTTTCTATTCAACTACCTTTTTTATTTTATTCAATTTCCTTTTTTATACAAACTTCTATTTTTATTTTTATTTTTATTCAATTTCCTTTTCTATTCAACTTCTTTTTTTATTCAATTTCCAAATAGATCGTTAAGGTATAGTGGTTACCTAAATGAACTTCCATTTTCCTTTTTGTTCTACTTCATTTTTTATTAAACTTCCTTTTTTATTTAATTGCCAAATAGATCATTAAGGTATAGTGGTTTCTCGAATGAACTTCTATTTTTATTTTTATTCAACTTCAATTTTTACCCAACTTCCTTTTTTATTTAACACCCCAATAGATCGTTAAGGTATAGTGGTTTCTTGAATGAACTTCCATTTTTAATTTTATTCAACTTTCATATTTCTTCAACTTCCATTTTTATTTTTAATTTCCAAATAGATCGCTACAGTATAATGGTTTCTTGAATTAACTTCCATTGTTAATTTTATGCAACTTTCATTTTTATTTTATTTAACTTCCATTTTTATTCGATTTCTTTTTCTATTCAACTTCATTTTTTTTATTTAATTTCCAAATAGATTGTTAAGGTATAGTAGTTTCTTGAATGAACTTCCAATGTTAATTATATGCAACTTCAATTTTTATTTTTATTCAACTTCCATTTTTATTTTTATTCAACTTCCATTTTTATTCGATTTCTTTTTCTATTCAACTTCCTTTTTCCATTTTTATTCAATTTTCTTTTCAATTCAACTTTTTTTTTTATTCATCTTGCAAATAGATCGTTAAGGTATAGTGGTTTCTTGAATTAACTTCCACTGTTAATTTTATGCAACTTTCATTTTTATTTAATTTCAACTTCCATTTTTATTCAATTTTTAATTTTATGCATCTACCAGTTTTTGTTTTACGCAACTTCCTCTTTTTATTTAATTTCCAAATAGATCGTTAAGATATAGTGATTTCTTAAATGAACTTCCATTTTTATTTTTATGCAACTTCCATTTTTATTTTTATTCAACTTTTATTTTTATTGAGTTTCATTTTCCATTCAACTTCCTTTTTATTTAATTTCCACATAGATCGTTAAGTTGAATGAAATTAACAATGGAATTTAATTCAAGAAACCACTATATACCTTAACGATCTATGTGGAAATTAAATAGAAAAGGAAATTGAATAAAAATGGAAGTTGAATAAAAATGGAAAAGGAAGTTGAATAAAATTAAATGAAAATGGAAGTTGAAAAGAAAAGTAAATTGAATAAAAATGGAAGTTCATTCAAGAAGCTACTATACCTTAACGATCTATTTCAAAATTAAATAAAAAATGAAGTTGAGTAAAAATTAAATAAAAAAGGAAGTTGAATACAAATTGAAAATGAAAGTTCATTCGAGAAACCACTATACCTTAACTTCTATTTGGAAATTAAATAAAAAAAGGAGTTGAATAAAAAACAAAATTGAATAAAAAATGAAGTTGAATAAAAATAAAAGGGGAAGTTGCATAAAATTAAAAATCGAAGTTCATTCAAGAAACCACTCTACCTTAATGATCTATTTGGA
Source organism: Camellia lanceoleosa (assembly GCA_025200525.1). NCBI lineage: Eukaryota > Viridiplantae > Streptophyta > Magnoliopsida > Ericales > Theaceae > Camellia > Camellia lanceoleosa. Next base: position 1,386,465 of record JANUSC010000024.1, read on the forward strand.
AATTAAATAAAAATTGAAGTTGAATTGAAAAGAAAATTGAATAAAAATGGAAGTTGCATAAAATTAAAATGGAAGTTGAATAAAAATGAAAGTTCATTCAAGAAACCAGTATACCTTAACGATCTATGTGGAAATTAAATAAAAAAAGTGTAATGCCCTCAAAATAATACATAAAACCCATCACTTTAGACATGCATTAATATAAGAGAAATCAACCATTTCTATTCATTGGAGTAGTTCTTACAACAGTATCACATGTTAACGACAAAAGCAAATGCCCTACGGGCTTACAGCTTTCCAAGTCAACACTTGGTTACACAAAAGAAGAGTACTAACTCTATACAAAAGAAGCCCTTGGCTTGATATACATGTAATACAAACATAATAATCAAAAAGAAAGAGTCTTCAACTCTCATATCCATCCAAGCTACGTCATTGGAGGTGGCATCCTACCTGTACCTGAAAATAATGTCCCATATAGGGTGAGTCAATGCCCAGTAGAGATATGCTAAACACAGTATGAGCAATAACTAAGACATTAGCAATTGATAAATGTTTAATTCCCATAAATCAATTCATAATTCATTTCCATTACATGACCACTATGTCCATGTTTCATTTCATTTTCCATTTCTTATCAAGTTCACAATTTACAACAACGGCTCAGAACCTGGCCAACAATTTACATGAGATAGAGACTCATATTAAACATTTCCCATTTCACAATAGATAAGCATAAAAGCTATATCAACATCTCAACAGATAAGCATACAAGCTGTATCCACAATTCAACAGATAAGCATATGAGCTATATCAACACTTCCATAGGTAAGCATATGAGCTATATCAATACATTAACTGACAAGCATATGAGCTGTATCAGCGGAGTCCATCCCCTATCTCCTCCCTAACAACATCCGGTCTAGAGGTCCATCCCCTATCTTCCTCTAAACCGTGGAGTGCATCCCCTATCTTCTCCTACACAACACAACGTATATACACATAGGTCATATACACAATCAATCAATACATAACGTCAATGTATTCTATCAACCGGCATACTCTATGACACATCCAATTGATTAGTTTTAGTTTGCCTAATCATCATGCATTGTCTACAACAATCAAAACTACCCTCCACGGGTAGCCCAAAGCAATTATTTCTAAACAGATAATAAAAGCTCCAACAGATAAAATATCAATGTTTTCAACAGTGAGCGATTAATAAATCCAACTCTACCATTTTACAATATAATGAGCCAATTTCATTATTTCCAACTCAATTCCAAATAACAATAATTTTTCCAAATTAATTATACCAATTAATTTATACAACAAATTAGGATTTTCTACCCCATTTCTCAACGTTGACCCAATGGTCTATATTTCAACAACCAACAACAATGTCATTATTTTGAAACCCAAAATACACAATTTAGAATAAAAATAACAAAACCCATTTTCAACATTTCCAAACCCTAACTTCCCAAAATCAACCATTTAACAAAATGCCCAAAAATCTAGGTCAAAACCCATAGTAGTGAGTAGGAATCCCTACCTCAAATTCGGAGCCCAGGGGAGGAAGATGAAGAAAACCAAAATGCTCCAAACTCCAAGATCCACGGATCAAAATGAAGCCCTAGACGATCAACACAACTTTTACAAAGGCCAAAGGGAAGGGAAACACTCTAACTAGATCAAACGCAAGAGAGAAGGGAGTTTCTAGAGAGAAAGGCTCTCAAAATCGATTTTGGGAAAGTAAGAGAGAGAGAGAGAGAGAGAATGTAAAATGTCACACCCTCAAAAATAAACCCATAATATATAATATTAACATGCGTCATTATAAGAAAACAAAGAGTATTATTCCATTCATCAGAGTAAACTTATTAAAAGACATTACGTGTAATAAGGAAAGTAAATGCCCTACAGGCTTACATCTTTCCAAGCCAATACTTGGACACAAAAATATGAGTACTAACTCATTTACAAGTTAAGCCCTTGGCTTGAGTCCTTACATGTAATATCAAGTAAAGCAAATAACAACTAATCTAAAATGAGTCTTCAACTCTAAGTCCTTCCAAGCTAATTCCTTGGAGGTAGCACATCACCTGAACCTGAAAATGATGTTCCCGTATAGGGTGAGCCACAGCCCAGTAGAGATATACTAAACCAAATATAAGCATTGAATAAAGCAATAGCATTCAATAGATGGTTAACACAAATTACAAATTTCATCATCATCTTGTTTCATAACTATAATGCCCATGGCATTTTTTCTTCTCAGTATTTGTTCAACTTTTCATTTATACCAATATGGCTCAGAACCTAGCCAACTATAACAGTGAGACTACATCCCACATTAACATTACTTCCAACATCAAAAAATTTAATGAGACTAAGTCTCATACCAAAACACTTCCATACTTCCAATTTGATACACATGTTAGTGATGTATCGATAACGTGTAAAAACACTTTCATAAATCAATAAGCACACATATTAGTGGTGCTAATGGAGTCCATCCCCTATCTCCTCCCAAATAACATCCGGTTTAGGAGTCCATCCCCTATCTCCTCCAAAACCGTGGAGTACATCCCCTATCTCCTCCCAAACAAAATGCATATATAAAGTATTAAACACTTGCCATATACAATACTCAATCAATACATGTATTTTTTGTATTAATTCAACAGTCACAATCAATGACTTAACCAATGTGATTAGTTTCAGTTTTTCCTAATCCACATGCAATTTCTACAACAATCACGGCTATCCTCCACCGATAGCCCAAAACAGTTATTTCTAAACATGAAATAAATGTATCAACAATTATAATCTCAACAATTCAATAGGCGAGTGATTAAATTATTCAACTACGCCATTTAAACTTATAATTCCCCAATTCCATGAATTCAACTAAATTCCCCAATTTTCCCTAAATTAATTATACAAATTAATTTAATACCACAACTAGGGTTTTCCCAAAATTACCAAAATACCTCCAACATATCGAAATACTAGAACTCAGAACAAAACCTATAATATGGAGTAGGAAATCCCTACCTCGAAGTAAATAACCCGAATGGAGAAAACGGAGATGATCACCCGAAATCCAAAGTGCTCCAAATCCAAGATTGTTCAGATTAAATGGAAGCCCTCGACCCACTCTATCTTTTTAACAAAGGACCTAGGGTAGAAATACACTCTAAGTAGATCAAACCTGAGAGAGAAAGTGTGTAGGGAGAGAGAAAAGACGGTTATAGGGTTTTAGAATCAAAAGGGAGATGAAAAATGATCCAGAAATTCGGATCTCGGATTTATATAACAGTCGCCCCGCTCGAGCGTGGAAACCCCCGCTCGAGCGCCACTCATAGACTCCCGCTCGAGCGGCCAAACTCTCGCTCGAGCGGCGGATGCACACTCCCAAAAGTTTCTGCAGACAGGTCCCTGCTCGAGCTCCCAACTCCCCGCTCGAGCGTCACTCACAACCTCCCGCTCGAGCGGCCAATCCCCCGCTCGAGCATCCAACACTACACAGGAAATACTGGATGGGTGTATTCCCTACTTGAGCGCCCAAACCCCCGCTCGAGCAGACAAGCCAAAATCTGGGCAACTAGACTTGGTTCCTAAGCTCAACCAACCTGCTCCAAGTCCTCCCAACACAACCCAAGACTCAATATAAGGAGTAAAGGATGCAAACGACATACTTTCAACAATCAGCTCCACGGAACCTAAGTCCGGATATAACAAATAAAGAAAAGGGAAACTGGGATCGCTATAACCTCCCCCCCTTAAACAATTTCGTCCCCGAAATTAAGCATAAGTTTTCAAAAAAAAAAAAAAAACATGTTTCTCTCAATTTCCAACAATAGGACATTTCAATATTTAAACAATCTGACCAAATACCGGTCATTCCATCTCTTATCAAGAGGCATCTCACAATATATAAAACAACATATTTTTCAATTTGCATTATCAACATGCAATTTTTTGTTCAATTTCAACAGTTTTCAATATATATGATTCCATTTCCATATCATATTCAATTTCATGATATAACTCCAATTCTACAATATAATCAACATATGCAATGTGACACTAAACTTCCATTATGAGGCAAGTTTCAAAATACTCCGATTAAACCAAAACATTCTCAATGTTTTACAACTTAAGACATATATAAAGCTCTTAAGTCCAACAATATTATGAAATCTAAATACAAGATTACATATCAACAAACATGTCCGGATATTTCTCGCGGACTTCCAACTCACGCTCCCAAGTGGCTTCTTCCACTCCGTGATGTTTCCACAAAACTTTTACCAAAGGGATGGTCTTGCCTCGCAAAACTTGATCCCGCCTATCCGAGACCCGAACCGGTCTCTCCTCATACGAGACATCTTCATCAACAATTAAGTCGGTCCAATTCAACACATGTGATGGATCCGGCTCATACTTCCGAAGCATACTCACATGAAACACGTCATGAACCCCGGATAACTGTGGTGGCAAAGCTAAACGATAAGCAGCCTCGCCAATCCTCTCAAGGATCTCAAAAGGCCCAATAAACCGAGGGGACAACTTCCCACTCTTCCCAAATCTCATCAATCCCCGCCTAGGTGATATTTTCAGAAAGACATGATCACCCACCTCAAACACCAAAGGTTTCCTCCTACAGTTGGCATAAGATTTCTGACGACTCTGGGCTGTAACAAGCCTCCTACGGATAAGCTCAACTTTCTCCGCTGCTTCTCACCAACTCGACCCAACAAAGGTGCATCACCCACCTCGCCCAACAAACCGGAGATTCCACACGGCCGCCATATAAGGCCTCAAATGGTGCCATACCGATACTAGACTGGAAACTGTTATTGTAGGCAAACTCCACCAAAGGCGAGTGCCTCTCCCACGACCCACTAAAATCAAGAACACAACCCCGAAGCATATCCTCAAGGATCTGAATGGTACGCTTGGACTGCCCGTCAGTCTGAGGATGATAAGACGTGCTAAAGGTTAACTTAGTGCCCAAGGCACTCTGTAAACTCTGCCACAACCTAGCAGTAAAACGAGGGTCTCTATCTGAGACGATCGTCACTGGGACCCCGTGCAACCTCACTATGTCCCGAATGCACAAGTCAGCAAGATGATCTACCGAATCTTTCACGCGCATAGGAATGAAGTGTGCCGACTTAGTCAACCGGTCTACAACCACCCAAATAGCATCACTACCTCGCTGAGTCCTCGGAAGACCTACAACGAAGTCCATAGTGACATGCTCCCACTTCCACTCTGCAATAGGCAAGGGTTGTAACAAACCCGCTGGCCTCTGATGCTCAGCCTTCACTTGCTGACAAGTAAGGCACTTGGACACGAAAGCTGCCACATCTCTCTTCATACTCCGCCACCAAAACTGGCGACCCAAATCCCGATACATCTTAGTGCCTCCCGGATGCACCGCAAGACGTGAATGATGAAATTCTCGGAGTACTTCCTCTCGACAAGACTCCGGCACAAACAAACGGTCTCGGTATCTCACACTCTAGTCGGGATACACCGTCAAACCCTTCTCAACCTTCTCATTGGAGATCTTCTCTCAGAGGGATTCTACCTCGAAGTCACCTCTCTGTGCCTCTAACACTCGAGTCACAAGTGTAGGTCACATGACAACAAAAACAAGGTCAAGAATTTCAACGGATTTGCCTGTATAAATTAAACTCCCCAAGTGCACCCAACATCTCCCATTCCCGGATGGTTATACTAGCTACGTCACCAACAGATTTCCTACTAAGGGCATCGGCCACCACATTGGCCTTCCCCGGATGATAATGCAACTCGAAGTCATAATCTTCGATAAACTCCATCCACCTCCTCTGCCTCAAGTTCAAGTCTTTTGGTGTAAACAGATATTTCAGACTCTTATGATCCGAGAATACCTCGAATCTCTCACCATAAAGGTAATGCCTCCAAATCTTCAAGGCAAATATCACAGCTGCTAACTCTAAATCATGCGTAGGGTAATTCTTCTCGTGAATTTTCAACTGACGTGAGCCATAGGCAACCACTTTCCCCTCTTGCATCAACACACAACCCAGACCCTCTCGTGAGGCGTCACAATAGACTGCATAACCCAACCCTCTCTCCGGAATAATCAAGACTGGAGCGGTGGTCAGTCTAACTTTTAACTCCTGGAACGACTTTTCGCAAGTCTCACTCCATACAAACTTGACTCCCTTCCGAGTCAATCTAGTCAAAGGCGAAGCTAACCTGGAGAAATCCTTAACAAACCGGCGATAATACCCAGCTAACCCCAGAAAACTACGGATCTCGAACACACTCTTAGGCTGTGCCCAATCTTGCACTGCCTCAGTCTTGGATGTATCAACAGACACCCCTTCCCCTGAAACTACATGGCCTAAGAACTTGACCTCTTCTAGCCAGAACTCACACTTCCCAAACTTAGCATAAAGCTTATGGGCTCTAAGTAACTCAAGCACCACTCTCAAGTGTTCCTTGTGCTCCTCCTCCGAAGGTGAATAGATAAGGATGTCGTCCACGAAGACGACTACAAAACGATCTAAAAATTTTCGGAATATCCAGTTCATCAAGTCCATAAACACTGTCGGTGCATTGGTGAGCCCAAATGGCATCACTAGAAACTCATAGTGGCCATACCGCGTACGGAATGCCGTCTTCGGAATATCCTTCTCCCTGACTCTCAACTGATGATAACCCGATCTCAAGTCTATCTTCGAGAAACAACGGGAACCCTTCAACTGATCGAACAGATCATCTATACGAGGCATAGGGTACTTATTCTTAACCGTAGCCCGATTCAATTTTCGATAATCGATACACAGTCTCAGAGCACCACCCTTCTTCTTAGCAAAGAGGGCCGGTGCTCTCCACGGCGAAACGCTAGGACGAATATAGCCCTTATCTAACAACTCCTGGAACTGAATCTTCAACTCAACTAACTCGGCTGGGGCAAAACGGTAAGGTGCCATAGAAATCGGCGCCGTGCCGGGCACTAGATCAATAGAGAACTCAATCTCTCGATGCGGTGGCAAACTAACAAGATCCTCGGGAAAGACGTCCGAGTACTCACAAACCACCCTTGGCAACACAGTCTGGGTCTCATCACACTCACCACTCTCAAAGCTAGCAAGTAGACCACTAAGCTCACTCCGCCCTCGCGGATCATACCCCGGTGGCAAAACATTACCAACCCAATCCCCCAGAAAATGAAAACACTCCCCGCTCACGGTACAACAAGTGACCCTCTGGCGGTAGCAATCAATAACTGCCCGGTATGACGATAACCAGTCCATACCCAAAATAACATCAAAGCCCTTCATGGGCATAACTACAAAAGGAAATGGAAGCCTATGATCGGCAACCTCTATGTCGCAACCCCTAACACCTTGTTTCAAGATCAATTCACCCCCACGAGGTGACACTACACAAATAGGAGATGCTAACTGTGCTAACTCCAACTCCAAAACAGATGCAAATGCAGCAGACACAAAGGAATGAGATGCACCCGTATCAATCAAAACACTAGCTACCGAATTGAAAAACAAGAAGGTGCCACAACAGATGGAGCCGGTACAAGATCCTGCGCGGTAACAGCATACACGCGCCCAGACGATCTCTGATCAACCTGCTCACCTCTAGGAGCATAAGACTGCTGCACAGACTGGGACGATAAAGCCCTCTGATTGGCCCTCGAGGCTTGAATTGACTGAGCTGGCTGATGACTCTGAGTCTGCCTCAAACCAGATGCACCAGACGTGCCACTCAACTGCGGGCAAAACCTCTTCATGTGCCCTGGCTGACCACACTGATAACACGAAAGCGGCTGGCCTCTACCCTGACTCTGGCTCTGAGATCGAGCCGAAGAAGATGCTGCTCTCTGTACTCCTCCCCTCTGAGGACAAACTGGAGACTTGTGGCCCAGCTGGCCACACTTGAAACAAGTAATGTCTCCCTGGCTGCCTTTCCCCGAACTAGCACTCGGCACAGGAAAAGTCGATCTAGAAAAACTACTCTGAGGCTGCTGAGGAGTGAAACCTTTCTGCCTCCTGCCATCACTCTGGCCATCCTGACTCCTCTTGGAGCCTTTCTGCCCTTCCTCCTCCTCCTGCATCATAATCTCGGTATGGGCTGCAGCATCAACCAGACGCCCATAATCACGAATCATCGACCCCACAACTCTCAACTTGAGGCCGCGCCTCAACTTCTTCTCGAACTCTATACAACAGCGTTCCTCAGACGCCACCAACTCAGGTGCAAACCTGGACAAGCTAGTAAATGAGGCCTCAAACTCGGCCACTGATGAACTGTTCTGCTTAAGCTGGCAGAACTGATCTCTCAACTTCTCCTGAACAGCTGGAGACAGGAACTTCTCCTGGAAAGCATCAACGAAAGCCTTCCAAGTCCCTTCTATACGACCCTTAGTGAACTTCCACCACTGACCCGCATCCCCCTTCAGTTGGAACGATGCCAAGGTCACTTTCAACCCCTCGTCTTCGATGCCAAGCATCTCAAACGTCTTCGTTGTCTGTTCGAGCCATTCATCTGCCCTAAGCGGCTCTTTAGGATCACCCACAAATTCATCCGGATTAGACCGGAAGAACTCCCTCTTCAGAAAGGAAGGTTCTGCATCCGCAACAACAACCTGAGCCTGATTCTCAGCTCTGAGAATGCCTACTGACTCCCTGAATGCCCCTGCTATCTCTCGGGCTAGAGCGCCCATATAGCTCGCCTCTTGGCTCTCGGCCACATTGGCTCGCCAACTCCCTCTGAATCGCCGGAATCTCTCCGCATAGGCACCTCCTGCCTACCCGGCCTACCACACCTACTGCGTCCTCGTCCTCGTCCTGACATCCTAATAAAGGAAACAAAGACGTTAGCACATTAATAAATGTGCCGAAGCTAAACACTCGCGTCCTAATGCATTGGACAACAATAATTCATTCCACGTAAGCACATAATCACATAAGCACCTACGAATTTCATTCCTGGATGATAATCGTCCCGAAGCGTTACTATAGTTCCAGTTGGAAGTAGCATTGATCAAGTGCCTTTCCAACAAGACTACAAGAAACCCAAGGGTCCAATTAACATCCTCGAAACTATGTTCCATACCCACATAATCACATAAACATGTTCTCATATAAGCATATAACAGTACACTAAGTCTCTATCAAACGAGACGAACCCATTGTGATACTAATCACTTCCCACGTACCCAAAGTATTCAAACCCGGTACGCTCTGATACCAAGTTGTCACACCCTCAAAAATAAACCCATAATATATAATATTAACATGCGTCATTATAAGAAAACAAAGAGTATTATTCCATTCATCAGAGTAAACTTATTAAAAGACATTTACGTGTAATAAGGAAAGTAAATGCCTTATAGGCTTACATTATTCCAGGCCAATACTTGGACACAAAAATATGAGTACTAACTCATTTACAAGTTAAGCCCTTGGCTTGAGTCCTTACATGTAATATCAAGTAAAGCAAATAACAACTAATCTAAAATGAGTCTTCAACTCTAAGTCCTTCCAAGCTAATTCCTTGGAGGTAGCACATCACCTGAACCTGAAAATGATGTTCCCGTATAGGGTGAGCCACAGCCCAGTAGAGATATACTAAACCAAATATAAGTATTGAATAAAGCAATAGCATTCAATAGATGGTTAACACAAATTACAAATTTCATCATCATACTGTTTCATAACTATAATGCCCATGGCACGTTTTTCTTCTCAGTATTTGTTCAACTTTTCATTTATACCAGTATGGCTCGTAACACGGCCAACTATAACAAAGGAGACTACATCCCACATTAACATTACTTCCAACATCAACAAATTTAATGAGACTAAGTCTCATACCAAAACACTTCCATACTTCCAATTTGATACACATGTTAGTGATGTATCGATAACGTGTAAAAACACTTTCATAAATCAATAAGCACACATATTAGTGGTGCTAATGGAGTCCATCCCCTATCTCCTCCCAAACCGTGGAGTACATCCTCTATCTCCTCCCAAAAAAAATGCATATATAAAGTATTAAACACTTGCCATATACAATACTCAATCAATACATGTATTTTTTGTATTAATTCAACAGTCACAATCAATGACTTAACCAATGTGATTAGTTTCAGTTTTTCCTAATCCACATGCAATTTCTACAACAATCACGGCTATCCTCCACCGATAGCCCAAAACAGTTATTTCTAAACATGAAATAAATGTATCAACAATTATAATCTCAACAATTCAATAGGCGAGTGATTAAATTATTCAACTGCGCCATTTAAACTTATAATTCCCCAATTCCATGAATTCAACTAAATTCTAATTTTCCTAAATTAATTATACAAATTAATTTAATACCACAACTAGGGTTTTCCCAAAATTACCAAAATACCTCCAACATATCGAAATACTAGAACTCAGAACAAAACCTATAATATGGAGTAGGAAATCCCTACCTCGAAGTAAATAACCCGAATGGAGAAAACGGAGATGATCACCCGAAATCCAAAGTGCTCCAAATCCAAGATTGTTCAGATTAAATGGAAGCCCTCGACCCACTCTATCTTTTTAACAAAGGACCTAGGGTAGAAATACACTCTAAGTAGATCAAACCTGAGAGAGAAAGTGTGTAGGGAGAGAGAAAAGACGGTTCTAGGGTTTTAGAATCAAAAGGGAAATGAAAAATGATCCAGAAAGTCGGATCTCGGATTTATATAACAGTCGCCCCGCTCGAGCGTGGAAACCCCCGCTCGAGCGCCACTCACAGACTCCCGCTCGAGCGGCCAAACTCCCACTCGAGCGGCGGATGCACACTCCCAGAAGTTTCTGCAGACAGGTCCCCGCTCGAGCGTCACTCACAACCTCCCGCTCGAGCGGCCAATCCCCCGCTCGAGCGCCCAAACCCCAGCTCGAGCGGACAAGCCAAAATCTGGGCAACTAGACTTGGTTCCTAAGCTCAACCAACCTGCTCCAAGTCTTCCCAACACAACCCAAGACTCAATATAAGGAGTAAAGGATGCAAACGACGACATACTTTCAACAATCAGCTCCACGGAACCCAAGTCCGGATATAACAAATAAAGAAAAGGGAAACCGGGATCGCTATATAAAAAGTGGTTCAAAAATGCCTAACTGCCTTCTGATATACGACATTCCCGCTCGAGTGTAGAACAGGACGCTCGAGCGTCAAGCACAAAAATCTGGACATGCTCGAGCGCAAGAAGGCCTGCTCGAGCGCCAAGACACAAGAATAAAGTACATCCGTTCGAGCGCAAAAACCAGTCCGCTCGAGCGTAGATTTCCCTCTCCCAGAACTTTCACAAACAAAGCACTACCCGCTCGAGCGCCAACATACCCGCTGAAGCGACCCACTGCTACAGAAGAAACCCGCCGGCGTGAAAAACACACCCAAAAAGTTTTACAGAGGCACGAAATACTGGGAGTGTGTAAACCCCGCTCGAGCGCAAGAAGGCCCGCTCGAGCAGACAACCAAAAACCAAACTCCGCTCGAGCGCAGAATAACCCGCTCGAGCATAACACCAAAAACCTGGGCAACTAGATTTGAGACTTAGGCTCAACCAACCTGTAACACACCTGCCCACAACATCCCAAAACTCAAACATACGGAATTAAAGGATGACAACAAGATAAACAACCATCAACTCCACGACACCAAGTCCGGAATATGACAACTACAAAAAGGGAAAACCGGGATCGCTATAAAAAGGAAGTTGAATAAAATGGAAATTAAATAAAAATAGAAGTTGAATAAAAATGGAAGTTGCATAAAATTTAAAATGGAAGTTCATTCAAGAAAGAACTATACCTTAACGATCTATTTGGAAATTAAATAAAAAAGGAAGTTGAATAGAAAATAAAATTGAATAAAAATGGAATTTGCATAAAATTAAAAATGGCAGTTCAATAAAATTAACAATGGCAGTTCATAAATGAAAATGGATGTTGCATAAAATTAAAAATGGAAGTTCATTCGAGAAACCACTACACCTTAACGATCTATTTGGAAATTAAAAAAAAAAAAAAGAAGTTGCATAGAGAAGGAAATTAAATAAAAATGGAAGTTGAATAAAAATGGAAGTTGAATAAGAATAAAAATGAAGTTGAATAGAAATGGAAATTGAATAAAAATTGAAGTTGAGTAAAAATAAAAATGGAAGTTAAATAAAAAAGAGGAAGTTGAATAGAAAAAAGCAAATCGAATAAAAATGGATTTATTTAATTCCTTTTTTATTTAATTTCCAAATAGATCGTTAACATATAGTGGTTTCTTGAATTAAATTCCAATGTTATTTTTATTCAATTTCCATTTCTATTCAACTTCCTTTTTATTTAATATTCCAAATAGTTCGTTAGGGTATAGTGGTTTCTTGAATGAACTTCCATTGTTAATTTTTTCCAACATCGATTTTTAATTTTATGCAACTTCCAATTTTATTTTTATTCGACTTCCATTCTTATTCAACCACCATTTTTATTCAATTTCCCTTTCTATTCAACTTCCTTTTTAATGCAATTTCCTTCTCTATACAACTTCATTTTTATTTTTATTCCACTTCCATTTTTATTTAATTTCCATATAGATCGTTAAGGTATAGTGATTTTTTGAATGAACTTCGATTGTTAATTTTATGCAACTTCCATTTTTATTTTTATTGAACATCAATTTTTATCAATTTCCTTCTCTATTCAATTTCTTTTTTTATTTAATTTCCAAATAGATCGTTAAGGGATAGTGGTTTCTCGAATGAACTTCCATTTCTATTCAACTTCCTATTTTATTTAATTTCCGCATAGATCGTTAAGTTATAGTGGTTTCTTGAATGAAAACCACTATACCTTAACGATTTATTTAAGGAACTTCCATTGTTAATTTTATGCAACTAAATAAAAAAGGAAGTTGAATAGAAAAGGAAATTGAACAAAAAAGGAATTTGAATAAAAATAAAAATAGAAGTTGCATAAAATTAAAAATGGAAGTTGAATAAAAATAAAAATGGAAGTTGCGTAAAAATAACAATGGAAGTTCTTTAAAGGAACCACAATACCTTAATGATTTATTTGGAAATTAAATATAAAAAAAAGAAATTAAATAGAAAAGGAAGTTGAATACAAATGGAAGATGAATAAAAATAAAAATGGAACTTGCATATAATTAAAAATGGAAGTTGCATAAAATTAAAAAAGGAAGTTGAATAACAATGGAAGTTAATTCAAGAAACCACTATACCTTAACGATCTATTTGGAAATTAAATAAAAAAGGAAGTTGAATAGAGAAGGAAATTGAAAAAGTAAATTGAATAAATATGGAAGTTGAATAAAAATAAAAAAAGGACGTTGAATAGAAAAGGAAATTGAATAAAAATAGAAGTTGCATAAAATTAACAATTGAAGTTCATTCAAGAAACCACTATACCTTAACGATCTATTTCAAAATTAAATAAAAAATGAAGTTGAATAGAAATGAAAATTGAATAAAAATGGAAGTTGTATGAAATTAAACCACTATACCTTAACGACCTATTTGGAAACTAAATAAAAAAAGAAGTTGAATAGAAAGGGAAATTGAATAACAATGGAAGTTGAATAAAAAGGACGTTGAATAGAAAAGGTAATTGAATAATAATGGAAGTTCATTCGAGAAACCACAAAAAATGGAAATTCAATAAAACATGAAGTTGAATAGAAAAGGAAATTAAATAAAAATGGAATATGCATAAAAATAAAAATGGAAATTAAATAAAAAATGAAAGATGAATAGAAAAAGAAATTAAATAAAAATGAAAGTTGAATAGAAAAGAAAATTGAATAGAAATGGAAGTTGCATAAAAAAAAAAAAATGGAAGTTCATCCAATAAACTACTATACCATAACGATCTATTTGAAAATTAAATAAAAAAGGAAGTTGAATAGAAAAGAAGTTGAATAAAAATGGAAGATGAATAAATAAAAAAGGAAATTGCATACAAATAAAAATGGAAGTTCATAAAATTAACATAGGAAAGTTCATTCAAGAAACCACTATACCTTAATGAATTATTTGGAAATTAAATAAAAAAGGAAGTTGAATAGAAAAGAAGTTGAATAAAATTAAAAATCGAAGTTGAATAAAAATGGAAGTTCATTTAAATTAAAAATGGAAGTTGCATAAAAAAGGAAATTGAATAAAAATAAAAATGGAAGTTCATTCAAGAAACTACTATACCTTAACGATTTATGTGGAAAAATAAAAATTAAAATGGAAATTGATTTCTTGAATGAATTTCCATTGTTAATTTTATGCAACTTCAATTTTTAATTTTATTCAACTTCTAGTTTTATCCAATTTCCTTTTCTATTCAACTTCCTTTTTTTTTATTTAATTTCCAAATAGATCGTTAAGGTATAGTGGTTTCTTGAATGAACTTCCATTATTAATTTTATGCAAATTTAATATTTAATTTTATTCAACTTCTAGTTTTATCCAATTTCCTTTTCTATTCAACTTCCTTTTTTTATTTAATTTCCAAATAGATCGTTAAGGTATAGTGGTTTCTTGAATGAACTTCCATTGTTAATTTTATGCAACTTCAATTTTTAATTTTATTCAACTTCTAATTTTATCCAATTTCCTTTTCTATTCAACTTCCTTTTTTTATTTAATTTCCAAATAGATCGTTAAGGTATAGTGGTTTCTTGAATGAACTTGCATTGTTAATTTTATGCAACTTCCATTTTTATTTTTATTCAACTTCCATTTTTATTTTTATTCATCTTCCATTTATATTTAACTTCCTCTTATATTTAATTTCCAGATAGACCGTTAATGCATAGTGGTTTATTGAATGAACTTCCATTGTTAATTTTTACGCAACTTCCATTTTTATTTTTACTCAACTTCCATTTTTAATTCAATTTCTTTTTCTATTCAACTTCCTTTTATATTTAATTTCCAAATAGATCGTTAAAATGTAGTGGTTTTTTGAATGAACTTCCATATTTTTATTTATATTCATCTTCCGATTTTATTCAATCTTATTTAATTTCCAACTTCCTTTTTGATTCAATTTCCAAATTGATCGTTAAGGTATAGTAGTTTTTTGAATGAACTTTCAACTTTTTTTTATTTTATTTCCAAATAGATCGTTAAGAAACCACTATACCTTAACGATCTATTTGGAAATTAAATAGAAAAAGAAATTGAATAGAAAAGAAAATTGGATAAAAAAGGAAGTTGAATAAAAATAAAAAAGGAAGTTGCATAAAATTAAAAATGGAAGTTGAATAGAGAAGAAAATTGAATAAAAATAAAAATAAAAATTGAATAAATATAAAAATGGAAGTTGCATAAAAATAAAAATGGAAGTTGAATCAAGAAACCACTATACCTTAACGATCTATTTGGAAATTAAATAAAAATGGAAGTTGAATAGAAATCGAAATTGAATAAAAATGGAAGTTGAATAAAAATAAAAATGGAATTTAATTTTAGAAACCACTATACCTTAACGATCTATTTGGAAGTTAAATAAAAAGAGGAAGTTAAATAGAAATGGAAGTTGAATAAAATTAAAAATGGAAGTTCATTCGAGAAATCACTATACCTTAACGATCTATTGGAAATTAAAAAAAAAAAAAGAAAATTGAATAAAAAAGGAAATTGAATAAAAATGGAAGTTGCATAAAAAAGAAGTTGAATAAAAATAAAAATGGAAGTTGCATAAAATTAACAATGGAAATTCATTCAAGAAACCATAATACCTTAACGATCTATTTGAAAATAAAATAAAAAAGGAAGTTAAATAGAAAAGTTAATTGAATAAAAATGGAAGTTGAATAGAATAAGAAATTGAATAAAAATAAAAATGGATGTTTCATAAAATTAAAAATGGAAGTTCATTCAAGAAACCACTATACCTTAACGATCTATTTGGAAATTAAAGGAAAAAGGAAATTGAATAAAAATGGAAGTTTAATTCAAAATGGAAGTTGCATAAAATTAACAATGAAAGTTTATTCAAGAAACCATTATACCTTAACGATCTATTTGGAAATTGAATACAAAAGGAAGTTGAATAGAATAGGAAATTGAATAAAAAAGGAAGTTGAATAAAAAAGGAAATTGAATAAAAATGAAGTTGAATAAAAATAATAATATAAATTCATTCAAGAAAGGATCCCTTTTCTACTCAACTTCCATTTTTATTTAGTTGCATAAAATTAACAATGGAAGTTCCTTAAATAAATCGTTAAGGTATAATGGTTTTCATTCAAGAAACCACTATAACTTAACGATATATTTGGAGATTAAATAAAATTAAAAATTGAATAAAAATGAAAGTTGCATAAAATTGAAAATGGAAGTTCGTTGAAGAAACTACTATACAAATAGATCGTTGCATCAAAATTGAAAATGGAAGTTCAATAAAAAAACCACTATACCTTAGTGATCTATTTGGAAATTAAAAAAAAGAGGAAGTTGCATGAAATTAACAATGGAAATTCATCCAATAAACCACTATACATTAATGATCTATTTGGAAATTAAAGAAAAAAGCAAGTTGAATAGAAAAGGAAATTGATTAAAAACGGAAGTCGAATAAAAGTAAAAATGGAAGTTCATTTAAGAAACCATTATACCTTAATGATCTATTTGGAAATTGCATAAAAATGGATGTTGCATATAATTAAAAATGGAAGTTGAATAAAAAATAAAAATCGAAATTTATTCAACAAACCACTATAACTTAACGAATTATTTGGAAATTAAATAGAAAAGAAAATTGAATAAAAATGAAAATAGAAGTTGCATAAAATTAGCAATGGAAGTTGAATACAAATAAAAATGGAAGTTGAATAGAATAGGAAGTTGACTAAAAAATAAAAAAGGAAGTTCATTCAAGAAACCACTTTACCTTAACGATCTATTTGGAAATTAAATAGAAAAGGAAATTGAATAAAAATGGATGTTCGTAAAAATAAAAATGGAAGTTCATTCGAGAAACTACTTAACGATCTATTTGGAAATTAAATAAAAATGGAAGTTGAATAAAATTAAAAATGGAAGTTGCATAAAATTAACAATGGATGTTCATTCAAGAAACCACTATACCTTAACGATCTATTTGGAAATTGAATAAAACAGGAAGTTGAATAGAAAAGGAAATTGAATAAAAATTGAAGTTGAATAGAAAAGGAAATTAAATAAAAATGAAAGTTAATTCAAGAAACCACTATATTTTATTTTCAAATAAATCGTTAAGGTATAGGGGTTTCTTGAATAAAAAAGGAAGTTGAATAAAAATGGAAGTTGATTAAAAATAAAAATGGAATTTGCATAAAAATAAAAATGGAAGTTCATCCAATAAACTACTATACCTTAACGATCTATTTGGAAATTAAATAAAAAAATGAAATTGAATAGAAAAGGAAATTGAATAAAAATGGAAGTTGAATAGAAAATAAGGTATAGTGGTTTCAACTTCCATTTTTATTCAATAAATATGGAAGTTCAATAAAAATAAAACTGGAAACCACTATACCTTAACGATCTATTTGGCAATTAAATAAAAAAGGAAGTTGAATAGAGAAGGAAATTGAATAAAAATTTAAGTTGAATAAAAATAAAAATGGAAGTTGAATAGAAAAGGAAATTGAATAAAAATAAAAATGAAAGTTCATTTAAAAAACATTATAACTTAACGATCAATTTGGAAATTAAAAATGGAAGTTCATTCAATAAACCATTATACCCTAACGATCTATTTGGAAATTAAATAAAAAAGGAAGTCGAATAGAGAAGGAAATTGAATAAAAATTTAAATTGAATAAAATAAAAATGGAATTTGCAAAAAATAATAATGGAAGTTGAATAGAAAAGGAAATTAAATAAAAATGGAAGTTGAATACAAATAAAAATGGAAGTTGCATAAAATTAATAATGGAAGTTCATTTAAGAAACCATTATACCTTAACGATCTATTTGGAAATTAAATAAAAAAAGAAGTTGAATAGAAAAGTAAATTGAATAAAAATGGAAGTTGAATAAAAATAAAAATGGATGTTGCATATAATTAAAAATGGAAGTTTATTCAAGAAACCACTATATCTTAACGATCTATTTGGAAATTAAATAAAAAAGAGGAAGTTGAATAGAAAAGGAAATTGAATAAAAATAGAATTTAATTCAAGAAACCACTATGCATTAACGATCTATTTGGAAATTAAATAAGAAAGAAAGTTGAACTGAAAAGGAAATTGAATAAAAATGGAAGTTGAATAAAAATCGAAGTTGAATAAAAATAAAAGGGGAAGTTGCATAAAATTAAAAATGGAAGTCCATTCAAAAAACCACTATACCTTAACAATCTATTTGGAAATTAAAGGAAAAAGGAAGTTGAATAGAAAAGAAAATTGGGTAAAAATGGAAGTTGAATAAAATTAAAAATAGAAGTTGCATTAAATTAAAAATGAAAGTTCATTCAATAAACCACTATAGCTTAACGATCTATTTGGAAATTAAATAAAAAAAATGACGTCGAATAGAAAAGGAAGTTGAATAAAAATAGAAATTGAATAGAAAGGGAAATTGAATAAAAATGGATGTTGAATAAAAGTAAAAATAAAAATGGAAGTCGAATAAAATTAAAAATGGAAGTTCATTCAAGAAACCACTATACCTTAACGATCTATTTGGAAATTTAAAAAAAAAAAAGAAGAAGTTAAATAAAATAGGAAGTTGAATAAAATAAAAATGGAAGTTGAATAAAAATAAAAATGAAAGTTGCATAAAATTAACAATGGAAGTTCATTGAAGAAACTACTATACCTTACATAAAAATGGAAGTTGAATAGAAAAGAAAATTGAATAGAAATGGAAATTGCATAAAAATTGAAGTTGAATAAAAAAAAATTTGGAAGTTAATTCAAGTAACCACTATACCTTAACAATCTATTTGGAAATTAAGTAAAAAAGGAAGCTGAATAGAAAGTATAGTAGTTTCTTAAATTAAAAATGGAAGTTACATAAAATTAACAATGGAATTTGCATGAAATTAACAATGGAAATGGAAACCACTAGATTGTTAAGGTATAGTAGTTTCTTGAATGAACTTCCATTTTTATTTTTATTCAACTTCCATTTTCATTTTTATGCAACTTCAATTTTAATTTTATGCAACTTCCATTTTTATTTTATTCAACTTTCATTTTTATGCAACTTCCTTTTCTATGCAACTTCCATTTTTATTTAATTTCCAAATAGATCGTTAAGGTATAATGGTTTCTTGAATGAACTTCCATTTTTAGTTTTATTCAACTTCCATTTTCATTTTTATGCAACTTCAATTTTTAATTTTATGCAACTTCCTTTTCTATGCAACTTCCATTTTTATTTAATTTCCAAATAGATTGTTAAGGTATAGTGGTTTCTTGAATGAACTTCTATTTTTATTTTTATTCAACTTCCATTTTCAATTTTACACAACTTCAATTTTTAATTTTATGCAACTTCTATTTTTATTTTATTCAACTTCCATTTTTATGCAACTTCCTTTTCTATGCAACTTCCATTTTTATTTAATTTCCAAATATATCGTTAAGGTATAATGGTTTCTTAAATGATCTATTGGGAAATTAAATAAAAAAAGAACTTTCTTTTTTATTTAATTTCCAAATAGATCATTAAGATATAGTGGTTTCTTGAATTAACTTCCATTATTAATTTTATGCAACTTTCATTTTTATTTTTATTCAACT
The DNA here is from genome assembly GCA_025200525.1 of Camellia lanceoleosa. NCBI lineage: Eukaryota > Viridiplantae > Streptophyta > Magnoliopsida > Ericales > Theaceae > Camellia > Camellia lanceoleosa. The sequence goes on from JANUSC010000024.1 coordinate 1,406,283, forward strand.
TCTGTTTTGATTCAATTTCCTTTTCTATTCAACTTCCTTTTCTATTGAACTTCTTTTTTTATTTAATTTTCACATAGATCGTCAAGGTATAGTGGTGTCTTGAATGAACTTCCATTCTATTTGTATTGAACTTCCATTTTTATTCAATTTCCTTTTCATTCAACTTCTTTTTTTTATTTAATTTCCAAATAAATCGTTAAGGTATAGTGGTCTCTTGAATGAACTGTCATTTTTTATTTTATTCAACTTCCTTTTTTATTTTTATGCAACTTCCATTTTTAATTTTATGTAACTTCTATTATAATTTTTATGCAACTTCTATTTTTATTCACTTTCCATTTTTAATTAACTTACATTGTTGTTTCAATTCAACTTCCATTTTTAATGTTATGCAACTTTCATTTTTATTTCTATTCAACTTCCTTTTATATTTAATTTCCAAATAGATCGTTAAGGTATATTGGTTTATTCTATTCAACTTCCATTTTTATTCAATTTACTTTTCTATTTAACTTCCTTTTTTATTTAATTTCCAAATTGATCGTTAAGTTATAGTGATTTCTTGAATAAACTTTAATTTTTAATTATATGCAACTTCCATTTATATTTTCTTTCCTTTTCTATTTTTATTCAACTTCCATTTTGATTCAATGTCCTTTTGCATTCAAGTTCCATTTTTGTTTAATTTCCAAATAGATCGTTAAGGTATAGTGGTTTCTTAAATGAACTTCAATTGTTATTTTTATTCAACTTCCATTTTTATTAAATTTCCTTTTTTAGTTAATTTCCAAATTGATTGTTAAGGTATAGTGGTTTCTTGCATGAACTTTCATTTTTATTCAATTTTCTTTTTTATTTAATTTCCAAATAGACCGTTAAGGTATAGAGGTTTCTTGAATGAACTCTATTCAATTTCCTTTTCTATTTAACTTCAATTTTTATTTTTATTCAACTTCAATTTTTATGCAATTTCCATTTTTATTTTTATTTATCTTCCATTTTGTTACGCCCTCAAAATAATACATAAAATCCAACATTCTTGACATGCATAGATATAAGAGAAATAAATATCTTTCCATTCATCAGAGTAGTTAAGTACAAAAGTATTACACGTTAACAACAAGAGTGAATGCCCCAGGGGCCTACAACTTTCCAAGCCAGCACTTGGTCACAAAAGAGAGTACTAACTCAAATACACTTTAAGCCCTTGACTTGAAATTACATGTAATACACCAAAATGATAACAACAAAAGTCCTTCTGTCTCTAAGCAACCCAAGCTACGTCCTTGGAGGTAGCATATCACCTGAACCTGAAAATGGTGTCCCATAAAGGGTGAGCGACAGCCCAGTAGAAATGTAACAACCCTCACTTTGAATTTGTCTTGTTTGCATGCATATTGTGTAATCTTGCCTTGATAAGTTTGTAATCTTGAGATCTTGTTTTGCTTTGCTTGGTTAATCGTAACTTGCTTGAACTTGCACCTTGTTTGGAGCCTAGCCGAGGTCAGCTTGGCATAGTTCGTCTTTGAGCCTTTGCGTTTTGAACGGTTTTGGAACCTTAGCCGACCTCTATCTTCACCTCGGCATGTTTGCCGAGATGTTTTGTGCTTGTGATCTTTGTCCTTAAGGTGTATGGCCTAGGCCGAGATGTGGTACACCTGTGCCAAGGTGTGGCACAGCTTAGTCAAGTGTCGCCCTCCCTAGCCGTTGCCTTGTTGACTGCTGTCAAGTCTTGTCTTTGGCGAGGTCATTCTCGCCGACGTGTTTTGCCACCAAGCGTGTTGTGTACGTTTTGTCGAGACTTGTCTTGTCTAGCGATCACTTTTTAATCGCACCAATCCGTAATGCCACGTGTCCGAGCCGAAGGCTATGACAAATTATGCACCTATAATATATCATTGTGTATCTTGTTAGCATCTTTTGGTCTCAATCTTTGTCTTGCTTAGAGAGAGAAGCTCTAGAACAAGAGTTAGAGTTTTAGAGAGAGAAGTTGAGTCCGGGCTTGATCGTGGAAGATCGAACCATTGGATTTCAGTTTTGAGGTTAGATTCTTGTTCTACATCTATTGTTCTTATCGATCATCTAGCTACATTGCATGATTGGATCTGTTTTGCATGCCATGCATCGATTTGGAATTGGTTTCGAAAGAGAAAAATGATGTTTTTGTGTTCTTGAAGAAGAACCTCGTTTTGATCCGAAAGTTTGGAACAAGAATCATATTTTGTGTTTGTTCTTGCATGGTTTTCTTTAATAAGTACCTAGGTCCATGTTCTTGGACTCCTAGCGTCAAATCTCAGATTTTGGATAAAAGAGTTACGATTCTTGCATGCATGTTTTGATGTTCTTGATGCTCATGTTCTTGCATTCTTCTCAGGGAAACTCAGGTTTCCCGATTTCGTCTTATATGTGGCCATCAGGACCACACCTCGCAAGGAGGTGCGGGACCTCGGCATTGTCGATGGAACCCAAAGTGAGTTTCCACGAGTTGGGAGACTTTGCATGTTTCGTTTTGTTATTTGTTTGGATTCGGGGAGTGCCGAGATCATTCACTTGTATGGAAAGCATGTCTTGAAAATGTGATTTGCCTTGTGATTTGTCGGGACTTTGATCTTTGCTTTGAGCCTACACCAAGACCGAGGTGAGTGGTGCTTTTAATAAAGCTATGTTAAACGGTTTTGTTAAACCTTGTCTTGATTTGTTTTGATGAAAGTATTTGTTCGGCATGAATGATTAGCCAAACTTGATGTATCATGTATAAGCTTTGTTTTGATGCTATCTCGGAAGTCCCTTGGTCGAGGACTATAATCTTCGCAAAGACTAAGTGTAAAAGTCCCTTAGTCAAGGACTCTAAACTTTCGCGATACCATCTTGTTAAAAAGGATACGGTCCTCTCTTGAAAAGATTAGGTGTTAAAGCGAAGCTACGGGCCTAAGTAACACAAGTCCCTTGTGCTAGAGGACTTTAAACTTTCGCAAAGATCACTTGGTCAAAAGGCTACGGGCCTAAGTGACATGAGACTCTTGTGTATAAAGGATACGGTCCTTCTCGGAAAAGTTATTTGAGTTAAAAGGGGGCTACGGGCCTAAGTAACATAAGTCCCTTGGCCGGAGGACTATAAACTTTGCAAAGACCACTTTGTTAAAATCGATCTCGGATCACACCAATCTTGTTTGCCACTAATGGACTACTACACGCTGCTTGTTTGGACAGCCTTTGGTTATGTTCTCGATGTCAGTGAGCATCCCTCGAAATGTGTAAGATTCTACAGATGAATACGGTTCATCCCTTGATTCGGTTTAGCTTTGATGTATTTTGCTTTGAAAGAACCTCGGCTAATGCTTGTTTTGCTTTGAAGGAACCTCGGCTAATATTTGGATGGTTTTGGCATGTTTTGTTTTGTATGACTTCGCCATATTCATGCAAAACCTTTATTTCTTGTACCATTCACTGAGTTTCCATACTCACCCTCTATATATATATATGTAGGAGATGAGCAGGATGGCTGCGACGCCTAGGTGTGTCTGCAAGTCTGATTTGGACTACTTGTTTTACGCCGGCAAAGTTTTGCATTCTTTGCGGCAATACTGTTTTACACCGGCCTTTTGAGTTTACGCCGCCAACTTGAAAATCATGCTTCTTGACTTGTAATTTTGTATTTTGTGCATGCCGCCTAGAAGCCTTTTGATCAAGATTTGTTTTGTATTTTGTTATCTTGGATTGGTTGTAAGACTATTTTGTATATGTCTTTACATTTGATTTACGACATGCTCTAATGGACCATTTGTATTTGATTCATCGCCCGCAATTTTGTGAGCCCCTATGATTACTCATCGTGTGTGTGAAATTTTGTAAGCCGCCTTTGGTGATCTCGGACATCGCCATCTCGGCACCACCCTACTAGGGGCAAAGTTGGGGTCGTGACAGAGTGGTATCGAGCTGTGTTCTCGAGTATACGCTTATTCACACACTTTGAGTCCTAAAGAGCATAGGATTCCTTTAGAAAGAAGCTAAGATTGCATCATAGTGCTTGCTATTGGAATAAGGTGTGCATTGTCTTGACATGTTTGTTTGTTACTTGCCTATGTGTTTATTTGCTTGTTTTGCTTAAGAGTCACACTTTGTATAATCATAGTATCATGAGGAGAGGTAGACCTCCACTGGGCCGAGATCAGTCTGAAGACAGATTGGACAGAATGGAGAGATTAATGGAAGGATTGACCCGTGAGATGAGGCAAATAAGACAGCAATACACTAGTGCTACATCGACCCAGGCCGAGCAGACAAACGGCCGAAATGTAGCTCCGCCTCCACCTCCCCAGGCCACAAGTCGCACCACACCAAATTTTATATGGGGATGGCACAATAGCTTTGATCAGGGAGTTTAAGAAGATGAGACCACCGAGGTTCTCTGGAGGTATAGAGCCGATGAAGGCTGAGGCATGGGCTTTGGAAATGGAAAAGCTGTTTGAAATCTTCCCTAGCACCGACACTCAGAAGGTGACATTGGCAACCTTCACATTGGATGATGACGCCAGAGATGGTGGATGATGGTTCGAGAAAGGAATCCAGACTTAACTCGACTAGATTTTTGGAGTTGTTCTACAAGAAACACTTCCCACTGAGTGTACGGAACCGTAAGGCCACTGAATTTCAGACCTTGACACAGGGCAACCGAACGGTAGCAGAATATGATCGTGCCTTTACTGAACTAGTAAGGTTTGTACCTCACATGACCAATGACGAATACATGAAGGCAAGGAAGTTTGAAAGTGGACTCGAGTACCGATTCAAGATCGGGTTAACTTGCACGACCTACCGACCCTCGCCGAGGTATTGGACAAAGCCATTTTGGCCGGTTAACTTGAACAGATACCAGAGCTGGAGAGAACCAGAGGAAGAGACGAAATTATGACAAGAGTTTGTTAGGCGCCAAGAAGAGACCGAACACGGACAAGATTAGTTAATGGGAGGCGGAAGGTAATACCAAGCCGATGTGTTCAGATTGGAAAGCGAGATTTTGGAGTTTGTCGTCGGACGTCTGGAGCTGTTATGAATGTGGGGAAATGGGGCATTACGTTAGAGATTGTCCTAAGGGAAAGATCGACAAGAAGAAAGGTGAGAACACCTGCAACGCCCGTATGGGTAATGCTGAAAAAGGGCCGATGAGACAGGGCAGAGTGTTTGCACTAGTGCCAGGAGATACTCAGAATGCTGAAACTGTGGTGTCAGGTATACTTCTAATTTGCTCCCGAAATGCTTATGTGTTGGTTGATTCGGGCTCTACGCACTCGTTTGTTTCTACTAAGTTTGCCGAGAAGATTAATAGGAACCTAGAACCTCTGGATTATGTGCTATCTGGTTCTACTCCGTGGGAGATCCATGATTGTTGCATCCATTTATAGAGCATGTGTTGTTGTTATTGAGCATGTTGAACTGCTAGTTGATTTAATGCCTTTGGATATAGATCATTTTGATGTTATATTGGGAATGGATTGGTTAGTAGCAAATCACGCACTCATTGATTGTGTCTCGAAGAGTGTCACACTGAAAACCCCAAACCTGGCTGAAGTTATCTTCCGGGGTAAAGGGGTAGTGCCCCCACCTTATTTAATCTCATCCGTTAGAGCCTATAAGCTAATTCAAAAGGGGTGCCGAGGTTATTTGTGTAGTATATTGAAAGATCAGGATGGAAATGTTAGTTTAGCCGACATCCCAGTTGTTAGTGAGTTCGCCGACGTCTTTCCTGATGACTTACCTGGCCACTTGGTCGATAGAGAAATAGAGTTTACTGTTGATATCGTATCAGGAACCCAGCCGATCTCCAAAACGCCATACAGAATGGCCCCAAATTGAACTTAGGGAATTGAAACCGCAGCTTGCAAGAATTGTTGGATCAGGGATTTATTAGGCCGAGCACTCCACCATGGGGAGCACCCGTGTTATTTGTTAAGAAGAAGGATGGCACACTGCGACTTTGTACCGATCATAGAGAACTCAATAAGGTCACCATTAAGAATAAGTACCCATTACCTAGGATTGATGATTTACTTGATCAGCTACAAGGAGCACGAGTCTTTTCCAAGATTGACCTTAGGTCGGGCTACCATCAGCTTAAGGTTAAGGCCGAGGATGTTGAGAAGACTGCTTTCCGAACTAGATATGGCCACTACGAATTTTTAGTGATGCCTTTTGGACTGACCAATGCCCCTGCTGCATTTATGGATTTAATGAACACAGTCTTCAAGCCTCACTTAGATGAGTTTGTGGTCGTCTTCATCGATGATATATTGATTTATTCCAAGAGTGAAGTTGAACATGAAAACCATTTGAAACTTGCTTTGCAGATTTTGAGAGACCGGAAATTGTATGCTAAATTTAACAAGTGTGAGTTTTGGCTTTCTACTATTTCATTTCTGGGCCATGTAATAAATGAAGGAGGTATTTCTGTTGATCCGAGCAAAATTGAAGCCGTGGTGAATTGGCCGAGGCCGACCAATGTATCCGAGGTTCAAGTTTTCGGGTTTGGCAAGTTACTACAGAAGTTCGTGAAGGATTTCTCCAGATTGCAATTCCATTGACACAATTGACTAGGAAGGAGCACCGTATGAATGGATCAAGAACGGAATCACTTTCCAGAACTAAAGACGAGGTTGGTTACAAAGACCGATCTTGGTACTTCCATCGTAAGGAAGAATTTCATGTTTATAGTGATGCATCGCATAAGGGTTTGGGTTGTGTATTAATGCAAGGGGTAAAGTCATAGCTTATGCATCTCGTCAATTGAAGCCACAAGAGAAGAACTATCCTACCCATGATTTGGAGCTAGCAGCCATGGTATTCGCTTTAAAGATTTGGCGTCATTACTTGTATGTAGCTTCTTGTCAGGTTTTTACAGATCACAAGAGTTTGAAGTATCTATTCACTCGTATGAATTGAACTTGTGACAAAGAAGTTGGCTTGAGTTGTTGAAGGACTATGATATGCAGATTCAATATCACCTGTGAAAGCTAACAGTGGCCGACGCCCGAAAGCGTAAAGTCATTGGAAATTTGGCATGTCTAACTTTGATTTCAGCAGAACCAACCATTGTGGAAGAAGTAAAGGCAAGACAAAGGGAGGATGAATTCTTCAGAAAGGTAGCCGATGAGATTGATACGAAGCCGAGGACAGGGTACACATTTGAGAACCAAGTGCTTAAGTTTGAAGGGAAATTGTGTGTGGCCGATGTTCCAGAGCTGAAAAGGAAGATTTTGCTAGAAGCTCATAATTCCAAGTTTGCAGTTCATCCAGGAAATACCAAAATGTACCAAGACGTGAAACAGACATTTTGGTGGCCAAACATGAAAAGAGAGATAGCCGAATTCGTGTCACAGTGTTTGCATTGTCAGCAAGTAAAAGCAGAACATCAGAGACCAGCAGGACTTCTACAACCTTTGCCGATCCCTGAGTGGAAGTGGGAACACATCTCCATGGATTTTGTGACTGGACTGCCGAGAACACAGAAAGGTATGGATTCGATTTGGGTTGTGGTAGATAGACTAACCAAGTCAGCACACTTTTTGCCTGTTAAAACTACTTTCAACGCCGATCAACTTGCCTTACTATATGTGAATGAGATTGTTAGACTTCATGGAGTGCCGATGTCAATAGTGTCGGACCGAGATCCGAAGTTCGTTTCCAGATTTTGGCAAAGTCTGCAGAGAGCCTTTGGAGCCGAACTGAGATTTAGTACAGCTTTTCATCCCTGCATGGATGGGCAAACTGAGAGAACGATTCAGACGCTTGAAGATATGCTTCGACTTTGTGTATTGGATTTCCAAGGAAGTTGGGGAATGCATTTGCCTTTAGTGGAATTTGCTTACAACAATAGTTATCAAGCTACCATTGGCATGGCACCATATGAAGCTTTGTACGGAAGAAAGTGTAGATCGCCGATATGTTGGACCGAAGTTGGAGACAAGGCTCTGCTTGGTCCCGAACTCATTCAAGTAACAACAGAGAAGATTAAACTTATTCAGCAGAGGATCAAAACCGCCCAGAGTCGACAAAAGAGTTATGCCGACCAGAGAAGAAACGAGTTAGAATTCGAAGTTGGGGATCACGTATTCCTAAAGGTTTCACCAATGAAAGGGGTTTCCAGATTTGGGAAGAAAGGTAAATTAGCACCCGGTTATATTGGTCCTTTTGAAATTCTTGACAAGGTTACCTCCGTTGCCTACAGACTTGCTTTGCCACCAGAATTGAGCCAAGTCCATAACGTGTTTCATGTTTCGATGTTAAGGAAGTATATTCGGATCCAGCATGTAATTAAGTATTCGGGGATCGAAGTTAATGAGAATTTGGGCTATGAGGAGAAGCCGACGTCTATTGTTGACAGACAAGTTAAGCAATTGAGAAACAAGTCGATACCAATGGTAAAGGTGGAATGGAAAGAGCACTATGGCGAGGATGCCACATGGGAAATGGAAGAGGAAATGAGAACTCGACATCCAGAGTTATTCTTGGAACAAGGTATCTTAAGTTTGGGGACCAAACTTCTTTAAGGGGGGTAGGATGTAACAACCCTCACTTTGAATTTGTCTTGTTTGCATGCATATTGTGTAATCTTGCCTTGATAAGTTTGTAATCTTGAGATCTTGTTTTGCTTTGCTTGGTTAATCGTAACTTGCTTGAACTTGCACCTTGTTTGGAGCCTAGCCGAGGTCAGCTTGGCATAGTTCGTCTTTGAGCCTTTGCGTTTTGAACGGTTTTGGAACCTTAGCCGACCTCTATCTTCACCTCGGCATGTTTGCCGAGATGTTTTGTGCTTGTGATCTTTGTCCTTGGGCAGGTATGGCCTAGGCCGAGATGTGGTACACCCAGGCCAAGGTGTGGCACAGCTTAGTCAAGTGTCGTCCTCCCTAGCCGTTGCCTTGTTGACCTGTTGCCGAAGTCTTGTCTTTGGCCGAGGTCATTTCTCGCCGACGTGTTTTGCCACCAAGCGTGTTGTGTACGTTTTGTCAGAGACTTGTCTTGTCTAGCAGTCACTTTTTAACTGCACCAATCCGGTAATGCCACGTGTCCGAGCTGAAGGCTATGACAGCCGACAGACCTATAATATATCATTGTGTATCTTGTTAGCATCATTTGGTCTCAATCTTTGTCTTGCTTAGAACGAGAAGCTCTAGAACAAGAGTTAGAGTTTTAGAGAGAGAAGTTGAGTCCGGGCTTGATCGTGGAAGATCGAACCATTGGATTTCAGTTTTGAGGTTAGATTCTTGTTCTACATCTATTGTTCTTATCGATCATCTAGCTACATTGCATGATTGGATCTGTTTTGCATGCCATGCATCGATTTGGAATTGGTTTCGAAAGAGAAAAATGATGTTTTTGTGTTCTTGAAGAAGAACCTCGTTTTGATCCGAAAGTTTGGAACAAGAATCATATTTTGTGTTTGTTCTTGCATGGTTTTCTTTAATAAGTACCTAGGTCCATGTTCTTGGACTCCTAGCGTCAAATCTCAGATTTTGGATAAAAGAGTTACGATTCTTGCATGCATGTTTTGATGTTCTTGATGCTCATGTTCTTGCATTCTTCTCAGGGAAACTCAGGGTTCCCGATTTAAATCTTATATGTGGCCATCGGGACCACACCTCGGCAAGGAGGTGCGGACCTCGGCATTGTCGAGGATGGAACCCAAAGTGAGTTTCCACGAGTTGGGAGACTTTGCATGTTTCGTTTTGTTATTTGTTTGGATTCGGTGGGAGTGCCGAGATCATTCACTTGTATGGAAAGCATGTCTTGAAAATGTGATTTGCCTTGTGATTTGTCAGGACTTTGATCTTTGCTTTGAGCCTACACCTGAAGACCGAGGTGAGTGGTGCTTTTAATAAAGCTATGTTAAACGGTTTTGTTAAACCTTGTCTTGATTTGTTTTGATGAAAGTATTTGTTCGGCATGAATGATTAGCCAAACTTGATGTATCATGTATAAGCTTTGTTTTGATGCTATCTCGGAAGTCCCTTGGCTGGAGGACTATAATCTTTCGCAGCACTAAGTGTAAAAGTCCCTTAGCTGAAGGACTCTAAACTTTCGCAGTACCATCTTGTTAAAAAGGATACGGTCCTCTCTTGAAAAGATTAGGTGTTAAAGCAGGCTACGGGCCTAAGTAACACAAGTCCCTTGTGCTAGAGGACTTTAAACTTTCGCAGCATCACTTGGTCAAAAAGGGGCTACGGGCCTAAGTGACACAGACTCTTGTGTATAAAGGATACGGTCCTTCTCGGAAAAGTTATTTGAGTTAAAAAGGGGGGGCTACGGGCCTAAGTAACATAAGTCCCTTGGGCTGGAGGACTATAAACTTTTGCAGCACCACTTTGTTAAAATCGATCTCGGATCACACCAATCTTGTTTGCCACTAATGGACTACTACACGTTCTGTTTGTTTGGACAGCCTTTGGTTATGTTCTGCCGATGTCAGTGAGCATCCCTCGAAATGTGTAAGATTCTACAGATGAATACGGTTCATCCCTTGATTCGGTTTAGCTTTGATGTATTTTGCTTTGAAAGAACCTCGGCTAATGCTTGTTTTGCTTTGAAGGAACCTCGGCTAATATTTGGATGGTTTTGGCATGTTTTGTTTTGTACAGACTTCGGCCATATTCATGCAAAACCTTTATTTCTTGTACCATTCACTGAGTTTTCATACTCACCCTCTATATATATATGTAGGTGATGAGCAGGATGGCGGCGACGCCTAGATGTGTTTGCAAGCCTGTTTTGGACTACTTGTTTTACGTCGGCAAAGTTTTGCATTCTTGTCGGCAATACTGTTTTACACCGGCCTTTTGAGTTTACGTCGGCCAACTTGAAAATCATGCTTCTTGACTTGTAATTTTGTATTTTGTGCATGCCGGCCTAGAAGCCTTTTGATCAAGATTTGTTTTGTATTTTGTTATCTTGGATTGGTTGTAAGACTATTTTGTATATGTCTTTACATTTGATTTACGCACATGCTCTAATGGACCATTTGTATTTGATTCATCGCTTCCGCAATTTTGTGAGCCCCTATGATTACTCTGTCGTGTGTGTGAAATTTTGTAAGCCGGCCTTTGGTGATCTCGGATTACTGGCCATCTCGGCACCACCCTACTAGGGGCAGGTTGGGGTCGTGACAAGAAATATACTAAACCAACTATAAGTAATGATTAAAATAATAGCACTTGATAGATGGTCAGCACTCATAAATCCGTTTATATCATATTACCATTCCATGACCATTATGTCCATGTTACATTTCACTTTCCTTTATATACCAATTCATTTCATAAATGTGGCTCAGAACCTGGCCAGATAATTCAACGGAGGTTACATCTCTCATTATCAATAATTCCATTTCAATTGGGATAACAACTCATATTGAACATTTCTTCCTTCACAATAGACACACATAATTGCTGTATCAATCTCAAATAAACCCTTCCATACTTCATATATGATATACAAATAGTGTGTTCAAGTATATGAACACATATAGAGTACAGCCCCTTTCTTCTCCCTGCCAAATAAGATATACAAATAATGTGTTAAAGTATATGAACACATATGGAGTACAGCCCCTTTCTTCTCCCTTTATTAAATTTCCTTTTCTATTTAATTTCCAAATAGATCGTTAAGGTATAGTGGTTTCTTGAATGAACTTCCAATTTTAATTTTATGCAACTTCCATTTTTATTTTTATTCATCTTCCATTTTTATTCAATTTTGTTTTTTATTCAACTTCTATTTTTATTCAATTTCCTTTTCTATTCAACTTTCTTTTTTATTTAATTTCCAAATAGATTGTTAAGGTATAGTGGTTTATTGAATGAACTTCCATTTTTAATTTTATGCAACTTCCATTTTTATTTTTATTCAATTTCCTTTTCTATTCAAGTTACTTTTCTATTCAACTTCCTTTTTTATTTAATTTCCAAATAGATCGTTAAGGTATAGTGGTTTCTTGAATGAATTCCATTTTTAATTTTATGCAACTTCCATTTAATTTTCTTTTCTATTCAACTTCCTTTTTTTATTTAATTTCCAAATTGATAGTTAACGTATACAGCTTGCATTTTTGTTCAACTTTCAATTTTACTCAATTTTCAAATAAGAAGTTCAACTTCCAAATAGAGTGTTAAGGTATAGAGGTTTCTTGAATGAACTTCCATTTTTATTTTTATGTAACTTCCATTTTTATTTTTATTCAACTTCCATTTTTATTTCTATTCAACTTCCTTTTATATTTAATTTCCAAATTGATTGTCAAGGTATAGTGGTTTCTTGAATGAACTTCCATTGTTAATTTTTATTCAACTTCCATTTTTATTTTATGCAACTTCTATTTTTTAATTTTATGCAACTTCCATTTTTATTTTTATTCAACTTCCATTTATTCAATTTGTTTTTCTATCTATCTTTCTTTCTTTTTATTTAATTTCCAAATAGATCGTTAAATAAAAATGGATGTTGTATATAATTAAAAATGGAAGTTCATTCAAGAAATCACTATACCTTAACGATCTATTTGGAGATTAAATAAAAAAGGAAGTTGAGTAGAAAATAGAATTGAATAAAAATGGAAGTTGAATAAAAATAAAAATGAAAGTTGCATAAAACTTACAATGGAAGTTCTTTCAAGAAACTACTATACCCTAACGACCTTAACGATCTATTTGGAAATTAAATAAAAATAAAAGTTGAATAGAAAAGGGGAAATTGAATAAAAAAAGACGTTGTATAAAAATAAAAATGAAAGTTCATTCAAAAAACCACTATACTTTAACGATCTATTTGGAAATTATATAAAAAAGGAAGTTGAATAAAAATGGAAGTTGCATAAACTTAAAAATGTAAGTTCATTCAAGAAACCACTATACCTTAGCGATCTATTTGGAAAGTAAATGAAAAAAGAAAGTCAAATAAAAAAAGAAATTGAATAAAAACGGAAGTTAAATAAAAATAAAAATGCAAGATGAATAAAAATAAAAATAGAATTTGCATGAAATTAACAATGGAAGTTGAATAGAAAAGGAAATTAAATAAAAAAGGACGTTGACTAGAAAAGGAAATTGAATAAAAATTGAAAGTTCATTCAAAAAACCACTATATTTTAACGCTCTATTTGGAAATTAAATAAAATAGGAAGTTGAATAGAAAAGGAAATTGAATAAAAATAAAACTGGAAGTTGTATAAAATTAACAATGGAAGTTCATTCAACAAACCACTATACCTTAACGATCTATTTGGAAATTAAATATAAAAGGAAGTTAAATAGAAAAGGAAATTGACTACAAAAGGACATTGAATCAAAATGGAAGTTGAATAAAATTGAAAATGGAAGTTCATTGAAGAAACCACCATACCTTAACGATCTATTTGGAAATTAAAGAAAAATGGAAGTTGCATAAAATTAAAAAGGAAATTAAATAAAAATGGAAGATGAATAAAAATAAAAATGGAAGTTGCATAAAATAATAAAAATAGAATTTGCATAAAATTAACAATTGAAGTTGATTCAAGAAACCACTATACCTTAACGATCTATTGGAAACTAAAGAAAAAAGGAAGTTGAATGAACTCGAATAGAAAACGAAATTGAATAAAAATGGAAATGGAATTTGCATAAAATTAACAATCTATTTGGAAATTAAAGAAAAAAGGAAGTTGAATAGAAAAGGAAATTGAATAAAAATAGAAATTAATTCAAGAAACCATTATACCTTAGCGATCTATTTGGAAAGTAAATAAAAAAATGAAGTTGAATAGAATATGAAATTGAATAAAAGTTAAAAAAGGAAGTTGAATACAAATGGTAGTTGAATAAGAATAAAAATGGAAGTCGCATAAAATTAAAAATCGAAGTTAATTCAAGAAACCACTACTATACCTTAACGATCTATTTGGAAATTAAACAAAAAAGGAAGCTGAATATAATTGAAGTTTAATAAAAATAAAAAGGAAGTTGAATAAAAAAGTAAATTGAATAAAAATGGAAGTTGAATAGAAAAGAAAATTGCATAAAAATGGAAGTTGCCTAAAATTAATAATGGAAGTTTAATTTTTATTCAACTTTCATTTTTATTTTTAATTTCCAAATAGATCGTCAAGGTATAGTGGTTTATGCAACTTCCATTTTTATTCAACTTCCTTTTTTCTTTAATTTCCAAATAGATCGTTAAGGTATAGTGGTTTCGTAAATGCAACTTCCATTTTTATTGAATAGAAAAGGAAATTGGATAAAAATTGAAGTTGAATAAAAATAAAAATGGAAGTTCATTCAAGAAATCACTATAAAACTAGAAGTTGAATAAAAATGAAAGTTCATTGAAGAAATCACTATAACTTAACGATCTATTTGGAAATTGAATAAAAAAAGAAGTTGAAAAGAAAAGTAAATTAAATAAAAATGGAAGTTGAATAGAAAAGGAAATAGAAATAAAAATGGAAGTTGAATAAAATTAACAATGGAAGTTCATTTAAGAAACCAATATACCTTAACGATCTATTTGGATACCACTATACCTTAGCGATCTATTTGGAAATAAAATAAAAAAAAGGAAGTTGAATAGAGAAGGAAGTTGAACAAAAAAGGAAATTGGATAGAGAAGGAAATTGAATAAAAATGGAAGTTGAATAAAATTAAAAATTAAATAAAACTAGAAGTTGAACAAAAATAAAAATGGAAGTTGAATAAAAATAAAATTGAAAGTTCATTCAAGAAACCACTATAACCTAACGAATTATTTGGCAATTAAATAAAAAATAAAGTTGAATAGAATAGGAAATTGAATAAAAATGGAAGTTCATTCAAAAAACCACTATATCTTAACGATCTATTTGGAAGTTAAATAAAAAAAAAAAGTTGAATAGAAAAGGAAATTGAATAAAAATGGAAGTTGAATAAAAATAAAAATGGAAGTTGCATAAAATTGACAATGGAAGTTCATTCGAGAAACCACTATACCTTAACGATTTATTTGGAAATTAAATAGAGAAGGAAGTTGAATAAAAAAGGAAATTAGATAAAAATAAAAATTGAAAGTTGAGTAAAAAAAAAAAAATAGAAACCACTATACCTTAACGATCTATTTGGAAATTAAAAAAAAAAAGAAAAAGTTGAATAGAAAAGGAAATTGAATAAAAATGGAAGTTGAATAAAAATCAAAAAGGAAGTTGCCTAAAATTAACAATGGAAGTTCATTCGAGAAACCACTATACCTTAACGATCTATTTGGAAATTAAATAGAAAAGCAAATGGAAGTTGCATAAAATTAAAAAGGAAGTTGAATAAAAATAAAAATGGAAGTTGAATAAAATTAAAAATGGAAGTTCATTCAAGAAACCACTATACCTTAATGATCTATTTGGCAATTAAATAAAAAATGAAGTTGAATTGAAAAGAAAATTGGATAAAAATGGAAGTTGAATAAAAATAAAAATTGAAGTTGCATAAAATTAGCAACGAAGGTTCATTGAAGAAACCACTATACCTTAACAATCTATTTGGAAATTAAATAAAATGGAATTTGCATGAAAATAAAAATAGAAGTTCATTCAAGAAACCACTATACCATAACGATCTATTTGGAAATTAAATAAAAAATGAAGTTGAATAGAATAGGAATAGATCGTGAAGGTAGAGTGGTTTCCTGAATGAACTTACATTGTTAATTTAATTTTATGTAACTTTCATTTTTATTTTTATTCAACTTTCATTTCTATTCAACTTCCTTTTTTATTTAATTTCCAAGTAAATCATTAAAGTATAGTGGTTCTTGAATTAACTTCCATTTTTATTCAATTCTATTTTCTATTCAACTTCCTTTTTCTATTCAACTTTTATTTTTATTCAATTTCTATTTTTATTCAATTTACTTTTTTATTCAACTTTCTTTTTGATTTAATTTCCAAATAGATCGTTATCGTATAGTAGTTTCTTGAATGAACTTACATTGTTATTTTATTCAACTTCAATTTTTAATTTTATGCAACTTCTATTTTTATTTTTATTCAACTTCCATTTTTAATTTTTTTCAACTATCTTTTTTATTTAATTTCCAAACAGATCGTTAAAGTATAGTGGTTTCTTGAATGAACTTCCATTTTTAATTTTATGCAACTTCCATTTTTATTTTTATTCAACTTCTTTTTATTTTTAATTTCCAAATATATTGTTAAGGTATAGTGGTTTCTTGAATGAACTTCCATTTTTATTTTTATTCAACTTCCATTTTTATTCAATTTCCTTTTCAATTCAACTTCATTTTTATTTAATTTCCAAATAGATCGTCAAGGTATAGTGGTTTCTTGAATGAACTTCCATTTTTAATTTTATGCAACTTTTATTTTTATTTTTATTCAACTTCAATTTTTATTCAATATCCTTTTCTATTAAACTTCCTTTTTTTTATTTAATTTCCAAATAGATTGTTATGGTATACTAGTTTCTCAAATAGAAAGGGAAATTGAATAAAAAAAGAAGTTGAATAGAAATGGATATTGAATCTTGAATTAACTTCTATTTTAATTTTATTCAACTCCCTTTTTCTATTTAATTTTGTTTTCTATTCAACTTCCTTTTATTTTTATTCAACTTCCATTTTTATCCAATTTCCTTTTGTATTCAACTTCCTTTTTTATTTAATTTTGTTTTCTATTCAACTTCTATTTTTATTTACTTTCCAAATAGATCGTTAGGGTATAGTAGTTTCTTGAATTAACTTCCATTGTTATTCAGTTTCATGTTCTATTCAACTTCCTGTTTTATTTAATTTCCAAATAGATCGTTAAGGTATAGTGGTTTCTTGAATAAACTTCGATTTTTATTTTTATTCAACTTCCGTTTCTATCCAATTTCCTTTTCTATTCAACTTCCTTTTTTATTCAATTTCCAAATAGACTGTTAAGGTATGGTGGTTTCTTGAATTAACTTTCATTTATATTTTTATTCAGTTTTCATTTTTATTCAATTTCCTTTTCTATTCAACTTCTTTTTTTATTTAATTTTCAAATAGATCGTTAAGGTATAGTGGTTTCTTGAATTAACTTCCATTTATATTTTTATTCAGTTTTCATTTTTATTCAATTTCATTTTCTATTCAACGTCCATTTCCAAACTTCCTTTTTTTATTAAATTTTCATTTCTATTCAATTTCTTTTTTATTTAATTTCCAAATAGATCGTTAAGGTAGAGTGGTTTCTTGAATGACATCATTTTCTATTCAACTTCCTTTTTTATTTTTATTCATCTTCCATTTTTATCCAATTTTCTTTTCTATTCAACTTCCTTTTTTTATTCAACTTCCGTTGTTAATTTTATGCAACTTGCATTTTTATTCAATTTGTTTTGTATTCGAGTTCCTTTTTTATTTAATCTCCAAATAGATCGTTCAGGTAGAGTGGTTTCTTGAATTAACTTCCATTGTTAATTTTAGGCAACTTCCATTTTTATTCAATTTCCTTTTCTATTCAACTTCATTTTTTATTTAATTTCCTTTTCTATTCAACTTCTTTTTTTATTTTTATTCAACTTCCTTTTTTATTTTATACAACTTCTATTTTTATTTTTACTCAACTTCTATTTTTATTTAATTTCCTTTTCTATTCAATTTCCTTTTCCAAATAAATCGTTAAGGTATAGTGTGATCTTGAATGATCTATTGGGAAATTAAATAAAAAAGGAAGTTGAATAGAAAAAGAAATTGAATAAAAAGTGAAAGTTTAATAAAAATAAAAATGGAAGTTCAATTTCCTTTTCTATTCAACTTCATTTTTTTATTTAATTTTCAAATAGACCGTTAAGGTATCGTCAAGGTATAGTGGTTTCTTCAATGAACTTCCATTTTTATTTTTATTCAACTTCTATTTTTATTCAATTTCTTTTTTTATTTAATTTCCAAATAGATCGTTAAGGTATAGTGGTTTCTTGAATGAACTTCGATTTTTATTTTTATGCAACTTCTATTTTTAATTTTATGCAACTTCCGTTTTTATTCAATTTTCTTTTCTATTCAACATCCTTTTTTATTTAATTGCCAAATAGATCGCTAAGTTATAATGGTTTCTTGAATGAACTTTCATTTTAAATTTCATGCAACTTTCATTTTTATTTTATTGAATTTCCATTTTTATTTGTATTCAACTTCCATTCTTAAGTTTTTGCAACTTCCATTTTTATTCAATTTCCTTTTCTATTCAACTACATTTTTTTATTTAATTTCCAAATAGATTGTTAAGGTATTATGGTTTCTTCAATGAACTTCCATTTTTAGTTTTATACAACTTTCATTTTTATTCAATTACCTTTTCTATTCAACTTCCATTTTTGTTTTTATTCAATTTCATTTTCTATTCAACGTCCATTTTTTATTTAATTTCCAAATAGATCGTTGAGTTATAGTGGTTTATTGAATGAACTTCCATTGTTAATTTTATGCAACTTTCATTTTTATTTTTATTCAACTTTCATTTTTATTTTTATTCATCTTCCATTTTTATTTTTATTCAACTTCCATTTTTATTCAATTTCCTTTTCTATTTAATTTCCAAATAGATCGCTAAGGTATAGTGGTTTCTTCGATGAACTTCCATTGTTAATTTTATGCAACTTTCATTTTTATTTTTATTCAATTTCCATTTTATTCAACTACATTTTTATTCAACTTCCATTTTTATTCAATTTACTTTTCTATTCAACTTCCTTTTTTTATTTAATTTCCAAATAGATTGTTAAGGTATAGTGGTTTCTTAAATGAACTTACATTGTTAATTTTATGCAACTTCCATTTGTAATTTTAGGCAACTTGCAGTTTTAATTTTATTCAACTTTACTTTTTATTCAATTTCCATTTTTATTCAACTTCCATTTTTATTTAATTTCCACATAGATCGTTTTGGTATATTCGTTTCTTGAATGAACTTCCATTTTTATTTTTATTCGACTTCTATTTTTATTGAATTTCCTTCTCTATTCAACCTCCTCTTTTTTTTTTTTAATTTACAAATAAATCGTTAAGCTATAGTGGTTTCTTGAATGAACTTCCACTGTTAATTTTATTCAACTTCCTTTTTTATTAAATTTCCTTTTCTATTCAACGTCCTTTTTTATTTAATTTCCAAATAGATCGTTAGGGTATAGTGATTTCTTGAATGATCTTCCATTTTTAATTATATACAACTTCCATTTTTATTTTTATTCATCTTCCATTTGTACTCAACTTCCTTTTTTATTTAATTTCCAAATAGATCGCTAAGGTATAGTGGTTTCTTGAATGAACTTCCAATGTTAAATTTTATTCAACTTCCATTTTTAATTATATGCAACTTCCATTTTTATTTTTATTCATCTTCCATTTGTATTCAACTTCCTTTTTTTATTTAATTTCCAAATAGATCGCTAAGGTATAGTGGTTTCTTGAATGAACTTCCAATGTTAAATTTTATTCAACTTCCATTTTTAATTTTATGCAACTTCCATTTTTATTTTTATTCATCTTCCATTTGTATTCAACTTCATTTTTTTATTTAATTTCCAAATAGATCGCTAAGGTATAGTGATTTCTTGAATGAACTTCCAATGTTAAATTTTATTCAACTTCCATTTTTAATTTTATGCAACTTCCATTTTTATTTTTATTCATCTTGCATTTGTATTCAACTTCCTTTTTTTTATTTAATTTCCAAATAGATCGCTAAGGTATAATGGTTTCTTGAATGAACTTCCAATGTTAAATTTTATTCAATTTCCATTTTTAATTTTTATGCAATTTTCTTTTCTATTCATTTTTGTTTTCTATTCAACTTCCTTTTTTATTTAATTTCCAAATAGATCGTTAAGGTATAGTAGTTTCTTGATTGAACTTCCATTTTTAATTTTATGCAACTTCCTTTTTTATTTTTGTTCAACTTCCGTTGTTAATTTTATGCAAGTTCATTCAAGAAATCAATTTCCTTTTCTATTCGACTTCATTTCTATTCGATTTTCAAATAGATCGTTAAGGTATAGTGGTTTATTGAATGAACTTCCATTTTTATTTTTATTCAACTTCCTTTTCTGTTCAACCTCTTTTTTTTTTTTATTCAACTTCAATTTTTGATTTTTTGCGACTTCCATTTTTGTTTTTATTTAATTTACTTTTTTATTCAACTTCCATTTTTATTTAATGTCCAAATAGATCGTTAAGGTATAGTGGTTTTTTGAAAGAGCTTCCATTTTTAATTTTATGCAACTTCCTTCTCTATTCAACTTTCTTTTCTATTCAACTTTATTTTTTATTTAATTTCAAGTAAATCGTTAAGGTATAGTGGTTTTTATTTAATTTTCCTTTCAATTCAACTGCCTTTTTTATTTAATTTTCAAATAGATCGTTAAGGTATAGTAGTTTCTTGAATCAACTTCCATTGTTAATTTCATGCAACTACCATTTTATTTTATTCAACTTTCATATTTATTCAATTTACTTTTCTATTCAGCGTCTTTTTTTATTTAATTTTCAAATAAATCGTTAAGGTATTATGGTTTCTTGAATGAACTTACATTGTTAATTTTATGCAACTTCCATTTTTATTCAATTTCCTTTTCTATTTAACTTCCTTTTTGATTTAATTTCCCAATAGAACTTTATGGTATAGTGGTTTCTTGTATGCAATTCAGTCAAAAAACCAATATAGTTTAACGATCTATTTGGAAATTAAGTAAAAAATGAAGTTGAATAGAAAATGAAATTGAATAAAAAGGAAGTTGAATTGAAAAGAAAATTGGATAAAAATGGAAGTTGAATAAAAATGGAAGTTGAATGAAAAAGGAAGTTGAATAGAAAAGAAAATTGAATAAAAATGGAAGTTGCATAAAATTAAAAATGGAAGTTTATTCAAGAAACCACTATACCGTAACGATCTATTTGGAAATTAAATAAAAAAGAAAGTTGAATAAAAATGAAAGTTGAATAAAATAAAATGGAATTTGCATGAAAATAAAAATGGAAGTTTATTCAATAAACCAGTATAACTTAACGATCTATTTGGAAATTAAATAGAAAAAGAAATTGAATAAAAATGGAAGTGGAAATTAAATAAAAAAGAAGTTGAATAGAAAACAAAATTGAATAAAAATGAAAGTTGCATAAAATTAAAAATGAAGTTGAATAGAAAAGGAAATTAAAAACAAAAAGGATGTTGAATAGAAAAAGAAATTGGATAAAAATAGAAGTTGAATAAAAATAACAATAGAAGTTCATTTAAAAAACCACTATATCTTAACGATCTATTTGGAAACCACTATACCTTAGCGATCTATTTGGAAATTAAATAAAAAAGGAAGTTGAATAGAATAGGAAATTGAATAAAAATAGAAGTTGAATAAAAATAAAATTGGATGTTCATTCAAGAAACCACTATAACTTAACGATCTATTTGGAAATTAAATAGAACAGGAAATTGAATAAAAAAAGAAAATTGAATAAAAATGGAAGTTGAATAGAAAAGTAAATTGAATAAAAATAGAAGTTGAGTAAAAATAAAATTGAAGTTCATTCAAGAAAGCACTATATCTTAACAATCTATTTGGAAACTAAATAAAAAAGGAAGTTGAATAGAAAAGGAAATTGAATAAAAATGGAAGTTCATTCAAGAAACCACTATATCTTAACGATCTATTTGGAAATTAAATAAAAAATGAAGTTGAATAAAACTAAAAATGGAATTTCATTCAAAAAATCACTATACCTTAACGATCTATTTGGAAATTAAACAAAAAAAGAAGTTGAATAGAAAAGCAAATTGAATAAAAATGGAAGTTGAATAAAAATAAAAATGGAAGTTGCATAAAATTAAAAATGGAAGTTCATTGAAGAAACCACTATACCTTAACGATCTATTTGGAAATTAAATAAAAAATGGAAGTTGAATAGAAAAAGAAATTGAATAAAATCGGACGTTGAATAAAATTAAAAATGAAAGTTGAATAAAATTAAAAATGGAAGTTCAATCAAGAAACCATTATACTTTAACGGTCTATTTGGAAATTAAATAAAAAAGGAAGTTGAATAGACAAGGAAATTGAATAAAAAAAATGAAGTTGCATAAAATTAAAAATTGAAGTTCATTCAAGTTCATTTAAGGTATAGTGGTTTCTTGAATGAACTTCTATTTTTATTTTTATTCAACATCCGTTTTTATTCAATTTCTTTTTCTATTCAATTTCTTTTTTTATTCAACTTCAATTTTTAATTTTATGCAGCTTCTATTTTTATTTTTATTCAACTTCCATTTTTAATTTTATTCAACTTCCATTTTTATTCAATTTCCTTTTCTATTTAATTTCCAAATAGATCGTTAAGGTATCGTTAAGGTATAGTGGTTTCTTTGAAAGAACTTCCATTTTTATTTTTATTCAACTTCCATTTTTATTCAATTTCCTTTTCTATTCAACTTCCTTTTTTATTTAATTTCCCAATAATTCATTAAGGTATAGTGGTTTCTTGAATGAACTTCCATTTTTATTTTTGTTCAACTTCAATTTTTATTCAATTTCCTTTTCTGTTCAACTTCCTTTTTTATTTAATTTCTAAGTAAATCGTTAAGGTATAGTGGTTTCTTGAATGAACTTCCATTTTTATTTTTAGGCAACTTCCATTTTTGTTTTTATTCAATTTCCTTTCTATTCAAGTTACTTTTCTATTCAACTTCTTTTTTTTATTTAATTTTCAACTTTTTATTCAATAGAAACCACTATACCTTAACGATCTATTTGGAAATTAAATAAAAAATGAAGATGAATAGAAATAAAAAAAAAATGGAAGTTGAATAAAAATATAAATGGAATTTGCATAAAATAAAAAATAAACCAGTATAACTTAGCGATCTATTTGGAAAGTAAATAAAAAAAATGAACTTCCATTTTTAATTTTATGCGACATCCTTTTTTATTTTATGCAACTTCCATTTATATTTTTATTCAACTTCCATTTTTTTTTTTATTCATCTTCATTTTTTATTTAATTTCCAAATAGATCGTTAAGGTATAGTGGTTTCTATTGAATAAAAAGTTGAAAATTAAATAAAAAAGGAAGTTGAATAGAAAAGTAATTTGAATAGAAAAGGAAATTGAATAAAAACATAAATGGAAGTTGCCTAAAAATAAAAATGGAATTTCATTCAAGAAACCACTATACCTTAACGATTTACTTGGAAATTAAATAAAAAAAGAAGTTGAATAGAAAAGGAAATTGAATAAAAATGGAACTTGAATAAAAATAAAAATGGAAGTTCATTCAAGAAACCACTATACCTTAATGAATTATTTGGAAATTAAATAGAAAATGAAGTTGCATAGAAAATGATATTGAATAAAAATGGAAGTTGAATAAAAATAAAAATGGAAGTTCTTTCAAAGAAACCACTATACCTTAACGATCTATTTGGAAATTAAATAGAAAAGGAAATTGAATAAAAATAGAAGTTGAATAAAAAAAAAATAGAAGTTGCATAAAATTAAAAATTGAAGTTGAATAGAAAAGGAATTTGAATAAAAATGGATGTTGAATAAAAATAAAAATAGAATTTCATTCAAGAAACCACTATACCTTAAAGATCTTTCCAAATAGATCGTTAAGGTAGAGTTATAGTGATCCTGGTTTCCCTTTCTTTAATTGTTGTATCCGGACTTAGGTTCCGTGGAGTTGGTTGTTGTGTATATCTTGTTTACATCCTTTACTCTTTATATTTGAGTCTCGGGTTCCGTTGGGCAGGTTTGAAACAGGTTAGTTGAGCTTAGAAACCAAAAGTAGTTGCCAAGAAATTAGCCTTCACGCTCAAGCGGAGCTTTTGACGCTCGAGCGGGCCCTTCGTTGTTGCTTCTCCGCTCGAGCGGGAGTTTTGACGCTCGAGCGTGATTTTCCATCTCCCAGTATTTCCTCTTCAGTTTTGGACGATCGAGCGTCAGTTTTGACGCTCGAGCGTGAGCTTGTGTGTGACGCTCGGGCGGGGAGTTTTACGCTCGAGCAAGGATCTGGTTTAGCAAAAGTTCTGGGAGTGTGTATCCGGCGCTCGAGCGATAGTTTGGACGCTTGAGCGTGAGTCTGTGAGTGACGCTCGAGCAGGGGTTTCCATGCTTGAGCGGGGCGATTTTTATAACAACTTCGGGATTCCATTTTTGAATCACTTTTCAACATCCTTTCTCTCTCTTACTTTTCCGAAAAAGCCATTTGAGAGCTTCTCTCACTAAAACTCAACTTCTCTATATGTATTGATCTAGTAGGAGTGATTTCCTCACCTTGGGCCTTTATAAAAGTTGTGTTGATCGTCGAGGGCTATCTTTTGATCCGAAAATTTTGGGATTTGGAGCATCTTCAATTTCTTCATCTTCTTCCCTTGGGCTCCGGATTTGAGGTAGGGATTCCTACTCACTCTTATGGGTTTTGACCTAGATTTTGAGCTTGTTGTTTAAATGGTTGGTTTTGGAACTTAGGGTTTCAAAAGATACAAAAGATGGTTTTGTTATTTTGATTCTTAAATATGTATTTTGGGTTTCAAAATGATGTTATTGTTGTTGATAGTAGATATTTGAACCATTGGGTTAATATTGAAAGATGAGGAAGAAAGCCCAAATTTGTATATAAATTAATTGGTATAATTAATTTGGGAAAGTTATGGATTTGAGAAATTGAGTTAAATATAATGATAGTGACTCATTATGAGTTGGAATAGTGGAGTCAGATTAATAAATCGTTCACTTTTAAAAATGCGGTATATACGTTGTGTTGTGTGGGAGGAGATAGGGGATGTACTCCACGGTTTAGGGGAAGATAGGGGATGGACCTCTAAACCGGATAGTGTTTAGGAGAAGATAGGGGATGGACTCCGTAGATACAGCTCTTATGCTTATCTAATGATGTATTGATAGAGCTCATATGCTTATCTATGGAAGTGATGATAGAGCTAATATGCTTATCTGTTGAATTGTTGATAGAGCACATACGCTTATCTATCGAAGTATTGACATAGCTAATATGCTTATATATTGTGAAGTGGGAAATGTTTAATATGAGTTACTACCTCATGAAATTGTTGGCCGGGTTCTGGGCCGTAGTTGTAAATTCTGAATTTGGTAAGAAATGGAAAATGAAATATAACATGGACACTTTGGTCATGTAGTGAAAAGGGTATATGAATTGATTTATGTGAGTCAAACATTTATCATTTGCTAACGTCTTAGTTACTGCTCATATTGTGTTTAGCATATCTCTACTGGGCGTTGGCTCACCCTTTATGGGACATCACTTTCAGGTACAGGTAGCATGCCACCTCAAAGGGCATAGCTTGGATACTTGTGGGAGTTGAAGACTCTTTTTGATTATTTTGCTTGTGTTACATGTATACCAAGCCAAGGGCTTATTTTGTATAGAGTTAGTACTCTTCTTTTTGTAACCAAGTGTTGACTTGGAAAGCTGTAAGCCCTTAGGGTATTTGCTTTTGTTGTTAACATGTAATACTGTTGTAAGAACTACTCTGATGAATAGAAAGGTGTTGATTTCTCTTATATCATTGCATGTCTAAATGATGGGTTTTATATATTATTTCGAGGGCGTTACAAGAGTGGCCTCTTGAATGAACTTCAATTTTTAATTTTATGCAACTTCATTTTTTTATTCAATTTCCTTATCTATTCAACTTCCTTTTTTATTTAATTTCCAAATAGACCGTTAAGGTATAGTGGTTTCTTGATGAACTTCCATTTTTAATTTTATTCAACTTCCATTTTCAATTTTATTCAACTTCCGATTTTATTCAATTTCTTTTTCTATTCAACTTCATTTTTTTATTTAATTTCCAAATAGATCGTTGAAGCATAGTGGTTTCTTCAATGAACTTCCATTTTTAATTTTATGCAACTTCTATTTTTATTTTTATTCAACTTCCATTTTTATTCAATTTCCTTTTCTATTCAACTTCATTTTTTGTTTAATTTTCAAATAGATCGTTAAGGTATTCTAGTTTTTTGAATGAACTTCCATTTTTATTTTTATTCAACTTCATTTTTTATTTAATTTCCAAATAGATCGTTAAGGTACAGTAGTTTCTTGAATGAACTTCCATTTTTATTCAATTTCCTTTTCTATTCAACTTCCTTTTTTATTTAATTTCCAAATAGATCGTTAAGATATAATGCTTTCTTGAATGAACTTCCATTTTTATTAAATTTACATTTCTATTCAACTTTCTGTTAATTTTATGCAACTTCCATTTTTATTTTCATTCATCTTCCAATTTTATCCAATTTCCTTTTCTATTTGACTTCATTTCTATTCGATTTTCAAATAGATCGTTAAGGTATAGTGGTTTCTTGAATCAACTTCCATTGTTAATTTTATGCAACTACCATTTTATTTTATTCAACTTTCATATTTAGTCAATTTTGTTTCTATTCAACTTCATTTTTTATATAATTTCCAAATAGATCGTTAAGGTATTATGGTTTCTTGAATGAACTTACATTGTTAATTTTATACAACTTCCATTTTTATTCAATTTTCTTTTCTATTTAACTTCCTTTTTGATTTAATTTCCCAATAGATCTTTATGGTATAGTGGTTTATTCAATTTCCTTTTCTATTTTTATTCACTTTCCTTTCTATTCAACTTTCTTTTTTATTCAATTTCCAAATAGATCACTAAGGTATAGTGGCTTCTAGAATGAACTTCTATTGTTAATTATATGCAACTTCCATTTATATTTTTATTCAACTTCCATTTTTTATTTAATTTTCAAATAGATCGTTAAGATATAGTGGTTTCTTGAATGAACTTCCATTTTTATTTTTATTTTTATTCAATTTCACTTTTCTATTCAACTTCCTTTTTTATTTTTATTCAAGTTCCATTTTTGTTTTTATTCATCTTGCATTTTTATCCAATTTTCTTTTCTATTCAACTTACATTTTAATTTTTATTCAATTTCCATTTTCATTTTTATTCAACATCCATTTTTATTCAACTTCCTTTTTATTTAATTTCAAAATAGATCGGTAAGATATAGTGGGATATTGAATGAACTTTCAATTTTTAATTTTGTTCAACTTCCTTTTTTATTTTTATTCAACTTCCATATTTATTCAATTTACTTTTCTATTCAACTTCCATTTCTATTCAACTTCTTTTTTTCTTTAATTTCCTTTTCTATTTAACTTCATTTTTTATTTTTCTTCAACTTCCATTTTATTCATCTTGCATTTTTATCCAATTTCCTTTTCTATTCAACTTCCTTTTGGAAATTAAATAAAAAAGGAAGTTGAATAAAAATGGATGCAACTTCCATTTTTAATTATATTCAACATCCATTTTTATGCAATTTTCTTTTCTATTCAACTTCATTTTATTATTTAATTTTATGCAACTTCCATTTTTATTTTTATTCAACTTCCATTTTTATTAAATTTACTTTTTTATTCAACTTCTTTTTTTATTTAATTTCCAAATAGATCGTTAAGGTATAGTGGTTTCTTAAATGAACTTCCATTTTTAATTTTATGCAACTTCCATTTTTATTTTTATTCTATTTCAATTTTTATTCAATTTCCTTTTTTATTTACTTTCCAAATAGATCGTTAAGGTATAGTGGTTTCTTGAATGAACCTCCATTTTTAATGTTATGCAACTTCCATTTTTAATTTTATTGAACTTCCATTTTTATTTTTATTCAATAAAAAAAAAGTTGAATAGAAAAGGAAATTGAATAAAAATTGAAATTGAATAAAAATAACAATGGAAGTTGCATAAAATTAAAAATTGAATAAAAGTTGAAGTAGAATAAAAAAGGAAGTTGAATCAAAATGGAAGCAGAATAAAAATAAAAATGGAAGTTGAGTAAAAATAAAAATGGAAGTTGAGTAAAAATAAGAATGGAAGTTGCATAAAAATAAAAATGGAAGTTGAATAGAAAAGGAAGTTGAATAAAAATGGAAGTTGAATAAAATTAAAAATGGAGGTTCATTCAAAAAACCACTATACCGTAACGATCTATTGGGTATTAAATAAAAATGAAGTTGAATAGAAAAGGAAATTGAATAAAAATGGAAGTTGAGTAAAAATAAAAATAGAAGTTCATTCGAGAAACCACTATACCTTAACGATCTATTTGGAAGTTGAACTTCTTATTTGGAAATTGAGTAAAAATGGAAGTTGAATAAAAATAAAAATCGAAGTTCATTCAAGATCCCAAAATACCTTAACGATCTATTTGGAAATTAAATAAAAAAGAAACCCTAACAATCTATTTGGAAATTAAAGAAAAAAAAATTTGAATAGAAATGGAAATTGAATAAAAATAGAAGTCGAATAAAATTAAAAAGGAAGTTGAATAAAAATGGAAGTTGAATAGAAAAGGAAATAAAATTAACAATGGAAGTTGCATAAAATTAACAATGGAAGTTCTTCCAAGTAACCACTATACCTTAACGATCTATTTGGAAATTAGAAAAAAAAAAGGAAGTTGAATAGAAAAGGATGTCATTCAAGAAACCACTATAACTTAACGATTTACTTGGAAATTAAATAAAAAAGGAAGTTGAATAGAAAACAAAATTGAATAAAAATGTAAGTTGCCTAAAATTAAAAATGAAAATTCATTCAAGAAACCACTATACCTTAACGATCTATTTGGAAATTAAACAAAAAAAGAAGTAGCATAAAATTAAAAATGTAAGTTGCATAGAGACGGAAATTAAATAAAAAAGGAAGTTGAATAAAAAAGTAAGTTGAATAAAAATATAAATGGAAGTTGCATAAAAATAAAAATGGATGTTAATTTCCTTCTCTATTCAACTTCTTTTTTCATTTTATGCAACTTCCATTTTTGTTCAACATCTATTTTTATTCAATTTCCTTTTCAACTTCCATTTTTTTTTTATTCAATTTCAATTTTTTATTCAATTTCCATTTTTATCCAGTTTCTATTTCTATACCTTAACAATTTATTTGGAAAGTAAATAAGAAAATGAAGTTGAATAGAATAGGAAATTGAACAAAAATGGAAATTGAATAAAACTTGAAATTGAATAAAATAAAAAAGGAAGTTGCATAAAATAAAAAATGAAAGTTGCATAAAATTAAAAATGGAAGTTGAATAAAATAAAAATCGAAGTTCATTCAAAAAACCACTATACCGTAACGATCTATTTGGAAATTGAATAAAAAAATGAAGTTGAATAAAAAAAAATTGAATAAAAATGGAAGTTCATTCGAGAAACCACTATAACTTAACGATCTATTTGGAAATTAAATAAAAAAAGGAAGCTGAATAGAAAACAAAATTGAATAAAAATGCAAGTTGCATAAAAATAAAAATTGAAGTTCATTCAAGAAACTACTATACCTTAACGATCTATTTGGAAATTAAATAAAAAAAGAAGTTGAATACAAAAGGAAATTGAATAAAAATGGAAGTTGAATAAAAATAAAAAAGGAAGGTGAATAGAAATGGAAATTGAATAAAAATAAAAATAGAAGTTGCATAAAATTAAAAATGGAAGTTCATTCAAGAAACCACTATACCTTAACGATTTATTTGTAAATTAAAAAAAATAAGTTGAATAGAAAAAGAAATTGAATAAAAATACTCAACTTGCATAAAATAAAAAATGGAAGTTGAATAGAAAATAGAATTGAATAAAAATGGAAGTTGAATAAAAATGGAAATTGAATAGAAATGAAAGTTGAGTAAAAATAAAAATGGAAGTTGAATAAAAATAAAAATGGATGTCGCATAAAATTAAAAATG
The DNA here is from genome assembly GCA_025200525.1 of Camellia lanceoleosa. Classification (NCBI taxonomy): domain Eukaryota; kingdom Viridiplantae; phylum Streptophyta; class Magnoliopsida; order Ericales; family Theaceae; genus Camellia; species Camellia lanceoleosa. Next base: position 1,436,075 of record JANUSC010000024.1, read on the forward strand.
GAGGTTCATTCAAGAAACCACTATACCTTAACGATCTATTTGCAAATTAAATAAAAAAAGAAGTTGAATAGAAATGGAAATTGAATAAAATTAAAATGGAAGTTCATACAATTAACAATGGAAGTTCATTTAAGAAACCACTATACCTTAACGATCTATTTGGAAATTAAATAAAAAAAGAAGTTGAATAGAAATGGAAATTGAATAAAAATGGAAATTGAATAAAAATAAAGTTGAATAGAAAAGGAAATCAAATAAAAATGGAAGTTGAATAAAATTAAAAATGGAAGTTGCATAAATTTAAAAATGAAAGTTGCATAAAAATAAAAATGGAAGTTGCGTAAAATTAAAAATGGAAGGTCATTGAAGAAACCACTATACCGTAGCGATCTATTTGGGTATTAAATAAAAAGAAAGTTGAATAGAAAAGGAAATTGAATGAAAATGGAAGTTAAATAAAAATAAAAATCGAAGTTTATTCAAGAAACCACTATACATTAACAATCTATTTGGAAATTAAATAAAAAAGGAAGTCGAATAGAAAAGAAAATTGAATAAAAATGGAAGTTGCGTAAAAATAGGAATTGAAGTTCATTCAAGATAACACTATTCCTCAGCGATCTATTTGCAAATTAAATAAAAAAAAGAAGTTGAATAGATAAGGAAATTGAATAGATATGGAAGTTAAACAAAAATGGAAGTTGAATAACAATGAAAGTTGCATAAAATTAGAAATTGAAGTTTATTCAAAAAATCACTATACCTTAACGATCTATTTGGAAATTAAGTAAAAAAGGAAATTTAATAAAAATGGATTTTGAATAAAAATAAAAATGGAAGTTGCATAAAATTAAAAAAAGAAGTTGAATAGAAATGGAAATTGAATAAAAATGGAAGTTCATTCAAGAAACCACTATACCTTAATGATCTATTTGGCAATTAAATAAAAATGGAAGTTGAATAAAAATAAAACTGGAAGTTGAGTAAAAATAAAAAATGGAAGTTCATTCAAGAAACCACTATACCTTAACGATCTATTTGGAAATTCAATAAAAAAAGGAAGTTGAATAGATAAGGAAATTGAATATAAATGGAAATTGAATAAAAATTGAAATTGAATAAAATAAAAAAGGAAGTTGCATAAAATAAAAAATGAAAGTTGCATAAAATTAAAAATGGAAGTTGAATAAAATAAAAATCGAAGTTCATTCAAGAAATCACTATACCTTAACGATCTATTTGGAAATTGAATAAAAAAATGAAGTTGAATAAAAAAGAAAATTGAATAAAAATGAAAGTTGAATAGAACATGAAATTGATCATTAAGGTATAGGGTTTCTTGAATGAACTTCCATTGTTAATTTTCAAATAGATCGTTAAGGTATACTGGTTTCTTGAATGAACTTCGATTTTTAATTTTATGCAACTTCCTTTTGTAGTCAATTTCCTTTTTTATTTAATTTCCAAATAGATCGTTAAGGTATAGTGTGATCTTGAATGAACTTCCAGTTTTAATTTTATTCAACTTTCAGTTTTAATTTTATTCAACTTCCATTTTTAATTTTATGCAACTTCCATTTTGATTTAATTTCCAAATAGATCGTTAAGGTATAGTGGCTTCTTCAATGAACTACCATTTTTTTTCAATTTGCTTGTCTATTCAACTTCCTTTTTTATTTAATTTCCAAATAGATCGTCAAGGTATAGTAGTTTCTTGAATGAATTTCGATTTTTATTTTTATTCAACTTCCATTTTTATTCAATTACCTTTTCTATTCAACTTCCTTTTTTATTCAACTTCCATTTTTATTCAATTTACTTTTCTATTCAACTTTCATTTTTCTTGAATGAACTTCCATTTTTATTCAATTTCCTTTTTTTAATGATATTATTTGGAAATTAAATAAAAAAATGAAGTTGAATAGAATAGGAAATTGAATAAAAATGAAAGTTGCATAAAATTAAAAATGAAAGTTGAATAAAATTAAAAATGGAAGTTCATTCAGGAAACCACTATACCTTAGTGATCAATTTGGAAATTAAATAAAAAAGGAAATTGAATAAAAATTGAAGTTGAATACAAATAAAAATAAAAATGGAAGTTAATTCACGAAACCTCTATACCTTAACGATCTATTTGGAAATTAAATAAAAAAGAAAGTTGAATAGAATAGGAAATTGAATAAATGGAAGTTGCATAAAATTAAAATTGAAAGTTCATTCAAGAAACCACTATACCTTAAAGATCTATTTGAAAATTAAATAAAAAATGAAATTGAATAAAAAAGGAAGTTGAATAAAAATAAAAATGGAAGTTGCATAAAATTAACAATGGAAGTTCATTCAAAAAAGCACTATACCTTAACGATCAATTTGGAAATTAAATAAAAAAGGAAGTGGAATAGAAAAAGAAATTGTATAAAAATCGAAGTTGAATAAAAATAAAAATGGAAGTTCATTCAAGAAATCACTATATTTTAACGATCTATTTGGAAATTAAATAAAAAAGGAAGTTGAATAGAAAAGGAAATTTAACAAAAATGGAAGTTGCATATAATTTAAAATTGAAGGTCATTCAAGAAACAACATACCTTAGCGATCTATTTGGAAATCAAATAAGAAATGAAGTTGAATAGAATAGGAAATTGAATAGAAATGGAAGTTGAATAAAAATAGAAGTTCATTCAAGAAACCACTATAACTTAACGATCTATTTGGAAATTAAATAAAAAAGGAAGTTGAATAGAAAATAGATCGTTAAGGTATAGTGGTTCCTTTTTTTTATTCAACTTCCATTTTTAATTTTATGACCTTTTTTATTTAATTTCTTTTTCTATTCAATTCTATTTTCTATTCAACTTCCTTTTTTATTTTTATTCAACTTAGATTTTTATTCAATTTCCTTTTCTATTCAACTTCTTTTTTTATTTAACTTCCAAATAGATCGTTAAGTTATAGTGGTTTTTTGAATGACCTTCCATTTTTAATTTTATGAACTTCCATTTTTATTTAATTTCCAAATAGATCTTTAAGGTATAGTGTGATCTTGAATGAACTTCCATTTTTAATTTTATTCAACTTCAATTTTTATTCAATTCTATTTTTTATTCAACTTCCATTTTTATTGAATTTCCTATTCTATTCAACTTCTTTTTTTTTATTTACTTTCCAAATAGATCGTTAAGGTATAGTGGTTTCTTGAATGAACTTCTATTTTAAATTTTATGCAACTTCCATTGTTAATTTTATACAACTTCTATTTTTATTCAACTTCCATTTTTATTCAATTTTCATTTCTATTCAACTTCCTTTTTTATGTAATTTCCAAATAGACCGTTATGGTATAGTGGTTTCTTCAATCAACTTCCATTTTTAATTATATGCAACTTTCATTTTTATTCAACTTCCATTTTTATCCAACTTCCCTTTCTATTCAACTTCAAGAAACCACTATACCTTAACGATCTATGTGGAAAGCAAATAAAAATGGAAGTTGCATAAAATTAAAAATGGAAGTTCAAAAAACCACTATACCTTAACGATCCATTTGAAAATTAAATAAAAAAATAAGTTGAATAGAAAAGGAAATTGAATAAAATCGGAAGATGAATAAAAATAAAAATGGAAGTTGAATAGAGAAGGAAATTTAACAAAAAAGGTAGTTGAATAAAAATAAAAATGGAAGTTTATTCAAGAAACCATAATACCTTAACGGTCTATTTGAAAATTAAACAAAAAAAGAAGTTGAATAGAGAAGGAAATGGAAATTAAATTAAAAAGAAAGATAGATAGAAAAACAAATTGAATAAAAATGGATGTTGAATAAAAATAAAATTAAAAATGCAAGTTCATTCAAGAAAAATAATAATGGAAGTTGCATAAAATTAAAAATTGAAGTTTATTCAAGAAACCACTATACCTTAACGATCTATTTGGAGATTAAATAAAAATTGAAGTTGAATAAAAATTAAAAGTGAAAGTTCATTCAAGAAACCACTATACCTTAACGATCTATTTGGAAGTTGAATAAAAAAGTAAATTGAATAAATATGGAAATTGAATAAAAATGGAAGTTGAATACAAAAGAAAATGGATGTTACATAAAATTAAAAATGGAAGTTGAATAAAAATAAAAATGGAAGTTGCATAAAATTAAAAATTGAAGTTCATCCAATAAACTACTATACCCTAACGATCTATTTGGAAATTAAATAAAAAAGAGGAGTTGAATAGAACATGAAATTGAATAACAATGGAAGTTGAATAAAAATAAAAATGGGAGTTGCATGAAATTAAAAATGGAAGTTGCATAAAATTAAAAATGGATGTTGAATAAAAATAAAAATGGAAGTTGAATAGAAATAAAAAAAGACATTGTATAAAATTAAAAATCGAAGTTCATTCAAGCAAGCACTATACCTTAACGATCAATTTGGAAATTAAATAAAAAAGGAAGTGGAATAGAAAAAGAAATTGTATAAAAATTGAAGTTGAATAAAAATAAAAATGAAAGTTAAATAAAAAAAGTTCAATTGAAAAAGAAATTGAATAAAAATGGAAGTTGAATAAAAATAAAAATAGAAGTTGAATAAAAATAAAACTAGAAGTTGAATAAAAATGGAAGTTGCATAAAAATAAAATGGAAGTTGCGTAAAACTTACAATGGAAGTTCTTTCAAGAAACCACTATACCTTAACGATCTATTTGGAAGTTAAATAAAAAAGGAAGTCGAATAGAAAAGGAAATTGAATAAAAATAAAAATGGAAGTTGCATAAAATTAAAAATTGAAGTTCATTTAAGAAACCACTATACCTTAACGATCTATTTGGAAATTAAATAAAAAAGGAAGTTGAATAAATATGGAAATTAAATAAAAACAAAATATACAACTTCTATTTTTATTTTTATGCAACTTCCATTTTTATTCAACTTCCATTTTTATTCAATTTCTTTTTTATTCAACTTCCTTTTTTATTTTTTATTCAATTCTATTTTCTTTTCTATTCAACTTCCTCTTTTTATTTAATTTCCAAATAGATTGTTAAGGTATAATGGTTTCTTAAATGAACTTGCATTGTTAATTTTATGCAACTTTCATTTTTATTTTTATTGTGCTTCCATTTTTATTCAATTTCATTTTCTATTCAACTTCCTTTTTTATTTAATTTCCAGATAGATCGTTAAGGTATAGTGGTTTCTTTAATGAACTTTCATTTTTAATTTTATGCAACTTCCATTTTCATTTTTATTCAACTTACATTTTTATTCAACTTGCATTTTTATTTAATTTCCAAATAGATCGTTAAAGTATAATGGTTTCTTAAATGATCTTCCATGTTAATTTTAGGCAACTTCCATTTTTATTGTATTCAATTCTATTTTCTATTCAACTTCCTTTTTTCTTTAATTTCCAAATAGATTGTTAAAGTATAGTGGTTTCTTGAAAGAACTTTTACTTTTATTTTCATACAAATTCCATTTTTATTTAATTTCCTTTGTTTTTTAATTTTGAAATAGATCGTTAAGGTATAGTGGTTTAATTTTATTCAACTTTCATTGTTAATTTTAGGCAACTTCCATTTTTATTTTTATTCAACTTCGATTTTTATTAAATTTCCTTTTCTATTCAATTTCCTTTTACTCAACTTTCATTTCTATTCAATTTCCATTTTTAGTTAATTTCCATTTTCATTCAATTTCCAAATAAATCGTTAAGGTATAGTGGTTTCTTGAATAAACTTCCATTTTTATTTTTATTCAACTTCTACTTTTATTCAATTTCCTTTTCTATTCAACTTCCTTTTTTATTGAATTTCCAAATAGATCGTTAAGGTATACTAGTTTTGTAAAGCCCTCCAAAAAAAATCCAAAAGTCATACATTCTTAACATGCTCAGACATAGGAGAATAAAGCATAAGTACATTTCATCAGAGTATTTCTTACAAATGTATTACATGTTAACAACAAAAGCAAATGCCCCATGGGTTTACAGTTTTCCAAGTCAACACTTGGTTACAAAAAGAAGAGTTCTAACTCTATACAAAATAAGCCCTTGGCTTGATTACAAAAAGAAGAATTCTAACTCTATACAAAATAAGCCCTTGGCTTGATTTACATGTAATACAAATAAAGTAATCACAAAAGATGACCCAGCCACTAATCCTCTCCAGCTACGTCCTTGGAGGTGGCATGCTGCCTGTACCTGAAAATGATGTCTCATATAGGGTGAGTCAATGCCCAGTAGAGGTATGCTAAACATTGTATGGGCAATAACTAAAACATCAGCATTTGATAAATGTTTAATTCACATAGATCAATTCATATTTCATTTCAAATACATGACTAGTGGGTCCATGTTCTTATTCCATCCCTTAACTAATTCTCAATTCACAACCTTGGCTCAGAACCTGGCCATATACTTTAGGTGAGATTACATCCCATATCAACAACGTTTCTATTTCAATTGAAATAACAACTCAAATTAATCATTTCATGTTTCATAATTGATACACATTTTAGTACTATATCCATCTCAGACAAAACACTTACATATTCCACATATGATACACATTTTAGTGCTGTATCAATGTCAAACAAAACACTTCCATATTCCACATATGATACACATTTTAGTGCTGTATCAATGTCAAACGATATCCGGTTTAGAGGTCCATCCCCTATCTTCCCCTAAACCGGGGAGTACATCCCCTATCTCCTCCCACACAACACAATGCATATAAACACATATTATATACATAATCAAACTAATACATAAAATTCATGTATTATATCAACCGCCATATTCAATGGCATACTCAATTGATTAGTTTTAGTTTGCCTAATCATCATGCATTGTCTATAACAATCAAGACTATCCTCCACCGATAGCCCAAAGCAATTATTTCTAAATAGATAATAATTACGTCCAACAGATAAATATCAACAATTTTAAAAGTGAGCGATCAATAAATCCAACTTCATTATTCCATCTCATAATGAGCCAATTTCAATATATTCAACTCAATTTCATATTCTCATAATTTTTCCAAATTAATTATACCAATTAATTTATGCACAAATTAGGGCTTTTTCCCTCCCCCCCAATTTCTCCATATTAACCCAAAGGTTCAAATATCAACAACTCTTCAACAATACCATCATTGTGAGACCCACATACATATTCAAGAGTCAAAATAACAAAACCTCCTTTATTCATTTTGAAACCCTAAGTCCCAAAATCTCCCAACTCAAACCATCTATACAAATAGCTCAATATTTATGTTAAAACACATAAGAATGAGTAGGAATCCCTACCTCAAATTTCGGAGCTCAACGGAGAAGAAGATGAAAACTCAAGGTGCTCCAAAACACGAGATTCTCGGATCAAAAGATAGCCCTCGACAAACTCAACACCTTTTGTAAAGGCTCAAGGGTAGGAGATCACTCTAACTAGATCAAATCTAAGAGAGAATGTGAGGTTTTAGAGAGAGGTGGTCTCCAATGGTGTTTTTCGAAAAGTAAGAGAGAGAAAAGGAAACCAAAAAGTGATCAAAAAAATCGAATCCCGAAGTGATATACCAGTCGCCCCGCTCAAGAGTGGAAACCCCCGCTCGAGCGTCAGACACAGACTCACGGTCGAGCGTCAAAAGCGCCGCTCGAGCGTAGATTACACACTTCCAGAAGTTTTGCAGATATGGTCCCCGCTCGAGCGTCAAACTCCCTGCTCGAGCAGAGGAATAAAAACAAAGGGTCACGCTCGAGCGTCTGAAGACCTGTAGACAAAAGTACTGGGAGGTGGAAAATTACGCTCGAGCGTCAAAACGCCCACTCGAGCGGAGAAGCAACAACGAAGGGCCCGCTCGAGCGTGAAGGCAAAAATCTGGGCAACTACTCTTGGTTTCTAAGTTCAACCAACCTGTAACAAACATACCCGACACATCCTATAACTCAAATACAAAGTACGAAAGGATGCAAACAAGATATAAGCAACTGCTAACATCCACGGAAACAAGTTCGGATCAATGTACACAAGAGGAAAAACTCGGGACCGCTATAAATTTTATGCAACTTCCATGGTTAATTTTATGCAACTTCCGTTTTTATTTTTATTCATCTTCCGATTTTATCCAATTTCCTTCTCTATTCAACTCTCTATTTTATTCAACTTCCATTTTTATTCATTTTCCTTTTTAATTTTATTCAACATACATTTTTATTCAATTTCCTTTTCTATTCAACTTCCTTTTTTATTTAATTTCCAAATAGATCGTTAACATATAGTGCTTTCTTGAATGAACTTCCATTTTTAATTTTATTCGACTTCCATTTTTATTCAATTTCCTTTTCTATTCAACTTCCTTTTTTATTTAATTTTCTATTTAATTTCCAAATAGATCGTTAAGATATAGTGCTTTCTTGAATGAACTTCCATTTTTAATTTTATTCAACTTCCATTTTTATTCAAGTTACTTTTCTATTCAACATCCTTTTTTATTTATTTCCAAATAGATCATTAAGGTATAGTGGTTTCTTGAATGAACTTCCATTTTTATTTTTATTCAACTTCCATTTTTATTCAAGTCACTTTTCTATTCAACATCCTTTTTTATTTATTTCCAAATAGATCGTTAAAGTATAGTGGTCTCTTGAATGAACTTCAATTTTTAATCTTTTCAATTCGACTTCATTTTTTACTTAATTTCCAAATAAATCTTTAGGGTATAGTGGTTTCTTAAATGAACTTCTATTTTTAATTTTATGCCACTTCCATTTTTATTTTTATTCGACTTCATTTTTTATTTAACTTCATTTTCTATTCAACTTTTATTTTTATTCAACTTCTTTTCTATTCTACTTCCTTTTTTGTTTAATTTTCAAATAGATCGTTAAGGTATAGTGGTTTTTTGAAAGAATTTTCATTTTTATTCAATTTCCTTTTTTATTTGTATTCAACTTCCGTTTTTATGCAAGTTCCATTTTTATTTTTATTTTTATTCAACATCCATTTTTATTCAACTTTCTTTTTTATTTCATTTCCAAATAGATCGTTACGGTATAGTGGTTTCTTGAATGAACTTCCATTTTTATTCAATTTCCTATTCTATTCAACTTCATTTTTTATTTAATTTTCAAATATATCGTTAAGGTATAGTGGTCTCTTGAATGAACTTCATTTTTTTAATCTTTTCTATTCGACTTCATTTTTTACTTAATTTCCAAATAAACCGTTACGGTATAGTGGTTTCTTGAATGAACTTCCATTTTTAATTTTATGCAACTTCTATTTTTATTTTATTCGACTTCATTTTTTATTTAACTTCCTTTTCTATTCAACTTTTATTTTTATTCATCTTCCATTTTTATTTAACTTCTTTTCTATTCAACTTCCTTTTTGGTTTAATTTTCAAAAAGATCATTAATGTATAGTGGTTTCTTTAATGAACTTTCATTTCTATTCAATTTCCTTTTTTATTTTTATTCAACTTCCGTTTTTATGCAAGTTCCATTTTTATTTTTATTTTTATTCAACATCCATTTTTATTCAACTTTCTTTTTTATTTAATTTCTAAATAGATCGTTAGGGTATAGTGGTTTCTTCAATGAACTTCCATTTTTATTCAATTTCTTATTCTACTCAACTTCACTTTTTATTTAATTTCCAAATAGATCGTTATGGTATAGTGGTCTCTTGAATGAACTTCAATTTTTAATCTTTTCTATTCGACTTCATTTTTTACTTAATTTCCAAATAAATAGTTAGGGTATACTGGTTTCTTGAATGAACTTCCATTTTCAATTTTGATGCAACTTCCATTTTATTTTCATTTGACTTCATTTTTTATTTAAATTCCTTTTCTATTCAACTTTTATTTTTATTCATCTTCCATTTTTATTCAACTTCCTTTTTTGTTTAATTTTCAAATAGATCGTTAAGGTATAGTGGTTTCTTGAATGAACTTCCATTTTTATTCAATTTCCTTTTTTTATTTTTATTCAACTTCCGTTTTTATGAAACTTCCATTTTTATTTTTATTTTTATTCAACATCCATTTTTATTCAACTTTCTTTTTATTTAATTTCCTAATAGATTGTTTGGGTATAGCGGTTTCTTGAATGAACTTCCATTTTTATTCAATTTCCTATTCTATTCAACTTCATTTTTTATTTAATTTCGAAATAGATCGTTAAGGTATAGTGGTCTCTTGAATGAACTTCAACTTTTAATCTTTTCTATTCGACTTCATTTTTTACTTGATTTCCAAATAAATCGTTACGGTATAGTGGTTTCTTGAATGAACTTCCATTTTTAATTTTATGCAACTTCTATTTTTATTTTTATTCGACTTCATTTTTTATTTAACTTCCTTTTCTATTCAACTTTATTTTTTATTCATCTTCCATTTTTATTCAACTTCCTTTTTTGTTTAATTTTCAAATAGATCGTTAAGGTATAGTGGTTTCTTGAATGAACTTCCATTTTTATTCAATTTCCTTTTTTTATTTTTATTCAACTTCCGTTTTTATGCAACTTCCATTTTTATTTTTATTTTTATTCAACATCCATTTTTATTCAGCTTTCTTTTTATTTAATTTCCTAATAGATTGTTTGGGTATAGCGGTTTCTTGAATGAACTTCCATTTTTATTCAATTTCCTATTCTATTCAACTTCATTTTTTATTTAATTTCCAAATAGATCGTTAAGGTATAGTGGTCTCTTGAATGAACTTCAACTTTTAATCTTTTCTATTCGACTTCATTTTTTACTTGATTTCCAAATAAATCGTTAGGGTATAGTGGTTTCTTGAATGAACTTCCATTTTTAATTTTATGCAACTTCCATTTTTATTTTTATTCGACTTCATTTTTTATTTAACTTCCTTTTCTATTCAACTTTCATTTTTATTCATCTTCCATTTTTATTCAACTTCTTTTCTATTCAACTTCCTTTTTTGCTTAATTTTGAAATAGATCGTTAAGGTATAGTAGTTTCTTGAATGAACTTCCATTATTATTCTATTTTCTTTTTTATTTTTATTCAACTTCCGTTTTTATGCAACTTCCATTTTTATTTTTATTTTTATTCAACATCCATTTTTATTCAACTTTCTTTTTTATTTAATTTCCAAATAGATCGTTAGGGTATAGTGGTTTCTTGAATGAACTTTCATTTTTATTCAATTTCCTATTCTATTCAACTTCATTTTTTATTTAATTTCCAAATATATCGTTAAGGTATAGTGGTCTCTTGAATGAACTTCATTTTTTAATCTTTTCTATTCGACTTCATTTTTTACTTAATTTCCAAATAAATCGTTAGGGTATAGTGGTTTCTTGAACGAACTTCCATTTTTAATTTTATGCAACTTCCATTTTTATTTTTATTCGACTTCATTTTTTATTTAACTTCCTTTTCTATTCAACTTTTATTTTTATTCATCTTCCATTTTTATTCAACTTCTTTTCTATTCAACTTCCTTTTTTTGTTTAACTTTCAAATAGATCGTTAAGGTATAGTGGTTTCTTGAATGAACTTCCATTTTTATTCAATTTCCTTTTTTATTTTTATTCAACTTTTGTTTTTATGCAACTTCCATTTTTATTTTTATTTTTATTCAACATCCATTTTTATTCAACTTTCTTTTTTATTTAATTTCTAAATAGATCGTTAGGGTATAGTGGTTTCTTGAATGAACTTCCATTTTTATTCAATTTCCTATTCTATTCAACTTCCTTTTTTATTTAATTTCGAAATAGATCGTTAAGGTATAGTGGTCTCTTGAATGAACTTCAATTTTTAATCTTTTCTATTCGACTTCATTTTTTACTTAATTTCGAAATAAATCGTTAGGGTATAGTGGTTTCTTGAATGAACTTCCATTTTTAATTTTATGCAACTTCCATTTTTATTTTTATTTGACTTCATTTTTTATTTAACTTTCTTTTCTATTCAACTTTTATTTTTATTCATCTTCCATTTTTATTCAACTTCTTTTCTATTCAACTTCCTTTTTTGTTTAATTTTCAAATAGATCGTTAAGGTATAGTGATTTCTTGAATGAACTTCCATTTTTATTCAATTTCCTTTTTTATTTTTATTCAACTTCCTTTTTTATGGAACTTCCATTTTTATTTTTATCTTTATTCAACATCCATTTTTATTCAACTTTCTTTTTTATTTAATTTCCAAATTGATCGTTTGGGTATAACAGTTTCTTGAATGAACTTCCGTTTTTATTCAATTTCCTATTCTATTCAACTTCATTTTTTATTTAATTTCCCAATAGATCGTTAAGGTATAGTGGTCTCTTGAATGAACTTCAATTTTTAATCTTTTCTATACGACTTCATTTTTTACTTGATTTCCAAATAAATCGTTAGGGTATAGTGGTTTCTTGAATGAACTTCCGCATTTAATTTTATGCAACTTCCATTTTTATTTTTATTCGACTTCATTTTTTATTTAACTTCTTTTTCTATTCAACTTTTATTTTTATTCATCTTTCATTTTTATTCAACTTCTTTTCTAGTCAACTTCCTTTTTTGTTTAATTTTCAAATAGATCGTTAAGGTATAGTCGTTTCTTGAATGAACTTATATTTTTATTCAATTTCTTTTTTTATTTTTATTCAACTTCCGTTTTTATGCAACTTCCATTTTTATTTTTATTTTTACTGAACATCCATTTTTATTCAACTTTCTTTTTTATTTAATTTCCAAATAGATCGTTAGGGTATAGTGGTTTCTTGAATGTACTTCCATTTTTATTCAATTTCCTATTCTATTCAACTTCATTTTTTATTTAATTTCTAAATAGATCGTTAAGGTATAGTGGTCGCTTGAATGAACTTCAATTTTTAATCTTTTCTTTACGACTTCATTTTTTACTTAATTTCCAAATAAAACGTTAGGGTATAGTGGTTTCTTGAATGACCTTCTATTTTTAATTTTATGCAACTTCTATTTTTATTTTTATTCGACTTTTTATTTAACTTCCTTTTCTATTCAACTTTGAATTTTATTCAGCTTCCTTTTTTGTTTAATTTTCAAATAGATCGCTCAGGTATAGTGGTTTTTTGAATAAACTTCCATTTTTATTCAGTTTCCTTTTTTATTTTTATTCAACTTCTGTTTTTGTGCAACTTCCATTTTTATTTAATTTCCAAATAGATAGTTTGTAACGCCCTCAAAATAATAACATAGAAACCCATCAATTTAGACATGCATTGATATAAGAAATGAACCCCTTTTCATTCATCAGAATAGTTTATTACAAAAATAATACATGTTAACAACAAAAGCGAATGCCCTACGGGCTTACAGCTTTCCAAGTTAACACTTGGTTACAAAAAAAGGAGTACTAACTCAAATACACATTAAGCCCTTCGCTTGAATCTACATGTATTACATCGAAAGATAACAAAACAACAAAAGTTTGTCTGCCTCTAGCCTCCCAAGCTATGTTCTTGGAGGTGGCATGCTACCTGTACCTGAAAATGATGTCCCATAAAGGGTGAGCCACGGCCCATCAGAAATACACTAAACCAACTATGAACAATGACTAAAAGATTAGCAGTTGATAGATGGTCAGCACAGATACATCCACATATATCACATTCTGGTTTCATGACATTAAGCCCATGTTACATTTCATTTCCCATTTCTTTCAACTTTGAGTTTGAAAACACGGCTCAGAACCTGGCCAAATAACTTAATGAGGTTTAAACTCATCTTTAAAACACTTTCGAAATTCATGATGGATACACATTTTAATACTTTATCAATAACACATAAACCACTTCCACATTTCTCAAATAATACACATAGTAGTGCTGTATTAATGAAACCAAGCATTCCCATACGTTTCCAATAATACACATTGTAGTGATGTATTAATGAAGCAAAACACTTCTATTTCGCAGCCTGATACACATTGTAGTGCTGTATCACTGTCACACAATCCGGTTTAGAGGTACAGCCCCTTTCTTCCAATAAACAGTGGAGTACAGCCCCTTTCTCCTCCTACACAAACAATGTATATAAACAGTTATCATATACAATCAATCAATACATAAAGTTAATGTATTATTCCAATCGCTATATTCAATAGCACGTTCAACTGATTAGTTTTAGTTTGCCTAATCATCATGCAATGTCTACAACAATCAAGACTATCCTCCATCGATAGCCCAGCGATTATTTCTAAACAGAAAATAAATGCACCAAATGGATATATAATCAACATTTCAACTTGGTGAGCAATAATTAAATTCGACTACACCCTTTAATTCCATACATCTTCAATTTCACTTTCTCAATTCAATTCTTCATTTCTCCAAATTAATTATACCAATTAATTTAACTATGTAATTAGGACATTTCCCATAATTAACATAAAAACCCTAAGGTTCCATTTTCTTCAATGGATCATTATTAATCTCATTTCCTTCTATGCCAAACATGCATATAGATTTATATAAACAAAACCCCAACTTTTGTAAAATTACACAAAAGCCCCAAACTTTCACAAAATTACCAAACCAACCCCAACATATCAAAATGCCAAAATTCAAAGACAAAGCTCATGAGAAGGAGTAGGATATCCCTACCTCGAAGTTAGAGCTCGAATAGAGAAGAAGACCAAAACCCAAGTGCTCCAAACTCCAAACCTTTTGGATCAAAATGAAGCTCTCGACGATCAACACAACTATTACAAAGGCCGAAGGAAAGGAGAACACTCTAACTAGATCAAACCCTAGAGAGAAGGGAGATTCTAGAGAGAGAAGCTCTCAAAATCGATTTTGGGAAAGTAAGATAGAGAAAAGAAAAGTGAAAAGTGATTAAAAAATGCCCAACTGCTATCTGATATACGACAGGTCCGCTCGAGCGGAAAACACAACGCTCGAGCGTCAAGAACAAAAAACGTGGTCCGCTCGAGTGCAAGAAGGTCCGCTCGAGCGCCAAGACACAGAGAAAAAGCACATCTGCTCTAGCGCAAAAACCAGTCCGCTCGAGCGTAGATTCCCCCCTCCCAGCACTTTCATAGACGAAACACTACCCGCTCGAGCGCCCAAAGATCTGCTTGAGCGCAACCCGCTCGAGCGTGAAAAACACACCTGCAGAAGTTTTGTAGGGGCACGAAATACTGGGAGTGCGTAAACTCCGCTCGAGCATAATGAGACAACCAAAGACCAAAATCCACTCGAGCGCAGAATGACCCGCTCGAGCGCAACACCAAAATTCTAGGCAACAACACAAGAGGCCAAAACTCAACCTACCTGTTCACAACACGCCCAACACATCCTAAAACTCAATCATAAGGAATTAAAGGATGACAACAAGGCAAACAACCACCAACTCCACGAAACCAGAGTCTGAAATACAACAGTTACAGAAAGGGAAAACCGGGATTGCTATATCGTTAGGGCATAGTGGTTTCTTGAATAAACTTCCATTTTTATTCAATTTCCTATTCTATTCATCTTCATTTTTTATTTAATTTCCAAATAGATCGTTAAGGTATAGTGGTCTCTTGAATGAACTTCATTTTTTAATCTTTTCTATTCGACTTCATTTTTTACTTGATTTCCAAATAAATCGTCAGGGTATAGTGGTTTCTTGAATTAACTTCCATTTTTAATTTTTTGCAACTTCCATTGTTATTTTTGTTCGACTTCATTTTTTATTTAACTTCCTTTTCTATTCAACTTTTATTTTTATTCATCTTCCATTTTTATTCAACTTCTTTTCTATTCAACTTCCTTTTTTGTTTAATTTTCAAATAGATCATTAAGGTACAATGGTTTCTTGAATGAACATCCATTTTTATCCAATTTCCTTTTTTATTTTTATTCAACTTCCGTTTTTATGCAAGTTCCATTTTTATTTTTATTTTTATTCAACATCCATTTTTATTCAACTTTCTTTTTTATTTCATTTCCAAATAGATCGTTAGGATATAGTGGTTTTTTGAATGAACTTCCATTTTTATTCAATTTCCTATTCTATTCAACTTCATTTTTTATTTAATATCCAAATATATCGTTAAGGTACAGTGGTCTTTTGAATGAACTTCAATTTTTAATCTTTTCTATTCGACTTCATTTTTTACTTAATTTCCAAATAAATCGTTAGGGTATAATGGTTTCTTGAATGAACTTCCATTTTTAATTTTATACAACTTCCTTTTTTATTTTTATTCGACTTCATTTTTTATTTAACTTCCTATTCTAGTCAACTTTTATTTTTATTCATCTTCCTTTTTTATTCAACTTCCTTTTTTGTTTAATTTTCAAATAGATCGGTAAAGTATAGTGGTTTCTTGAATGAACTTCCATTTTTATTCAATTTCCTTTTTTATTTTTATTCAACTTCCGTTTTTCTGCAACTTCCATTTTTATACAACTTTCATTTTTATTTAACATCCATTTTTATACAACTTTCATTTTTATTTAATTTCCAAATAGATCGTTAGGGTGTAGTGGTTTCTTGAATGAACTTCCATTTTTATTCAATTTCCTATTTTATTCAACTTCATTTTTTATTCAATTTCCAAATAGATCGTTAAGGTATAGTGGTCTCTTGAATGAACTTCAATTTTTAATCTTTTCTATTCGACTTCATTTTTTACTTAATTTCCAAATAAATCGTTAGGGTATAGTAG
Source organism: Camellia lanceoleosa (assembly GCA_025200525.1). Lineage (NCBI taxonomy): Eukaryota > Viridiplantae > Streptophyta > Magnoliopsida > Ericales > Theaceae > Camellia > Camellia lanceoleosa. The sequence continues at coordinate 1,452,737 of JANUSC010000024.1, forward strand.
TTTCTTGAATGAACTTCCATTTTTATTTTTATTCGATTTCATTTTTTATTTAACTTCCTTTTCTATTCAACTTTTATTTTTATTAATCTTCCAGTTTTATTCAACTTGTTTTCTATTCAACTTCCTTTTTTGTTTAATTTTCAAATAGATCGTTAAGGTATAGTGGTTTCTTGAATGAACTTCCATTTTTATTCAATTTCCTTTTCTATTTTCACTCAACTTCCATTTTTATTTTTATTTTTTTTCAACATCCATTTTTATTCGAATTTCTTTTTTATTTAATTTCCAGATAGATCGTTAGGGTATAGTGGTTTCTTAAATGAACTTCCATTTTTGTTCAATTTCCTATTCTATTCAACTTCATTTTTTATTTAATTTTTAAATAGATCGTCAAGGTATAGTGGTCTTTTGAATGAACTTCAATTTTTAAACTTTTCTATTTGACTTCATTTTTTACTTTGTTTCCAAATAAATCGTTTTGGTATAGTGGTTTCTTGAATGAACATCCATTTTTAATTTTATGCAACTTCCATTTTTATTTTTATTCGACTTCATTTTTTGTTTAACTTCATTTTCTATTCAACTTTTATTTTTACTCATCTTCCATTTTTATTCGACTTCTTTTTTATTCAACTTCCTTTTTCGTTTACTTTTCAAATAGATCGTTAAGGTATAGTGGTTTCTTGAATGAACTTCCATTTTATTCAATTTCCTTTTTTATTTTTATTCAACCTCCGTTTTTATGCAAGTTCCATTTTTATTTTTATTTTTAATGAACATCCATTTTTATTCAACTTTATTTTTTATTTAATTTCCAAATAGATCGTTAGGGTATAGCGGTTTCTTATATGAACTTCCATTCTTATTAAATTTCCTATTCTATTCAACTTCATTTTTTATTTAATTTCCAAATAGATCGTTAAGGTACAGTGGTCTCTTGAATGAATTTCAATTTTTAATCTTTTCTATACGACTTCATTTTTTACTAAATATCCAAATAAATCGTTAGGGTATAGCGGTTTCTTGAATGAACTTCCATTTTTAATTATATCCAACTTCCTTTTTTATTTTTATTCGAATTCATCTTTTATTTAACTTCCTTTTTCTATTCAACTTTTATTTTTATTCATCTTCCATTTTTATTCAACTTCTTTTATTCAACTTCTTTTCTATTCAACTTCTTTTTTTGTTTAATTTTCAAACAGATCGTTAAGGTATAGTGGTTTCTTGAATGAACTTCAATTTTTATTCAATTTCTATTTTTATTTTTATTCAACTCCCGTTTTTATCCAACTTCCATTTTTATTTTTATTTTTATTCAACATCCATTTTTATTCAACTTTCTTTTTTATTTAATATCCAAATAGATCGTTCGGGTATAGTGGTTTTTTGAATGAACTTCCATTTTTATTCAATTTCCTATTCTACTCAACTTCATTTTTTATTTAATATCCAAATATATCGTTAAGGTACAGTGGTCTTTTGAATGAACTTCAATTTTTAATCTTTTCTATACGACTTCATTTTTTACTTAATTTCCAAATAAATCGTTAGGGTATAATGGTTTCTTGAATGAACTTCCATTTTTATTTTTATTCGACTTCATTTTTTATTTAACTTCCTATTCTAGTCAACTTTTATTTTTATTCATCTTCCTTTTTTATTCAACTTCTTTTCAATTCAACATCCTTTTTTGTTTAATTTTCAAATAAATCGTTAAGGTATAGTGGTTTTTTGAATGAACTTCCATTTTTATTCAATTTCCTTTTTTATTTTTATTCAACTTCCATTTTTATGCAACTTCTATTTTTATTTTTATTTTTATTCAACATCCATTTTTATTCAATTTTATTTTTTATTTAATTTCCAAATAGATCGTTAGGGTATAGTGGTTTCTTGAATGAACTTTATTTTTTATTTAATTTTCAAATAGATCGTTAAGGTATAGTGGTCTGTTGAATGAACTTCAATTTTTAATCTTTTCTATACGACTTCATTTTTCACTAAATTTCCAAATAAATCGTTAGGGTATAGTTGTTTCTTGAATGAACTTCCATTTTTAATTTTATGCAACTTCCATTTTTATTTTTATTCGAATTCATCTTTTATTTAACTTCCTGTTCTATTCAACTTTTATTTTTATTCATTTTCCATTTTTATTTAACTTCTTTTCGATTGAACTTCCTTTTTTGTTTAATTTTCAAACAGATCGTTAAGGTATAGTGGTTTCTTGAATGAACTTTCATTTTTATTCAATTTCCTTTTTTATTTTTATGCAACTTCCGTTTTTATGCAACTTCTATTTTAATTTTAATTTTTATTCAACATCCATTTTTATTCAATTTTCTTTTTTATTTAATTTCCAAATAGATCGTTAGGGTATAGTGGTTTTTTGAATAAACTTTATTTTTTATGCAATTTCCTATTCTATTCAGCTTCATTTTTTATTTAATTTTCAAATAGATCGTTAAGGTATAGTGGTCTGTTAAATGAACTTCAATTTTTAATCTTTTCTACTCGACTTCATTTTTTACTTAATTTCCAAATAAATCGTTAGGGTATAGTGGTTTCTTGAATGAACTTCCATTTTTAATTTTATGCAACTTTCATTTTTATTTTTATTCGACTTCATTTTTTATTTAACTTCCTTTTCTATTCAACTTTTATTTTTATTCATCTTCCATTTTTATTCAACTTCTTTTCTATTCAACTTCCTTTTTTGTTTAATTTTCAAATAGATCGTTAAGGTATAGTCGTGTTTTGAATGAACTTCCATTTTTATTCAATCTCCTTTTTTATTTTTATTCAACTTCCGTTTTAATGCAGCTTCCATTTTTATTTTTATTTTTACTCAACATCCGTTTTTATTCAACTTTCTTTTTTATTTAATTTCCAAATAGATCGTTAGGGTATAGTGGTTTCTTGAATGAACTTCCATTTTCATTCAGTTTCCTATTCTATTCGACTTCATTTTTTATTTAATTTCCAAATATATAGTTAAGGTATAGTGGTCTCTTGAATGAACTTCAATTTTTAATCTTTTCTATATGACTTCATGTTTTACTTAATTTCCAAACAAATCGTTAGGGTATAGTGGTTTCTTGAATGAACTTCCATTTTTAATTTTATGCAACTTTCACTTTTATTTTTATTGGACTTCATTTTTTATTTAACTTCCTTTTCTATTCAACTTTTAGTTTTATTCAGCTTCCTTTTTTATTCAACTTCTTTTTCTATTCAACTTCCTTTTTTGTTTAATTTTCAAATAGATCGTTCAGGTATAGTGGTTTCTTGAACAAACTTTCATTTTTATTCAAGTTTCTTGTTTATTTTTATTCAACTTCCGTTTTTATGCAACTTCCATTTTTATTTTTATTTTTATTCAACATCCATTTTTATTCAACTTTCTTTTTTATTTCATTTCCAAATAGGTCGTTAGGGTATAGTGGTTTCTTGAATGAAGTTCCATTTTTATTCAATTTCCTATTCTATTCATCTACATTTTTTATTTAATTTCCAAATAGATCGTTAAGGTATAGTAGTCTCATGAATCAACTTCATTTTTTAATCGTTTCTATTCGACTTCATTTTTTACTTGATTTCCAAATAAATCGTTAGGGTATAGTGGTTTCTTGAATGAACTTCCTTTTTTAATTTTTTGCAACATCCATTTTAATTTTTATTCGACTTCATTTTTTATTTAACTTCCTTTTCTATTCAACTTTTATTTTTATTAAACTTCTTTTCTATTCAACTTCCTTTTCCGTTTAATTTTCAAATAGATCGTTTAGGTATAGTGATTTCTTGAATAAACTTCCATTTTTATTCAATTTCCTTTTTTATTTTTATTCAACTTCCGTTTTTATGCAACTTCCATTTTTATTTTTATTTTTATTCAACATCAATTTTTATTCAACTTTCTTTTTTATTTCATTTCCAAATAGATCGTTAGGGTATAGTGGTTTCTTGAATGAACTTCCATTTTTATTCAATTTCCTATTCTATTCAACTTCATTTTTTATTTAATTTCCAAATAGATCGTTAAGGTATAGTGGTCTCTTAAATGAACTTCAATTTTTAATCTTTTCTATACGACTTCATTTTTTACTTAATTTCCAAATAAATCGTTAGGGTATAGTAGTTTCTTCAATGAACATCCATTTTTAATTTTATGCAACTTCCATTTTTATTTTTATTCGACTTCATTTTTTATTTATCTTCCTTTTCTATTCAACTTTTATTTTTATTCATCTTCCATTTTTATTCAACTTCTTTTCTATTCAACTTCATTTTTTGTTTAATTTTCAAACAGATCGTTAAGGTATAGTGGTTTGTTGAATGAACTTCCATTTTTATTCAATTTCCTTTTTTATTTTTATTCAACTTCCGTTTTTCTGCAAGTTCCATTTTTATTTTTATTTTTATTCAACATCCATTTTTATTCAACTTTCTTTTTTATTTAATATCCAAATAGATCGTTAGGGTATAGCGGTTTCTTGAATGAACTTCCATTTTTATTCAATTTCCTATTCTATTCGATTTCATTTTTTATTTAATTTCCAAATAGATCATTAAGGTATAGTGGTATCTTGAATGAACTTCAATTTTTAATCTTTTCTATTCGACTTCAATTTTTACTTGATTTCCAAATAAATTGTTAGGGTATAGTGGTTTCTTGAATGAACTTCCATTTTTAATTTTATGCAGCTTCCATTTTTATTTTTATTTGACTTCATTTTTTATTTAACTTCCTTTTCTATTCAACTTTTATTTTTATTCATCTTCCATTTTTATTCGACTTCTTTTCTATTCAACTTCCTTTTTTTGTTTAATTTTCAAATAGATCGTTATGGTATAGTGGTTTCTTGAACGAGCTTCCATTTTTATTCAATTTTTTTTTATTCATCTTCCGTTTTTATGCAACTTCCATTTTTATTTTTATTTTTATTCAACATCCATTTTTATTCAACTTTCTTTTTTATTTAATTTCCAAATAAATCATTAGGTTATAGTGGTTTCTTGAATGAACTTCCATTTTTATTCACTTTCCTATTCTATTCAACTTCATTTTTTATTTAATTTCCAAATAGATCGTTAAGGTATAGTAGTCTCATGAATCAACTTCATTTTTTAATCGTTTCTATTCGACTTCATTTTTTACTTGATTTCCAAATAAATCGTTAGGGTATAGTGGTTTCTTGAATGAACTTCCTTTTTTAATTTTTTGCAACATCCATTTTAATTTTTATTCGACTTCATTTTTTATTTAACTTCCTTTTCTATTCAACTTTTATTTTTATTCAACTTCTTTTCTATTCAACTTCCTTTTCTGTTTAATTTTCAAATAGATCGTTTAGGTATAGTGATTTCTTGAATAAACTTCCATTTTTATTCAATTTCTTTTTTTATTTTTATTCAACTTCCGTTTTTATGCAACTTCCATTTTTATTTTTATTTTTATTCAACATCCATTTTTATTCAACTTTCTTTTTTATTTCATTTCCAAATAGATCGTTAGGGTATAGTGGTTTCTTAAATGAACTTCCATTTTTATTCAATTTCCTATTCTATTCAACATCATTTTTTATTTAATTTCCAAATAGATCGTTAAGGTATAGTGGTCTCTTAAATGAACTTCAATTTTTAATCTTTTCTATTCGACTTCATTTTTTACTTAATTTCCAAATAAATCGTTAGGGTATAGTAGTTTCTTCAATGAACATCCATTTTTAATTTTATGCAACTTCCATTTTTATTTTTATTCGACTTCATTTTTTATTTATCTTCCTTTTCTATTCAACTTTTATTTTTATTCATCTTCCATTTTTATTCAACTTCTTTTCTATTCAACTTCATTTTTTGTTTAATTTTCAAACAGATCGTTAAGGTATAGTGGTTTCTTGAATGAACTTCCATTTTTATTCAATTTCCTTTTTTATTTTTATTCAACTTCCGTTTTTCTGCAAGTTCCATTTTTATTTTTATTTTTATTCAACATCCATTTTTATTCAACTTTCTTTTTTATTTAATATCCAAATAGATCGTTAGGGTATAGCGGTTTCTTGAATGAACTTCCATTTTTATTCAATTTCCTATTCTATTCGATTTCATTTTTTATTTAATTTTCAAATAGATCATTAAGGTATAGTGGTATCTTGAATGAACTTCAATTTTTAATCTTTTCTATTCGACTTCAATTTTTACTTGATTTCCAAATAAATTGTTAGGGTATAGTGGTTTCTTGAATGAACTTCCATTTTTAATTTTATGCAGCTTCCATTTTTATTTTTATTTGACTTCATTTTTTATTTAACTTCCTTTTCTATTCAACTTTTATTTTTATTCATCTTCCATTTTTATTCGACTTCTTTTCTATTCAACTTCCTTTTTTTGTTTAATTTTCAAATAGATCGTTATGGTATAGTTGTAACGCCCTGGAAATAATGACATTTAACCCAACAATATTGACATGCTATGATATATAAAAGATCCACGTTCTTTCATTCAACAGGGTTCTATTACAAAACGTATTACATGTTAACAACAAAAGCAAATGCCCTAAGGGCTTACAGCTTTCCAAGTTAACACTTGGTTACAAGAACATAGAGTGCTAGCTCATTTACACATTAAGCCCTAGGCTTGAATTTACATGTAACACTGCAAAAGGAAAGACAAACAAAAGTCCATCCGCCACTAGCCTTCCAAGCTAAGTCCTTGGAGGTGGCATGCTACCAGTACCTGGAAATGATGTTCCCATATAGGGTGAGCCACCCGAGAAATATACTAAACCAGTTATAAATAATGACTAAAAGACTAACAATTGATAGATGGCCAACTCTTTTACATTCTTTCATCACTTCAACAAATATAAACAAAAGCAGATATATTCACACTTTCCATGACAAGCATACATGCTCTGCCAATATTTTCTAGATAAGCATACATGCTCTATCTACGGAGTTCATCCATCTCCTCCCGGTAACATCCGGTTTAGAGGTCCATCCCTATCTTCCCTAAACCGGAGTCCATCCCCTATCTCCTCCAACACAACACAATGCATATATATAACAATTATACACATCACATATCAATACATAAAATCAATGTATTCTTTCCATCGTCATAACCCATGACCCAATTCTATCTCAATTCCTCATTTTCTACAATTAATTATTCAAATTAATAAATCCATGTAATTAGGACATTTCCATAATTAACATTACAACCCTTAGGTTCCAATTTCACTAATGTTTCAACATTAATTCCATGTTTCTATACCAAACATGCTTCTAGGTTTATTATAGACAAAACCCCAACTTTTGTAAAATTACACAATGGCCCAAAGTTTCCCAAAATTTCACAACAACTACCAGCATATCAAAATGCTAAAATTCAAAGACAAAATCTATAAAAAGGAGTAGGATATCCCTACCTCAAAGTTTGAGCTCAAAAGGAGATGAAGACCCAACACCCAACTTGCTCCAAAACCGAATATTTTCAGATTATATCGAAGCCCAAGTCACCCTCTACCTTTTTAACAAAGCACTTAGGGAAGATTCACCCTCTAGGGAGATGATTTCTTAGAGAAGGCAAGTCTAGAGAGAGAGGCTCTCAGATTTAGGGTTTTAAAAAGTAAAAGCTTCAAAAAAGTGAAGTTTAGATCGCTGGCTGCGAACTGATATAAACAGGCTCGCTCGAGCGAAGACTTGGTCGCTCGAGCGACCAGACACAGAAAACCGTAGCTCGAGCCAAAAAGGTCTCGCTCGAGCCAACATCCTAGAAGCTCGCTCGAGCGAAGAAAAGCTCGCTCGAGCCAGGAACTCGACCCTTCAGGTCTGCAACTAGGCGCACGCTCGAGCGGCGAACCGCTTCGCTCGGCGAAGATCGAATCGCTCGGCGAAGAATCGGCTCGAGCGAAATCATGGTGTGCAGGCCCCGCCCAGACGCAGTCGCTCGCTCGAGCGAAGCCCCTCTGGCTCGACCCACCAGACACAAAACTCAACTCCCGCTCGAGCGACCAACCCCTCGCTCGGCGAAGGACAAAAATTACAGGCAAGAACCCTTGGCTCCGAATACAACCAACTGAAACAAACACCCAACACATCCTATAACTCAAATACAATAAATGAAAGGGCGTAAACAGGACAACAATCCACTACCGACAACCACGGACACACGTCCGGATCACTATACAACAAGGGGTAAACCCGGGATCGCTATAACCTCCTTAAAGAATTTCGTCCCGAAATTAAAACAAGTTTTGAAAAGCAAGCCTTTTTCTCCATTTTAAACAATGTCATAACACAACATTTAACAATTAGACCCATTACGGTCATCCATCTCCTATTAAGAGGCATTTCTCAACATGTACATTTCAACATGCAATTTCTTTCCATTTCAACCATTTCCCACATATATGGTTTACAATTTATATCATAAGCAATAATCATGATACAATTTTATTTCTATAATATAGCCAACATATGCAATATTATAATCAACTCCCATAACAAGGCAAGTTCTACAACATTTACATTAACCAAAACATACACCATGTTTTACAACTTAAGACATTTCAAATGTTCTTAAAGTTCATTACAATTACAAAATTGCAACACTTGATTACACATCAACAAATAAGTCCGGATATTTCTCACGGACTCCCAACTCACGTTCCCAAGTGGCCTCCTCCACTCCGTGATGTTTCCACAAAACCTTAACCAAAGGGATGGTCTTACCACGCAGGACTTGATCCCGCCTATCCAAGACTGAACGGCCTCTCCTCATACGAGGCATCCTCATCTACCTCTAAGTCGGTCCAATCCAACACGTGTGATGGATCCGGCTCATACTTCCGAAGCATACTCACATGAAACACGTCATGAACTCCGCCAAGCTGTGGCGGCAAAGCTAACGATAAGCAACCTCGCCAATCCGCTCAAGGACCTCAAAAGGACCAATAAACCGAGGACAACTTCCACTCTTCCCAAATCTCAACAAACCCGCCTAGGTGATATCTTGAAAAGCGTGATCACCCACCTCAAACTCTAACGGTCTCCTTCTACGGTCGACATAGGACTTCGGCGACTCAGGCGTAACAAGCCTCCTACGGATAAGCTCAACTTTCTCCGTCGTCTCCCTAACCAACTCCGGACCCAACAAAGGTGTGTCACCCACCTCGGCCCAACAAAGCTGGAGACCTACAAGGTCGGCCATACAAGGCCTCAAATGGTGCCATACCGATACTAGGCGTAGCTATTGTGTAGGCAAACTCCACCGGTAAGTGCCTCTCCCATGTCCCATGAAATCAAGGACACAACCCAAGCATATCCTCAAGGATCAGATAGTACGCCTCGGATTGCCCATCGGTCGAGGATGATAAGTCTGTACTAAAGGTCAACTTAGTACCTAAAGCACTCTGCAAACTCTGCCACAACCTAGCGATAAAACGAGGATCTCTATACGAGGCGATCGTCCTTTGGGACCCGTGCAATCTCACTATGTCCCGAACATACAAGTCGGCAAGATGATCTCTTGAATCTCTCACGCGCATTGGAATGAAATCGCCGACTTGGTCAACCGGTCTACAACCACCCAAATAGTATCACTACCCCGGAGTCTTGGAAGACCTAACGAAGTCCATGGTGACATGCTCCCACTTCCACTCGGCAATAGGCAAGGGTTGTAACAAACCCGGCGGCCTTTGATGCTCGGCCTTCACTTGGCGACAAGTAAGGCACTTGAACCAGCGCCACATCTCTCTTCAGACCCCGCCACCAAAACTGACGACCCAAATCCCGATACATCTTAGTACCTCCCGGATGCACCGCAAGGCGTGAATGATGAAACTCTCGGAGTACCTCCTCTCGGCAGGCCTCCGGTACAAACAAACGGTCTCGGTATCTCACACTCAGGTCGGGATACACCGTCAAACCCTTCTCAACCTTCCCATTGGAGATCCTCTCTCTGAGGGATTCTACCTCAAGATCACCTCTCTGTGCCTCTAACACTCGAGTCACAAGTGTAGGCTGCGCAACCACAGAAAACAAGGCCGCAGTCTCAACGGATTCGCCCAGAAGCAAGTCAAACTCGCCAAGTGCCCCCAACATCTCCCACTCTCGGATGGCTACACAAGCTACATCACTAATGGATTTCCTACTAAGAGCATCGGCCACAACATTGGCCTTCCCTGGGTGATAATGCAACTCGAAGTCGTAATCTTCTATAAACTCCATCCACCTTCTCTGCCTCAAGTTCAAGTCTTTCTGTGAAAACAGATACTTCAGACTTTTATGATCCGAGAACACCTCGAATCTCTCACCATAAAGGTAGTGCCTCCAGATTTTCAAGGCAAAGATCACAGCCGCCAACTCTAGGTCGTGTGTAGGGTAATTCTTCTCGTGTATTTTTAACTGACGTAAGCCATAGGCTACTACTTTCCCCTCTTGCATTAACACACAACCCAAACCCTCTCGTGAGGCATCACAATAGTGCATAACCCAACCCTCTCTCGGGATAATCAAGGCTGGGCGGTGGTCAATCTAACCTTCAATTCTGAAGCTTGACTTTTCACAAGTCTCACCCCATACAAATTTGACTCCTGGCGAGTCAACCTAGTCAACGCAAGCTAACACGGAGAAATCTTTCACAAATCGGCGGTAGTACGGCTAATCGAGCTGCGAATCTCAAACACATTCTTAGTGTGCCCGATCTTGCCTTGCCTCAATCTTGGATGTATCAGCAGACACCTTCCCCGAAACTACATGGCCTAAGAACTTGACTTCTCTTAGCGAACTCGCACTTCCCAAACTTGGCATCTGACCTATGGGCTCTAAGCAATTCAAGCACCACTCTCAAGTGTTCCTCCTGCTCTTGCTCTGACGGTGAACAGATAAGAAGATCATCCACCAAAACGACCACAAAAGCGATCCAGAATTCCAGGAAGATCCGGTTCATCAAGTCCATAAAAACTGCCGGTGCATTGGTAAGCCCAAATGGCATCACCAGAAACTCATAATGGCCATACCGTGTACGGAATGCCGTCTTCGGAATATCCTCCTCTCTGACCCTCAACTGGTGGTAACCCGATCTCAAGTCTATCTTAGAGAAACAACGGGAACCCTTCAACTGGTCAAACAAGTCATCTATACGGGGCATAGGGTACCTATTCTTAATCAGCCTTTGATTCAACTTCCGTGTCGATACACAACCTCAAGGCACCGTCTTTCTTTTTAGCAAAGAGGGCCGGTGCTCCCCACGGCGATACACTAGGGCGAACGAAGCCCTTATCTAGCAATTCTTGGAGCTGAACTTTCAACTCAATCAACTCTGCCGGTGCACAACGATAAGGTGCCATAGAAATCGGCGCCGTGCCGGGCACTAAATCAATAGAGAACTCTGTCTCTCGGTGGGGTGGCAAATTAATAAGATCCTCGGGAAAGACATCTGGGTATTCACAAACTACCCTCGGCAACTCAATCTGGGTCTCATCACACTCACCATTCTCAAAACTAGCAAGTAAACTACTAAGCTCATTCCGCCATGGACCGCACCCAATGGCACAATACTACCAACCCGGTCTCCTAAAAAGTGGAAACACTCCCCGTTCACTGTACAGCAGGTAACCCTCTGGCGGTAGCAATCAATAATCGCCCGGTATGACGATAACCAGTCCATACCCAAAATAACATCAAAGCCCCTCATAGGCATAACTACAAATGGAAAAGGAAGTCGATGATAAATGGACCTCTATATCACGACCTCTACATCCGTGCCTCAAAATTAACTCACCCCAATAGGTGACACAACGCAAATAGGAGATGCTAAAAGTGCTAACTCCGGTTCAACACAGATGCAAATGCACGAGACACAATAGAATGAGATGCACCGTGTCAATCAACACTCTAGCAACCGAATTGCAAAACATAAAGGTACCTCTCACTCTTGATGGAGCGGTACTAGGTCTGTGTGATAACGACATACACGCAGCTGTAGGCCTGATCTACTGCTCGCCTCTCGGAGCATAGGGTGTTGTCTTGTTGGGGCAGCAAGCCCCGGATTGGCCCTCGAGGCTGCCTGGTGGTGGTGAAATCCTGCGTCTGTCTAGAACCAGACGCTCTGAGTGGCACTCAACCGTGGGCAATACCTCTTCATGTGCCCGGTCATCCACTGGTAACACGATCTGGCTGCCCCGAACTCGACTCGTGGTGCAGGTGGCGAAGCGGCTCTCGACCCCCGCCCGATTGGGCAAGCAGAAGCCTTGTGACCCGGTGGCCACACTTGAAGCAGTGAACTCTCCTGTTGCCCCTCCGAACTGCTCGGTCTTGGGAAAGTCGACTGGCCAAACCACCTGGGGCGGTGAGGGTTATAACCCCTCGCCTCCTGCCATCCCTCTTGGCCCCTCTTGGAGCCCCATGTTTCTCCTCTTCTCCCTCTGCATCATCGGCTCCATATGAGCTGCAGCATCCCAAATGCCTGTACTCTCGAATGTAAGGTCCACCAACTTTCAACTTGAGGTCCCACCTCAACTTCCGCTCAAACTTCAGGTAACAGCGCTCCTCTGTCGCCACCGGTTAGTGCAAACTGGACAAGCTAGTAAATGTAGCCTCAAACTCGCCACGGACAAACCCTCTGCTTAAGCTTGGCAAGCCCGATCCCTTAGTCTCTCCCTAGCCACTGCGGATAAAACCTCTCTGGAAAGCATTCTAACGCCACCCAAGTACCACCATACGAACTTTCTCATACTTCCACCATTGACCCGCATCTCCTTGGTGGAAGGATGCCAAGGTCACTTTCAATGCTCCATCCTCAATGCCTAGCATTTCGTACGTCTTACTCATCTGTTCTAGCCACTAAATGCGCTTTCAATGGCTCCTTAGGATCCCCAACAAACTCCTCCGGGTTAGACCGGAAGAACTCCCTCTTCAAGAAAGAAGGTCCTGCCTCAGTTGCCTGATTTCCTGCTCTGAGAATACCTAAGGCCCCTGCTATCTCTCGGGCCAAGGCACCCATGGCCTGCTGACCCACTGGCTCGGCCACATTGGCCTGACCAACCCCTTCCTGAACTGTCGGAACCTCATCCGGTAATGGCACTTCCTGCCTCCTAGGCCTACCACGCCTACCACCTCTTGCTCGTCCTGACATCCTAATAAAGGTAACACAGGACGTTAGCACATTTATAAACGTGCCAAAACTAAACACTCACGTCCTAATGCATGGATAACTGTAATTCATTCCACGTAAGCACATAAACACATATAGCACTTACGAATTTCATTTCCGGATGATGATAGTCCCAAGGCGTTACTAGAGTACCGGTTAGAAACAGCATTGATCAAGTGCCTTTCCAACAAGACTCCCAGAAACCCAAAGACCCAATCAACATCCTAGAAACTAAATCCCATACCCAAATAATCACATAAGCATGTTATCACATAAACATATAACAATACACCTAAGTCTCTATCAAGCGAGACAAACCCATTGTGATCCTAATCACTTCCCACGTACCCAAAGTATTCGAACCCGGTACGCTCTGATACCAAGTTGTACGCCCTGGAAATAATGACATTTAACCCAACAATATTGACATGCTATGATATATAAAAGATTCACGTTCTTTCATTCAACAGGTTCTATTACAAAAGCGTATTACATGTTAACAACAAAAGCAAATGCCCTAAGGGCTTCTGACTTTCAAGTTAACACTTGGTTACAAGAACATAGAGTGCTAGCTCATTTACACATTAAGCCCTAGGCTTGAATTTACATGTAACACGCAAAAGGAAAGACAAACAAAAGTCCATCCGCCACTAGCCTTCCAAGCTAAGTCCTTGGAGGTGGCATGCTACGATACACGAAAATGATGTTCCCATATAGGGTGAGCCACGGCCAGTAGAAATATACTAAACCATTATAAATAATGACTAAAAGACTAACAATTGATAGATGGCCAACTCTTTTACATTCTTTCATCACTTCAACAAATATAAACAAAAGCAGATATATTCACACTTTCCATGACAAGCATACATGCTCTGCCAATATTTTCTAGATAAGCATACATGCTCTATCTCTGAGTTCATCCCTATCTCCTCCGGTAACATCCGGTTTAGAGGTCCATCCCTATCTTCCCTAAACCATGAGTTCATCCCCTATCTCCTCCAACACAACACAATGCATATATATAACAATTATACACATCACATATCAATACATAAAATCAATGTATTCTTTCCATCGTCATAACCCATGACCCAATTCTATCTCAATTCCTCATTTTCCACAATTAATTATTCAAATTAATAAATCCATGTAATTAGGACATTTCCATAATTAACATTACAACCCTTAGGTTCCAATTTCACTAATGTTTCAACATTAATTCCATGTTTCTATACCAAACATGCTTCTAGGTTTATTATAGACAAAACCCCAACTTTTGTAAAATTACACAATGGCCCAAAGTTTCCCAAAATTTCACAACAAGCACCAAGATATCAAAATGCTAAAATTCAAAGACAAAATCTATAAAAAGGAGTAGGATATCCCTACCTCAAAGTTTGAGCTCAAAAGGAGATGAAGACCCAACACCCAACTTGCTCCAAAACCGAATATTTTTGATTATATCGAAGCCCAAGTCACCCTCTACCTTTTTAACAAAGCACTTAGGGAAGATTCACCCTCTAGGGAGATGATTTCTTAGAGAAGGCAAGTCTAGAGAGAGAGGCTCTCAGTTAGGGTTTTAAAAGTAAAAGCTTCAAAAAGTGAAGTTTAGATCATTGGTGTGAATCGATATAAACAGCTCGCTCGGCGAAGACTTGGTCGCTCGGCGACCGGAAAACCGTAGCTCGAGCCAAAAGGTCTCGCTCGAGCCAACATCCTAGAAGCTTCGCTCGGCGAAGAAAAAGCTCGCTCGAGCAGAACTCGACCGCCAGTGCAGCAACTAGACGCTTGGCGCTCGGCGGCGAACCGGTCGCTCGGCGAAGAATCGGCTCGCTCGAGCGAAATCATGGTGTTGAGTCAGCCAGAGCGATCGCTCGCTTCGCTCAGCGAAGCCGCTCTGCTCGACCCACGAAACAAAACTCAACGCTTCGCTCGGCGACCAACTCCTCGCTCGGCGAAGGACAAAAAAAGGCGAACCCTTGGCTCCGAATACAACCAACTGAAACAAACACGCCAACACATCCTATAACTCAAATACAATATATGAAAGGACGTAAACAGGACAACAATCCACTACCAACATCCACGGACACACGTCCGGATCACTGTACAACAAGGGTAAACCCGGGATCGCTATAACCTCCCTTAAAGAATTTTCGTCCCGAAATTAAAACAAGTTTTTGAAAAGCAAGCCTTTTTCTCCATTTTAAACAATGTCATAACACAACATTTAACAATTACCCATTACCGGTCATCCATCTCCTATTAAGAGGCATTTCTCAACATGTACATTTCAACATGCAATTTCTTTCCATTTCAACCATTTCCCACATATATGGTTTACAATTTATATCATAAGCAATAATCATGATACAATTTTATTTCTATAATATAGCCAACATATGCAATATTATAATCAACTCCCATAACAAGGCAAGTTCTACAACATTTACATTAACCAAAACATACACCATGTTTTACAACTTAAGACATTTCAAATGTTCTTAAAGTTCATTACAATTACAAAATTGCAACACTTGATTACACATCAACAAATAAGTCCGGATATTTCTCACGGACTCCCAACTCACGTTCCCAAGTGGCCTCCTCCACTCCGTGATGTTTCCACAAAACCTTAACCAAAGGGATGGTCTTACCACGAGGACTTGATCCGCCTATCCAAGACTGAACTGCCTCTCCTCATACGAGGCATCCTCATCTACCTCTAAGTCGGTCCAATCCAACAGGTGTGATGGATCCGGCTCATACTTCGGAAGCATACTTACATGAATCACTTCTTGAACTCCGGCCATCGGTGTCGGCAAAGCTAAACGATTAGCTACCTCGCCAATCCGCTCAAGGACCTCAAAAGGACCAATAAACCGAGGGACAACTTCCCTCTTCCCAAATCTCAACAAACCCGCCTAGGTGATATCTTGAAAGAGCGTGATCACCCACCTCAAACTCTAACGGTCTCCTTCTCACGGTCGACATAGGACTTGGCGACTACGGGCGTAACAAGCCTCCTACGGATAAGCTCAACTTTCTCCGTCGTCTCCCTAACCAACTCAGGACCCAACAAAGGTGTGTCACCCACCTCGGCCCAACAAAGCTGGAGACCTACAAGGTCGGCCATACAAGGCCTCAAATGGTGCCATACCGATACTAGGCTAGCTGTTATTGTAGGCAAACTCCACGGTAAGTGCCTCTCCCATGTCCCATGAAATCAAGGACACAACCAAGCATATCCTCAAGGATCTAGAATGCGCTCGGATGCCCATCGGTCGAGGATGATAAGTCGCTAAAGGTCAACTTAGTACCTAAAGCACTCTGCAAACTACCCACAACCTAGCGATAAAGCGAGGATCTCTATACGAGGCGATCGTCCTTTGGGACCCGTGCAATCTCACTATGTCCCGAACATACAAGTCGGCAAGATGATCTCTTGAATCTCTCACGCGCATTGGAATGAAATCGCCGACTTGGTCAACCGGTCTACAACCACCCAAATAGTATCACTACCCGGAGTCTTGGAAGACCTACAACGAAGTCCATGGTGACATGCTCCCACTTCCACTCGGCAATAGGCAAGGGTTGTAACAAACCGGCGGCCTTTGATGCTCGGCCTTCACTTGGCGACAAGTAAGGCACTTGAACCTAAGCGCCACATCTCTCTTCATACCCGCCACCAAAAGCGGCGACCCAAATCCCGATACATCTTAGTACCTCCCGGATGCACCGCAAGGGCGTGAATGATGAAACTCTCGGAGTACCTCCTCTCGGCAGGCCTCCGGTACAAACAAACGGTCTCGGTATCTCACACTCAGGTCGGGATACACCGTCAAACCCTTCTCAACCTTCCCATTGGAGATCCTCTCTCTGAGGGATTCTACCTCAAGATCACCTCTCTGTGCCTCTAACACTCGAGTCACAAGTGTAGGCTGCGCAACCACAGAAAACAAGGCCGCAGTCTCAACGGATTCGCCCAGAAGCAAGTCAAACTCGCCAAGTGCCCCCAACATCTCCCACTCTCGGATGGCTACACAAGCTACATCACTAATGGATTTCCTACTAAGAGCATCGGCCACAACATTGGCCTTCCCTGGGTGATAATGCAACTCGAAGTCGTAATCTTCTATAAACTCCATCCACCTTCTCTGCCTCAAGTTCAAGTCTTTCTGTGAAAACAGATACTTCAGACTTTTATGATCCGAGAACACCTCGAATCTCTCACCATAAAGGTAGTGCCTCCAGATTTCAAGGCAAAGATCACAGCCGCCAAACTCTAGGTCGTGTGTAGGGTAATTCTTCTCGTGTATTTTTAACTGACGTAAGCCATAGGCTACTACTTTCCCCTCTTGCATTAACACACAACCCAAACCCTCTCGTGAGGCATCACAATAAACTGCATAACCCAAACCCCTCTCCGAGATAATCAAGGCTCGAGCGGTGGTCAATCTAACCTTCAATTCTGAAGCGACTTTTCACAAGTCTCACCCCATACAAATTTGACTCCTGGCGAGTCAACCTAGTCAACAATGAAGCTAACACGGAGAAATCTTTCACAAATCGGCGGGAGTGCCCGGCTAATCGAGCTGCGAATCTCAAACACATTCTTAGGTGTGCCCGGTCTTGCTTGCCTCAATCTTGGATGTATCCAGACACCCCTTCCCGAAACTACATGGCCTAAGAACTTGACTTCTCTTAGCGAACTCGCACTTCCCAAACTTGGCATCTGACCTATGGCCTCTCAGCAATTCAAGCACCACTCTCAAGTGTTCCTCGCGCTCTTGCACTGAGGATGAATAGATAAGTATATCAGCCACAGAAGCGACCACAAGACGATCCAAGAATTCCCGGAAGATCCGGTTCATCAAGTCCATAAAAAGGCTGCGGTGCGTTAGTAAGCCCAAATGGCATCACCGAAACTCATAATGGCCATACAGCGTCGGAATGCCGTCTTGAATATCCTCCTCTCGACCCTCAACCGGTGGTAACCCGATCTCAAGTCTATCTTAGAGAAACAACGGAACCCTTCAATGGTCAAACAAGTCATCTATACGGGGCATAGGGTACTTATTCTTAAGCGTAGCCTTTGATTCAACTTCCGTGTCGATACACAACCTCAAGGCACCGTCTTTCTTTTTAGCAAGAGGGCGGTGCTCTACGGCGATACACTAGAGCGAGCAAGCCCTTATCTAGCAATTCTTGGAGGTGAACTTTCAACTCAATCAACTCTGCTGTGCACAACGATAAGGTGCCATAGAAATCGGCCGTCTTCACTAAATCAATAGAGAACTATGTCTCTCGGCGCGGTGGAAAATGAATAAGCTCCTCGGGAAAGAGATCTGAGTATTCACAAACTACCCTCGCCAACTCAATCTGGGTCTCATCACACTCACCATTCTGAAAACTAGCAACTAAGCTACTAAGCTCATTCCGCCAGCGGACCGCACCCACAATGGCACAATACTACCAACCGGTCTCCTAAAAAGTGGAAAAACTCCCGTTCAGCATACAGCAGGTAACCCTCTGGCGGTAGCAATCAATAACCGCCGGTATGGCGATAACGATCCATACCCAAAATAACATCAAAGCCCTTCATGGGCATAACTACAAATGGAAAAGGAAGTCGATGATAAATGACCTCTATATCACGACCTCTACATCCGTGCCTCAAAATTAACTCACCCCAATAGGTGACACAACGCAAATAGGAGATGCTAAAGTGCTAACTCGGTTCAACCACAGATGCAAATCGTGAGATACAAAAGAATGAGATGCACCGTGTCAATCAACACTCTAGCAACCGATTGCAAAACATAAAGGTACCTCTCACTCTTGATGGAGCCGGTACTAGGTCTGCTGTGATAACGACATACCAGCGCCTGAGGCCCTGATCTACTGCTCGCCTCTCGGAGCATAGGGAATTGTCTTGTTGGGACGGCAAGCCCCGGATTGGCCCTCGAGGCTGCCTGGTGGTGGCTGAAATCCCTGCGTCTGTCTAGAACCAGACGCTCCTGAAGTGGCACTCAACCGTGGGCAATACCTCTTCATGTGCCGGTCCCTGCCAGTAACACGATCTGGTGCCCCTGCCCGAACTCGACTCTGTGGTGCAGGTGGCGAAGCGACTCTCGACCCCCGCCCTTGTGGGCAAGCAAGCCTTGTGACCGGTGGCCACACTTGAAGCAGTGAACTCTCCTGTTGCCCCTCCGGAGCTGCACTCAGTCTTTGGGAAAGTCGACTGGCCAAACCACCTGGGGACGGTGAGGGTTATAACCCTCTGCCTCCTGCCATCCTCTGTCCCTCTTGGCCCTCTTGGAGCCCCATGTTTCTCCTCTTCTCCCTCTGCATCATCGGCTCCATATGGCTGCAGCATCCACCAAATGCTGTACTCTCGAATGTAAGGTCCACCAACTTTCAACTTGAGGTCCCACCTCAACTTCGCTCAAACTTCGTAAGCAGCGCTCCTCTGTCGCCACCGGTTCAGTGCAAACACAGACAAGCTAGTAAATGTAGCCTCAAACTTCGGCCACGGACAAACCCTCACCTTAAGCAGCAAGCCGATCCCTTAGTCTCTCCCTAGCCACTGCGGATAAAAACCTCTCTGGAAAGCATTCTAACGCCACCCAAGTACCACCATACGAACTTTCTCATACTTCCACCATTGACCCGCATCTCCTTGGTGGAAGGATGCCAAGGTCACTTTCAATGCTCCATCCTCAATGCCTAGCATTTGAGCGTTTTACTCATCTGTTCTAGCCACTAAATGCGCCTTCAATGGCTCCTTAGGATCCCCAACAAACTCCTCGGGTTAGGCAGGAAGAACTCCCTTTTCAAGAAAGAAGGTCTGCCTCGGTTGCACGATTTCTGCTCACGAGAATACCTAAGGCCCTGCTATCTCTCGGGCCAAGGCACCCATGGCTTTCTTGACCCAGCTCGGCCACATTGGCTGACCAACCCCTTCTGAGCTCCGGAACCTCATCCGGTAATGGCACTTCACGCCTCCTAGGCCTACCACGCCTACCACCTCTTGCTCGTCGACATCCTAATAAAGGTAACACAGAGCGTTAGCACATTTATAAACGTGCCAAAACTAAACACTCACGTCCTAATGCATGGATAACTGTAATTCATTCCACGTAAGCACATAAACACATATAGCACTTACGAATTTCATTTCCGGATGATGATAGTCCCAAGGCGTTACTAGAGTACCGGTTAGAAACAGCATTGATCAAGTGCCTTTCCAACAAGACTCCCAGAAACCCAAAGACCCAATCAACATCCTAGAAACTAAATCCCATACCCAAATAATCACATAAGCATGTTATCACATAAACATATAACAGTACACCTAAGTCTCTATCAAGCGAGACAAACCCATTGTGATCCTAATCACTTCCCACGTACCCAAAGTATTCGAACCCGGTACGCTCTGATACCAAGTTGTAACGCCCTGGAAATAATGACATTTAACCCAACAATATTGACATGCTATGATAAATAAAAGATCCACGTTCTTTCATTCAACAGGTTCTATTACAAAGCGTATTACATGTTAACAACAAAAGCAAATGCCCTAAGGGCTTCTGACTTTCAAGTTAACACTTGGTTACAAGAACATAGAGTGCTAGCTCATTTACACATTAAGCCCTAGGCTTGAATTTACATGTAACAACTTGCAAAGGGAAAGACAAACAATAGCCCATCCGCCACTAGCCATCCAAGCTAAGTCCTTGGAGGTGACATGCTACCAGTACCTGAAAATGATGTTCCCATATAGGGTGAGCCACAGCCCAGTAGAAATATACTAAACCAGTTATAAATAATGACTAAAAGACTAACAATTGATAGATGGCCAACTCTTTTACATTCTTTCATCACTTCAACAAATATAAACAAAAGCAGATATATTCACACTTTCCATGACAAGCATACATGCTCTGCCAATATTTTCTAGATAAGCATACATGCTCTATCTCTGAGTTCATCCCCTATCTCCTCCCGGTAACATCGGTTTAGAGGTCCATCCCTATCTTCCCTAAACCCATGAGTCCATCCCTATCTCCTCCAACACAACACAATGCATATATATAACAATTATACACATCACATATCAATACATAAAATCAATGTATTCTTTCCATCGTCATAACCCATGACCCAATTCTATCTCAATTCCTCATTTTCCACAATTAATTATTCAAATTAATAAATCCATGTAATTAGGACATTTCCATAATTAACATTACAACCCTTAGGTTCCAATTTCACTAATGTTTCAACATTAATTCCATGTTTCTATACCAAACATGCTTCTAGGTTTATTATAGACAAAACCCCAACTTTTGTAAAATTACACAATGGCCCAAAGTTTCCCAAAATTTCACAACAACTACCAACATATCAAAATGCTAAAATTCAAAGACAAAATCTATAAAAAGGAGTAGGATATCCCTACCTCAAAGTTTGAGCTCAAAAGGAGATGAAGACCCAACACCCAACTTGCTCCAAAACCTAATATTTTGATTATATCGAAGCCCAAGTCACCCTCTACCTTTTTAACAAAGCACTTAGGGAAGATTCACCCTCTAGGAGATGATTTCTTAGAGAAGGCAAGTCTAGAGAGAGGGCCTCTCAGATTTAGGGTTTTAAAAAGTAAAAGCTCCAAAAAAGTGAAGTTAAGATCGCTGGCTGCGAACTGATATAAACAGGCTCGCTCGAGCGAAGACTTGGTCGCTCGAGCGACCAGACACAGGAAACCGTAGCTCGAGCCAAAGAACTCTAGCTCGAGCCAACATCCTAGCAGCTCGCTCGTGCGCAGAAAAGCTCGCTCGAGCCAGGAACTCGACCGCCAGTGCGCAACTAGACCTGCGCTCGAAGCGGCGAACCGCTTCGCTTCGGCGAAGATCGAACAGATCGCTCGAAGCGAAGAATCTTCGCTCGAGCGAAATCATGGTGTTGAGTCCAGCCCGAGCCGCGATCGCTCGCTCGAGCGAAGCCGCTCTGGCTCGACCCACCAGAAACAAAACTCAACGCCGCTCGGCGACCAACTCCTCGCTCGGCGAAGGACAAAAATGCAGGCGGCAACCCTTGGCTCCGAATACAACCAACTGAAACAAACACGCCCAACACATCCTATAACTCAAATACAATATATGAAAGGACGTAAACAGGACAACAATCCACTACCAACATCCACGGACACACGTCCGGATCACTATACAACAAGGGGTAAACCCGGGATCGCTATAATAGTGGTTTCTTGAACGAGCTTCCATTTTTATTCAATTTTTTTTTATTCATCTTCCGTTTTTATGCAACTTCCATTTTTATTTTTATTTTTATTCAACATCCATTTTTATTCAACTTTCTTTTTTATTTAATTTCCAAATAAATCGTTAGGTTATAGTGGTTTCTTGAATGAACTTCCATTTTTATTCACTTTCCTATTCTATTCAACTTCATTTTTTATTTAATTTCCAAATAGATCGTTAAGGTATAGTAGTCTCATGAATGAACTTCATTTTTTAATCGTTTCTATTCGACTTTATTTTTTACTTGATTTCCAAATAAATCGTTAGGGTAGTGGTTTCTTGAATGAACTTCCATTTTTAATTTTTTGCAACATCCATTTTAATTTTTATTCGACTTCATTTTTTATTTAACTTCCTTTTCTATTCAACTTTTATTTTTATTCATCATCCTTTTTTATTAAACTTCTTTTCTATTCAACTTCCTTTTTTGTTTAATTTTCAAACAGATCGTTAAGGTATAGTGGTTTCTATTCAATTTCCTTTTTGTTTTTTATTCAACTTTCGTTTTTATGCAAGTTCTAATTTTGTTTATATTTTTATTCAACATCCATTTTTATTCAACTTTCTTTTTTATTTAATCTCCAAACAGATTGTTAGGGTATAGTGGTTTCTTGAATGAACTTCCATTTTAATTTTATGCAACTTCCATTTTTATTTTTATTCAACTTCATTTTTTGTTTAACTTCCTTTTCTATTGAACTTTTATTTTTATTCATCTTCCATTTTTATTCAACTTCTTTTCTATTCGACTTCCTTTTTTGTTTAATTTTCAAATAGATCGTTATGGTACAGTGGTTTCTTGAATGAGCTTCCATTTTTATTCAATTTTTTTTTTATTCAACTTCCGTTTTTATGCAACTTCCATTTTTATTTTTATTTTTATTCAACATCCATATAGCGATCCCGGGTTTTACCCCTTGTTGTACAGTGGCTCCATAGATGTTAGCAGTTGTTTAAATCTTGTTTACATCCTCTCATACTTTGTATTTGAGTTATAGGGTGTGTTGAGCAGGTTTGTTACTGGTTGGTTGAACTTAGAACCAAAAGTAGTTGCCCAGATTTTCGCCTGTCCGCTCGAGCGGGGCCTTTGTTGTCGCTTCTCCGCTCGAGCGGGAAAATCACCCTTCCAGTATATCCTCTGCAGTGTTGTCCGCCGGCCTTGGTTTGGGCCTTCGGCGGGAGTTTGTGTGTGGCCTTTCGGCGGGGACCTGTCTGCAAAAGTTCTGAGAGTGTGCATACGCCGCTCGAGCGGGGGATTGGACGCTCTAGCGGGGACCTGTGAGTGACGCTCGAGCGGGGCGACTGGGTTAAAGTTCTGTGTTTTGACTTTTTGAAATCACTTTTTCACATCTCTTCTCTCTCTTACTTTTCCAAAAACACCATTGTTGAGCTTCTCACTCTAGAGCTCTACCTTCTCTCTAGGTATTGATCTAGTAGTAGTGATTTCCCCACCTTTGGCCTTTACAAAAAGGTTGTTGATCGTCGAGGGCTATCTTTTGATCCGAGAAATTTGTGATTTGGAGCATTTTCGTTTCCTTCATCTTCTTTGTTGGAGCTCAAACTTTGAGGTAGGGATATCCTACTCCTCCTTATGGATTTTTTCTTTAAATTTTAGCATTTTGATATGTTGGGTATTGTTGGTTAGTTTTGAGAAAGTTTGGGCCTTTTGTGTAATTTTACAAAAGTTGGGGTTTTGTTTATAATAAACCTAAATGCGAGTTTGGCATAAAAAAAATGAGATAGATGATGGAATGTGAATGAAAATGGAACCTTAGGGTTGTTTTGTTAGTTAAGGGAATTTGCCCTAATTGACTTAATAAATTAATTCGTGTAATTAATTTGAGAAAATGAGGAATTGAATTAGAAATGTTGAAATTGGGAATGTATGGGATTAAAGGGTGTAGTTGAATTATTTATCGCTCACCAAATTGAAATGTTGATATATTATCCATTCTGTGCATTTATTTTCTGTTTAGAAATAACTGCTTTGAGCTATCGGTGGAGAATAGTCTTGATTGTTGTAGACAATGCATAATGATTAGGCAAACGAAAACTAATCAATAGAATGTGTCATGGAGCTTGACGGTTGATAGAATATATTAACTTTATGTATTGGTTGATTGTATATAGAACCTATGTGTTTATATGCATTGTGCGTAGAGGAGGAGATGGAGGATGTACTCCGCGGTTTAGGGGAAGATGGAAGATGGACCTCTAAACTAGATAGTGTTGGGAGGAGATAGGGGATGAACTCCGTAGATACAGCTCATATGCTTATCTCTGGTTGTATGATATAGTTCTTATACTTATCTGTTGAGATGTTGATATAGCTAATATGCTTATCTGTTAATGTATTGATTCAGCTAGTATGCTTATCTACTGAAAATGGAATAATGAAAAGTGACATAGACTTGTAAGTCATGTAATTGTAATGAGATATAAGTGGATATATCTGTGTTGGCCATCTATCAACTGCTAATCTTTTAGTCATTGTTCATAGCTGGTTTAGTGTATTTCTACTGGGCTGTGGCTCACCCTATATGGGAACATTATTTTCGTGCAGTAGCATGCCACCTCCAAGGACATAGCTTGGGAGGCTAGGCGGTCGAGACTTTTTGGATGTTATTTTCCTTTTGATGTATTACATGTAAATTCAAGCCTAGGGCCTAATATGTATATGAGTTAGTACTCATTTCTTGTAACCAAGTGTTGGCTTGGAAAGTTGTAAGCCCATGGGGCGTGTACTTTTGTTGTCAACATGTAATACTTTTTGTAAGGAAATACTCTGATGAATAGAAGGATGTTGATCTTTTATATATCAATGCTTGTCAATATTGTTGAGTTTAATGTTATTATTTTGAGGGCGTTACAACTTAGTATCGAGTGTACCGGTTGAATACTTTGTGCGTGGGAAGTGATTAGGATCACAATGGGTTTGTCTCGCTTGATAGAGACTTAGGTGTAGTGTCATATGCTATGTGCTTATGTGATAACATGTTTATGTGATTATTTGGGTATGGGATTTAATTTCTAGGATGTTGATTGGATCCTTGGGTTTCTGGGAGTCTTGTTAGAAAAGCCCTTGATCAATGTTGTTTCTAACCGGAACTCTAGTAACGCCTCGGGACTATCATTATCCGGAAATGAAATTCGTAAGTGCTTATGTGTTTATGTGCTTACGTGGAGTGAATTACAGTTGTCCATGCACTAGGACGTGAGTGTTTAGTTTCGGCACATTTATGAATGTGCTAATGTTCTTCGTTTCCTTTATTAGGATGTCAGGACGAGGAAGTGGTGGTAGGCGTGGTAGGCCTAGGAGGCAGGAAGTGCCTATACCGGATAAGATTCCGGCAGTACAAGAGGGAGTTGGTCAGGCCAATGTGGCCGAGCCAGTGGGTCAGCAAGCTATGAGTGCCTTGGCCCGAGAGATAGCAGGAGCTTTGGGTATTCTCAGAGTAGGGAATCAGGTTGCTGAGGCAGGGCCTTCTTTCTGGAAGAGGGAGTTCTTCCGGTCTAACACGGACGAGTTTATTGGGGATCCGAAAGAGCCACTGAAGGCACACGAGTGGTTGGAACAAATGAGTCAAACGTTCAAGATGCTTGGCATCGAGCACAGAACACTGAAAGTGACCTTGGCATCCTTCCAGCTAAAGGGAGATGCGGGTCAATGGTGGAAGTACGAGAAGGTTCGTGTTGGTGGTGCATGGGAGGCTTTTGTAGATGCTTTCCAGGAGAGGTTTTTATCTTCAGCTGCTAGGGAGAAGCTGAGGGATCAGTTTACCCGGCTGTCGGCGGGGTTTGTCTGTACGAAGTTTGAGGCTACATTTACTAGCTTGTCCAGGTTTGCACCTGAACTTGTGGCGTTCAAGGAACGTCGTTGCTATGAGTTTGAGCGGAAGTTGAGGCGTGGCCTCAAGTTGAGGGTTGGTGGATCTTTCATTCGACAGTATAGACATTTGGTAGATGCTGCAGCTCATATGGAGCTCTTGATGCAGGAGGAGGAAGAGGAGAAGAATAGAGGTTCCAAGAGGAGCCAAGATGGCCAGGGTGATGGCAGGAGACAGAGGGGTTATAACCCTTAGCAGTCTCAGGGTGGTGTGGCTAGATTGACCTTTCCAGTGCCGAGTGTAGGCTCGGGGAAAGGCAATCAGGGAGAGTTCACCTCTTACAAGTGTGGTCAGTTGGGCCACAAGGCTTCGGTTTGCCCACAGAGGCGTGGAGGTCAGCGAGCTGCTTCTTCTTCAGCTAGACCTCAGGGTAAGAGTTTGGACAGGGGCCAGCCCTTGTCTTGTTATCAGTATGGACAGCCTGGGCACCTGAAGAGGTTTTGCCCACAGTTGAGTGCCACTTCAGGAGCGTCTGGTTCTAGGCAGACGTAGAGTTATCAGCCAGCTCAGTCTGTGCAGGCCTTGAGAGCCAATCCCGAGCCGTATCCCCCAGTGAGTAGTTGTAGGCTCCTAGAGGTGAACAGGTGGATCAGGGCCTCTGAGCGCGTGTCTCTGCTATTCATGAGGACCTAGTACCTGCTCCATTAGTAGTGAGAGGTACCTTTCTGTTTTGCAACTCGGTTACTAGTGTGTTGATTGATACGGGTGTGTCTCATTCTTTTGTATCTGCTGCATTTGCATCTGTGTTGGAGTTGGAGTTAGCACTGTTAGCATCTCCTATTTGTGTTGTGTCACCTGTTGGGGGTGAGTTGATTTTGAAACACGGATGTAGAGGTTGTGATATAGAGGTCGCCGATCATAGGCTTCCGTTTCCTTTTGTAGTTATGCCCATGAAGGGTTTTGATGTTATTTTGGGTATGGACTAGTTATCGTCATACCGGGCAGTTATTGATTGCTACCGCCAGAGGGTCACTTGTTGTACCGTGAGCGGGGAGTGTTTCCATTTCTTGGGGGACCAGGTTGGTAGTGTTTTGCCACCGGGGTATGATCCGCGAGGGCGAAGTGAGCTTAGTAGTCTACTTGCCAGTTTTGAGAGTGGTGAGTGCGATGAGACCCAGATTGTGTTGCCGAGGGTGGTTTGTGAGTATTCGGATGTTTTTCCCTTGGATCTTGTTGATTTGCCACCTCACCGAGAGATAGAGTTCTCTATTGATTTAGTGCCCGGCACGGCGCCAATTTCTATGGCACCTTATCGTTTTGCCCTAGCAAAGTTGGTTGAGTTGAAAGTTCAGCTCCAGGAATTGCTAGATAAGGGCTTCATTCGCCCTAGTGTTTCGCCATGGGGAGCACCGGCCCTCTTTGCTAAAAAGAAAGATGGTGCCTTGAGATTGTGTATCGACTACCGGAAGTTGAATCGGGCTACGGTTAAGAATAAGTACCCTATGCCCCGTATAGATGATCTATTTGACCAGTTGAAGGGTTCCCGTTGTTTCTCTAAGATAGACTTGAGATCGGGTTACCACCAGTTGAGGGTCAAGGAGGAGGATATTCTGAAGACGGCATTTCGTATGCGGTATGGCCATTACGAGTTTTTGGTGATGCCATTTGGGCTTACCAACGCACCGGCAGTCTTTATGGACTTGATGAACCGGATTTTTCGGGAATTCTTGGATCGTTTTATAGTCGTTTTCGTGGACGACATCCTGATTTATTCACCTTCTGAGGAGGAGCACGAGGAACACTTGAGAGTGGTGCTTGAGTTGCTTAGAACCCATAGGCTGTATGCCAAGTTTGGGAAGTGTGAGTTCTGGCTAGGAGAAGTCAAATTCTTAGGCCATGTGGTATCCGGGGAAGGGGTGTCTGTTGATACATCCAAGACTGAGGCACTGCAAGATTGTGCACAGCCTAAGAGTGTGTTTGAGATCTGCAGTTTTCTGGGATTAGTTGGGTATTACTGTCGGTTTGTGAGGGATTTCTCCAGGTTAGCTTCACCGTTGACTAGACTGATTCGGAAGGGAGTCAAATTTGTGTGGAGTGAGACTTGTGAAAAGTCGTTCCAAGAGCTGAAAGTTAGATTGACCACCGCTCCGGTTTTGATTATTCCAGAGAGAGGGTTGGGTTATGCAGTTTATTGTGATACCTCACGAGAGGGTTTGGGTTGTGTGTTGATGCAAGAGGGGAAAGTGGTAGCATATGGCTCACGTCAGTTGAAAATTCACGAGAAGAATTACCCTACACACGACCTAGAGTTAGTAGCAGTGATCTTTGCCTTGAAAATCTGGAAGCACTACCTTTATGGTGAGAGATTCGAGGTGTTCTCGGCTCATAAAATTCTGAAGTATCTATTTACACAGAAAGACTTGAATTTGAGGCAAAGGAGATGGATGGAGTTTATCGAGGATTACGACTTCGAGTTGCATTATCATCCGGGAAAGGCCAATGTTGTGGCCGATGCCCTTAGCAGGAAATCCATAGGTGATGTAGCTTGTATAGCCATCCGGGAATGGGAGATGTTGGGGGCACTTGGCGAGTTTGATTTGCTTCTGGGCGAATCCGTTGAGGCTGCGGCCTTGTTTTCTGTTGTTGCGCAGCCTACGCTTGTGATTCGAGTGTTAGAGGCACAGAGAGGTGACCTTGAGGTAGAATCCCTCCGAGAGAAGATCTCTAGTGGGAAGGTTGAGAAGGGTTTGGCGGTGTATCCTGACCTGAGTGTGAGATACCGAGACCGTTTGTTTGTGCCGGAGTCTTGCCGAGAGGAAGTACTCTGAGAGTTTCATCATTCGCGCCTTGCGGCGCATCCGGGAGGTACTAAGATGTATCAGGATTTAGGTTGCCAGTTTTGGTGGCGGGGTATGAAGAGAGATGTGGCAGTTTTCGTGTCTAAGTGCCTTACTTGTCAGCAAGTGAAGGCCGAGCATCAAAGGCCAGCGGGTTTGTTACAACCCTTGCCTATTGCCGAGTGGAAGTGGGAGCATGTCACTATGGACTTCGTTGTAGGTCTTCCGAGGACTCAGCGGGGTAGTGATGCTATTTGGGTGGTTGTAGACCGGTTGACTAAGTCGGCACACTTCATTCCTATGCGCGTGAGAGATTCGGTAGATCATCTTGCCGACTTGTATATTCGGGACATAGTGAGATTGCACGGGGTCCCAGTGACGATCGTCTCAGATAGAGACCCTCGTTTTACTGCTAGGTTGTGGCAGAGTTTGCAGAGTGCCTTGGGCACTAAGTTGACCTTTAGTACAGCTTATCATCCTCAGACTGACGGGCAGTCCGAGCGTACTATTCAGATCCTTGAGGATATGCTTCGGGGTTGTGTCCTGGACTTTAGTGGGACGTGGGAGAGGCACTTGCCCTTGGTGGAGTTTGCCTACAACAACAGTTTTCAGTCTAACATCGGTATGGCACCGTTTGAGGCCTTGTATGGCCGACCGTGTAGGTCTCCAGTTTGTTGGGCCGAGGTGGGTAATGCACCCTTGTTGGGTCCGGAGTTGGTTAGGGAGACGACGGAGAAAGTTGAGCTTATCCGTAGGAGGCTTGTTACAGCCCAGAGTTGCCAAAAGAGTTATGCCGACCATAGGAGGAGGCCTTTGGCGTTTGAGGTAGGTGATCATGTTTTCCTGAAGATATCACCTAGGCGAGGTTTGATGAGGTTTGGGAAGAGTGGGAAATTATCCCCTCGGTTTATCGGTCCCTTTGAGATCCTTGAGAGGATTGGGGAGGTTGCTTATCGCTTGGCTTTGCCGCCGCAGCTGTCCGGAGTGCATGACGTGTTTCATGTGAGTATGCTTCAGAAGTATAAGCCGGATCCGTCCCACGTGTTAGATTGGACCGACTTAGAGGTAGATGAGGATGCCTCGTATGAGGAGAGACCGGTTCAGGTCTTGGATAGGCGGGATCAAGTCCTGCGTTGCAAGACCATTCATTTGGTAAAAGATTTGTGGAAACATCACGGAGTGGAGGAAGCCACTTGGGAACGTGAGTTGGAAGTCCACCAGAAATATGCGGACTTGTTTGTTGATGTGTAATCATGCATTGAGAATTTTGTAATATTAATGAACTTTAAGAGCATTAAAAATGTCTTAAGTTGTAAAACATTGTGAATGTTTTGGTTTATGAAAGTATTGTAGAACTTACCTTAATATGGGAGTTGATTGTAATATTGTATATATTGGCTATATTATAGAACTGGAGATGTATCATGAACTTTGATTATGATATGGAATTGTGAACCATGTATGTTGGAGATGGTTGGAAATGGAAGAGAAATGCATGTTAATGATGCACTTATAATATATGTTGTTTTTACATATTGTGAGATGCCTCTTGATAAGAGATGGAATGACCGGTAATGGGTCGAGTTGTTGAATGTTGTAATATAACATTGTTTAAAATGGAGAAAAACTTGCTTTTCAAAAACTTGCACTTAACTTCGGGGACGAAATTCTTTAAGGGGGGGAGGTTATAGCGATCCCGGGTTTTACCCCTTGTTGTACAGTGGTTCCATAGATGTTAGCAGTTGTTTAAATCTTGTTTACATCCTCTCATACTTTGTATTTGAGTTTTAGGGTGTGTTGAGCAGGTTTATTACTGGTTGGTTGAACTTAGAACCAAAAGTAGTTGCCTAGATTTTGGCCTGTTCGCTCGAGCGAAGCTTTTGACGCTCGAGCGGGGCCTTTGTTGTCGCTTCTCCGCTCGAGCGGGGGGTTTGGTGCTCGAGCGGGAAAATCACCCTTCCAGTATCTCCTCTGATGTTATCCGCCGGCGGGGTTTGACGCAGACGCGGGAGTTTGTGTGTGAGGCTCGAGCGGGGAGTTGGGCGCTCGAGCGGGGGACCTGTCTGCAAAAGTTCTGAGAGTGTGCATACGCCGCTCGAGCGGGGGATTGGACGCTTGAGCGGGGACCTATGAGTGACGCTCGAGCGAAGCTTTTGACGTTCGAGCGGGGCAACTGGGTTAAAGCTCCGTGTTTTGACTTTTTGAAATCACTTTTTCACATCTCTTCTCTCTCTTACTTTTCCAAAAACACCATTGTTGAGCTTCTCACTCTAGAGCTCTGCCTTCTCTCTAGGTATTGATCTAGTAGTAATGATTTCCCCACCTTTGGCCTTTACAAAAAGGTTGTTGATCGTCGAGGGCTATCTTTTGATCCGAGAAATTTGTGATTTGGAGCATTTTCGCTTCCTTCATCTTCTTTGTTGGAGCTCAAACTTTGAGGTAGGGATATCCTACTCCTCCTTATGGATTTTGTTTTTAAATTTTAGCATTTTGATATGTTGGGTGTTGTTGGGTAGTTTTGAGAAAGTTTGGGCCTTTTGTGCAATTTTACAAAAGTTGGGGTTTTGTTTATAATAAACCTAAATGCGAGTTTGGCATAAAAAAAAATGAGATAGATGATGGAATGTGAATGAAAATGGAACCTTAGGGTTGTTTTGTTAGTTAAGGGAATTTGCCCTAATTGACTTAATAAATTAATTCGTGTAATTAATTTGAGAAAAGGAGGAATTGAATTAGAAATGTTGGAATTGAGAATGTATGGGATTAAAGGGTGTAGTTGAATTATTTATCGCTCACCAAATTGAAATGTTGATATATTTCCATTCTGTGCATTTATTTTCTGTTTAGAAATAACTGCTTTGAGCTATCGGTGGAGGATAGTCTTGATTGTTGTAGACAATGCATGATGATTAGGCAAACGAAAACTAATCAATAGAATGTGTCATGGAGCTTGACGGTTGATAGAATACATTAACTTTATGTATTGGTTGATTGTATATAGAACCTATGTGTTTATATGCATTGTGCGTAGCGAAGGAAATGGGGGATGTACTCCGCGGTTTAGAGGAAGATGGGGGATGGACCTCTAAACCGGATAGTGTTGGGAGGAGATAGGGGATGAACTCCGTAGATACAGCTCATATGCTTGTCCAGAGAAGTGTAGATACAGCTCATATGCTTATCTCTGGTTGTATAATATAGTTCTTATACTTATCTGTTGAGATGTTGATATAGCTAATATGCTTAATTGTTGATGTATTGATTCAGCTAGTATGCTTATCTACTGAAAATGGAATAATGAAAAGTGATATAGACTTGTATGTCATGTAATTGTAATGAGATATAAGTGGATGTATCTGTGTTGGCCATCTATCAACTGCTAATCTTTTAGTCATTGTTCATAGCTGGTTTAGTGTATTTCTACTGGGCTGTGACTCACCCTATATGGGAACATCATTTTCAGGTACAGGTAGCATGCCACCTCCAAGGACATAGCTTGGGAGGCTAGAGGCAGTCAGACTTTTTGGATGTTATTTTCCTTTTGATGTATTACATGTAAATTCAAGCCTAGGGCTTAATGTGTATATGAGTTAGTACTCATTTCTTGTAACCAAGTGTTGGCTTGGAAAGTTGTAAGCCCATGGGGCGTTTACTTTTGTTGTCAACATGTAATACTTTTTGTAAGGAAATACTCTGATGAATAGAAGGATGTTGATCTTTTATATATCAATGCTTGTCAATATTGTTGAGTTTAATGTTATTATTGGGAGGGTGTTACAATCCATTTTTATTCAACTTTCTTTTTTATTTAATTTCCAAATAGATCGTTAGGGTATAGTGGTTTCTTGAATGAACTTCCATTTTTATTCAATTTCCTGTTCTATTCAACTTCATTTTTTATTTAATTTCCAAATAGATCGTTAAGGTATAGTGGTCTTTTGAATGAACTTCAATTTTTAATCTTTACTACACGACTTCATTTTTTACTTAATTTCCAAATAAATCGTTAGGGTATAGTGGTTTCTTGAATGAACTTTCATTTTTACTTTTATGCAACTTTCATTTTTATTTTTATGCGACTTCATTTTTTATTTAACTTCCTTTTCTATTCAACTTTTATTTTTATTCGTCTTCCTTTTTTATTCAACTTCTTTCTATTCAACTTCCTTTTTTGTTTAATTTTCAAACAGATCGTTAAGGTATAATGGTTTCTTGAATCAACCTCCATTTTTATTCAATTTCCTTTTTGATTTTTATTCAACTTCCGTTTTTAAGCAAGTTCCATTTTTATTTTTATTTTTATTCAATATCCATTTTTATTCAACTTTCTTTTTTATTTAATATCCAAATAGATCGTTAGGGTATAGTAGTTTCTTGAATGAACTTCCATTTTTATTTAATTTTCTATTCTGTTCAACTTCATTTTCTATTTAATTTCCAAATAGATTGTTAAGGTAAAGTGGTCTCTTGAATGAACTTCAATTTTTAATCTTTTCTATACGACTTCATTTTTTACTTAATTTCCAAATAAATCGTTAGGGTATAGTGGTTCCTTTAATAAACTTCCATTTTTAATTATATGCAACTTCCATTTTTATTTTTATTCGACTTCATTTTTTATTTAATTTCCTTTTCTATTCAACTTTTATTTTTATTCATCTTCCTTTTTTATTCAACTTCTTTTCTATTCAACTTCCTTTTTTATTTAATTTTCAAATAGATCGTTAAGGTATAATGGTTTCTTGAATGAACTTCCATTTTTATTCAATTTGCTTTTTTATTTCTATTCAACTTTCGTTTTTATGAAAGTTCCATTTTCATTTTTATTTTTATTCCACATCCATTTTTATTCAACTTTCTTTTTTATTTAATTTCCCAATAGATCGTTAGGGTGTACTGGTTTCTTGAATGAACTTCCATTTTTATTCAATTTCCTATTCTATTCAACTTCATTTTTTATTTAATTTCCTAATAGATCATTAAAGTATAGTGGTCTCTTGAATGAACTTCAATTTTTAATCTTTTCTATTCGACTTCATTTTTTACTTAATTTCCAAATAAATCGTTAGGGTATAGTGGTTTCTTGAATGAACTTCCATTTTTTATTTTACGCAACTTCCATTTTTATTTTTATTCGACTTCATTTTTTATTTAACTTCATTTTCTATTCAACTTTTATTTTTATTCATCTTCCATTTTTATTCAACTTGTTTTCTATTTAACTTCTTTTTTTGTTTAATTTTCAAATAGATCGTTAAGGTATAGTTGTTTCTTACATAAACTTCCATTTTTATTGAATTTCCTTT
The DNA here is from genome assembly GCA_025200525.1 of Camellia lanceoleosa. NCBI lineage: Eukaryota > Viridiplantae > Streptophyta > Magnoliopsida > Ericales > Theaceae > Camellia > Camellia lanceoleosa. The sequence goes on from JANUSC010000024.1 coordinate 1,487,191, forward strand.
TTTATTTTTATTCAACTTCCGTTTTTATGCAACTTCCATTTTTATAATTATTTTTTTTCAACATCCATTTTTATTTAACTTTCTTTTTTATTTAATTTCCAAATAGATCGTTAGGGTTATTGTGGTTTCTTGAATGAACTTCCATTTTTATTCAATTTCCTATTCTATTCAACTTCATTTTTTATTTAATTTCCAAATAGATCGTTAAGGTATAGTGGTCTTTTGAATGAACTTCAATTTTTAATCTTTTCTATTCAACTTCATTTTTTACTTTATTTCCAAATAAATCGTTAGGATATAGTGGTTTGTTGAATTAACTTCCATTTTTAATTTTATGCAACTTCAATTTTTGTTTTTATTCGATTTCATTTTTTATTTAACTTCATTTTCTATTCAACTTTTATTTTTACTCATCTTCCACTGTTATTCATCTCCTTTTTTATTCAACTTCCTTTTTTGTTTAATTTTCAAATAGATCGTTAAGGTATAGTTGTTTCTTGAATGAACTTCCATTTTTATGCAATTTCCTTTTTTATTTTTATTCAATTTCCGTTTTTATGCAACTTCCATTTTTATTTTTATTTTTATTCAACATCCATTTTTATTCAACTTTATTTTTTATTTAATTTCCAAATAGGTCGTTAGGGTATAGTGGTTTCTTGAATGAATTTCCATTTTTATTCAATTTCCTATTCTATTCAACTTCATTTTTTATTTAATTTCCAAATATATCGTTAAGGTACAATGGTCCCTTGAATGAACATCAATTTTTAATCTTTTCTATTCGACTTCATTTTTTACTTTATTTCCAAATAAATCGTTAGGGTATAGTGATTTCTTGAATAAACTTCCATTTTTAATTTTATGCAACTTCCATTTTTATTTTTATTCGACTTCATTTTTTATTTAACTTCCTTTTCTATTCAACTTTTATTTTTATTCTTCTTCCATTTTTATTCAACTTCTTTTCCATTAAACTTCCTTTTTTGTTTAATTTTCAAACGGATCGTTAAGGTATAATGGTTTCTTGAATGAATTTCCATTTTTATTCAATTTCCTTTTTTATTTTTACTCAACTTCCGTTTTTATGCAACTTCCATTTTTATTTTTATTTTTATTCAGCTTCCATTTTTATTCAACTTTCTTTTTTATTTAATTTCCAAATAGATCGTTTGGGGATAGCGGTTTCTTGAATGAATTTCCATTTTTATTCAATTTCCTATTCTATTCAACTTGATTTTTTATTTAATTTCCAAATAGATCGTTAAGGTATAGTGGCCTCTTGAAAGAGCTTCAATTTTTAATTTTTGCTATTCGACTTAATTTTTTACTCGATTTCCAAATAAATCGTTAGGGTATAGTGGTTTCTTGAATGAATTTCCATTTTTAATTTTATGCAACTTCCATTTTTATTTTTATTCGACTTCATTTTTTATTTAACTTCCTTTTCTATTCAACTTCTATTTTTATTCATTTTCCATTTTTATTCAACTTCTTTTCGATTCAACTTCCTTTTTTGTTTAATTTTCAAATAGATCATTAAGGTATAGTGGTTTCTTGAATGAACTTCAATTTTTATTCAATTTCCTTTTTTATTTTTATTCAACTTCCGCTTTTATGCAAGTTCCATTTTTATTTTTATTTTTATTCAACATCCATTTTTATTCAACTTTCTTTTTTATTTTATTTCCAAATAGATCGTTAGGGTATAGTGGTTTCTTGAATGAATTTCCATTTTTATTCAATTTCCTATTCTATTCAACTTCATTTTTTATTTAATTTCTAAATAGATCGTTAAGGTATAGTGGTCTCTTGAATGAACTTCAATTTTTAATCTTTTCTATTCGACTTCATTTTTTACGTTATTTCCAAATAAATCGTTAGGGTATAGTGGTTTCTTGAATGAACTTCCATTTTTAATTTTGTGCAACTTCCATTTTTATTTTTATTTGACTTCATTTTTTATTTAACTTTCTTTTCTATTCAACTATTATTTTTATTCATCTTTCATTTTTGTTCAACCTCTTTTTTATTCCACTTCTTTTTTTGTTTAATTTTCAAATAGATCGTTAAGGTATAGTGGTTTCTTGAATGAACTTCCATTTTTATTCAATTTCCTTTTTTATTTTTATTCAACTTCCGTTTTTATGCAACTTCTATTTTTGTTTTTCTTTTTATTTAACATCCATTTTTATTCAACTTTCTTTTTTATTTAATTTCCAAATAGATCATTTGGGTATAGCGGTTTCTTGAATGAACTTCCATTTTTATTCAATTTCCTATTCTGTTCAACTTGATTTTTTATTTAATTTCCAAATAGATCGTTAAGGTATAGTGGTCTGTTGAATGAGCTTCAATTTTTAATTTTTTCTACTCGACTTCATTTTTTACTTGATAACCAAATAAATTGTTAGGGTATAGTGGTTTGGTGAATGAACTTCCATTTTTAATTTTATGCAACTTCCATTTTTATTTTTATTCGACTTCACTTTTTGTTCAACTTTTATTTTTATTCAACTTCTTTTCTATTCAACTTCCTTTTTTGTTTAATTTTCAAATAGATCGTTAAGGTATAGTGGTTTCTTGAATGAACTTCCATTTTTATTTAATTTCCTTTTTTATTTTTATTTAACTTCCGTTTTTATGCAACTTCCATTTTTATTTTTATTTTTATTCAACATCCATTTTTATTCAACTTTCTTTTTTATTTAATTTCCAAATAGATCATTAGGGTATAGTAGTTTCTTGAATGAACTTCCATTTTTATTCAATTTCATATTCTATTCAACTTCATTTTTTATTTAATTTCCAAATAGATTGTTAAGGTATAGTGGTCTCTTGAATGAACTTCAATTTTTAATCTTTTCTATTCGACTTCATTTTTTACTTCATTTCCAAATAAATCGTTAGGGTATAGTCGTTTCTTGTCTGAACTTCCATTTTTAATTTTATGCAACTTTCATTTTTATTTTTATTCGACTTCATTTTTTATTTAACTTCCTTTTCTATTCAACTTTTATTTTTATTTATCTTCCATTTTTATTCAACTTCTTTTCTATTCAACTTCCTTTTTTGTTTAATTTTCAAATAGATCGTTAAGGTACAGTGGTTTCTTGAATGAACTTCCATTTTTATTCAATTTCCTTTTTTATTTTTATTCAACATCCATTTTTATCCAACTTTCTTTTTTATTTAATTTCGAAATAGATCATTAAGGTATAGTGGTTTCTTGAATGAACTTCCATTTTTATTCAATTTCCTATTCTATTCAGCTTCATTTTTTATTTAATTTCCAAATAGATCGTTAAGGTATAGTGGTCTCGTGAATGAACTTCAATTTTTAATCTTTTCTGTTCAACTTCATTTTTTACTTAATTTCCAAATAAATCGTTAGAATATAGTGTTTCTTGAATAAACTTCCATTTTTAATTTTATGCAACTTCCATTTTTATTTTATTCGACTTCATTTTTTATTTAACTTCCTTTTCTATTCAACAATTATTGTTATTCATCTTCCATTTTTATTCAACTTCCTTTCTATTCAACTTCCTTTTTTGTTTAATTTTCAAATAGATCGTTAAGGTATAGTGGTTTCTTGAATGAACTTCCATTTTTATTCAATTTCCTTTTTTATTTTTATTCAACTTCCGTTTTTATGCCACTTCCATTTTTATTTTTCTTTTTATTCAACATCCATTTTTATTCAACTTTCTTTTTTATTTAATTTCCAAATAGATCGTTAGGGTATAGTGGTTTCTTGAATGAACTGCCATTTTTATTCAATTTCCTATTCTATTCAACTTCATTTTTAATTTTATTTCCAAATAGATCGTTAAGGTATAGTGGTCTCTTGAATGAACTTCAATTTTTAATCTTTTCTATTCGACTTCATTTTTTACTTAATTACCAAATAAATCGTTAGGGTATAGTGGTTTCTTGAATGAACTTTCATTTTTAATTTTATGCAACTTTCATTTTTATTTTTATTCGACTTGATTTTTTATTTAATTTCATTTTCTATTCAACTTTTATTTTTATTCATCTTCCATTTTTATTCAACTTCTTTTCTATTCAACTTCCTTTTTTGTTTAATTTTCAAATAGATCGTTAAGGTATAGTGGTTTTTTGAATGCACTTCCAGTTTTATTCAATTTCCTTTTTTATTTTTATTTAACTTCCGTTTTTGTGCAAGTTCCATTTTTATTTTTATTTTTATTCAACAACCATTTTTATTCAACTTTCTTTTTTATTTAATTTCCGAATAGATCGTTAAGGTACAATGGTTTGTTGAATGAACTTCCATTTTTATGAAATTTTCATTTCTATTCAACTTCCTCTTTTTTTTTTTTTAAATTTACAAATAAATCGTTAAGGTATAGTGGTTTATTGAATGAACTTTCATTTTTAATTTTATTCAACTTCCATTTGTTATTCAAATTTCTTTTCTATTCAATTTCTTTTTCTTATTTAATTTTCAAGTAGATCATTAAGGTATAGTGGTTTTTTGAGTGAACTTCCATCCTTTTGTATTCAACTTCATTTTTTGTTGAATTTCATTTTCTATTCATCTTCCTTTTTTATTTAATCTCCAAATAGATCGTTAAGGTATAGTGATTTCTTGAATGAACTTCCATTTTTATTTTTATTCAACTTCAATTTTTAATTTTTTGCAACTTCTATTTTTATTTTTATTCAATTTTTAATTTCACTCAATTTCCTTTTCTGTTCAGCTTCCTTTTTTTTATTCAACTTTCTTTTTTATTTCTATTCAACTTCCATTTTTATTTTTATTGAACTTCGTTTTTTATTCAATTTCCTTTTTTATTCAATGAACGTTTCTATTTAACTTCCTCTTTTATTCAACTTCCAAATAGACCGTTAAGGTATAGTGGTTTCTTGAATAAACTTCCATTGTTAATCGTATGCAACTTCCATTTTTATTTTTATTCAACTTCCATTTTTATTAAATTTCTATTTCTATTCAACTTCCTCTGTTTTTTTTAATTTACAAATAAATCGTTAAGGTATAGTGGTTTCTTGAATGTACTTCCATTTTTAATTTTATTCAACTTCCATTTGTTATTCAATTTTCTTTTCTATTCAACTTCCTTTTTTCTTTAATTTTCAAGTAGATCGTTAAGGTATACTGGTTTCTTGAATGAACTTCCATTTTTATTTCTATTCAATTTCCATTTTTAAATTTAAGCAACTTCCATTTTTATTTTTATGCAACTTCCATTTTTATTTTTATGCAACTTCCATTTTTATTTTTACTCAGCTTCCATTTTTAAATTCATGAACTTAAATTTTTACTCTTTTCTATTCTACTTCATTTTTTACTTAATTTCCAAATAAATCGTTAGGGTATAGTGGTTTCTTGAATGAACTTCCATTTTTAATTTTATGCAACTTCCATTTTTATTTTTATTCGACTTCATTTTTTATTTAACTTCTTTTCTATTCAACTTTTATTTTTATTCATCTTCCATTTTTGTTCAATTTCTTTTCTATTCAACTTCTTTTTTTTTGTCTAATTTTCAAATAGATCGTTAAGGTATAGTGGTTTTTTGAATGAACTTCCAGTTTTATTCAATTTCCTTTTTTATTTTTATTTAACTTCCGTTTTTGTGCAAGTTCCATTTTTATTTTTATTTTTATTCAGCATCCATTTTTATTCAACTTTCTTTTTTATTTAATTTCCAAATAGATTGTTAAGGTACAGTGGTTTCTTGAATGAACTTCCATTTTTATTAAATTTCCATTTCTATTCAACTTCCTCTTTTTTTTTTTTAATTTACAAATAAATCGTTTAGGTATAGTGGTTTCTTGAATAAACTTCCATTTTTAATTTTATTCAACTTCCATTTGTTATTCAATTTTCTTTTTTATTCAATTTCCTTTTTTATTTAATTTTCAAATAGATCGTTAACGTATAGTGGTTTCTTGAATTAACTTCCATCCTTTTGTATTCAACTTCCTTTTTTATTCAATTTCCTTTTCTATTCATCTTCCTTTTTTATTTAATCTCCAAATAGATCGTTAAGGTATAGTGGTTTCTTGAATAAACTTTCATTTTTATTTTTATTCAACTTCAATTTTTAATTTTATGCAACTTCCATTTTTATTTTTATTCAATTTTTAATTTTATTCAATTTCCTTTTCTGTTCAGCTACCTTTTTTTATTCAACTTTCTTTTTTATTTCTATTCAACTTCTGTTTTTATTTTTATTGAACTTCGATTTTTATTCAATTTCCATTTCAATTCAATGAACTTTTCTATTTAACTTCCTCTTTTATTCAACTTCCAAATAGACCGTTAAGGTATAGGGATTTCTTGAATGAACTTCCCTTGTTAATCTTATGCAACTTCCATTTTTATTAAATTTCCATTTCTATTCAACTTCCTCTCTTTTTTAATTTACAAATAAATCGTTAAGGTATAGTGGTTTCTTGAATGAACTTCCATTTCTAATTTTATTCAACTTCCATTTGTTATTCAATTTTCTTTTCTATTCAACTTCTTTTTTTATTTAATTTCCTTTTCTATTCAACTTCCTTTTTTATTTAATTTTCAAATAGATCGTTAAGGTACAGTGGTTTCTTGAATGAACTTCCATTTTTATTCAATTTCCTATTCTATTCAGCTTCATTTTTTATTTAATTTCCAAATAGATCGTTAAGGTATAGTGGTCTCGTGAATGAACTTCAATTTTTAATCCTTTCTGTTCAACTTCATTTTTTACTTAATTTCCAAATAAATCGTTAGAATATAGTGTTTCTTGAATAAACTTCCATTTTTAATTTTATGCAACTTCCATTTTTATTTTATTCGACTTCATTTTTTATTTAACTTCCTTTTCTATTCAACATTTATTGTTATTCATCTTCCATTTTTATTCAACTTCCTTTCTATTCAACTTCCTTTTTTGTTTAATTTTCAAATAGATCGTTAAGGTATAGTGGTTTCTTGAATGAACTTCCATTTTTATTCAATTTCCTTTTTTATTTTTCTTTTTATTCAACATCCATTTTTATTCAACTTTCTTTTTTATTTAATTTCCAAATAGATCGTTAGGGGTATAGTGATTTCTTGAATGAACTGCCATTTTTATTCAATTTCCTATTCTATTCAACTTCATTTTTAATTTTATTTCCAAATAGATCGTTAAGGTATAGTGGTCTCTTGAATGAACTTCAATTTTTAATCTTTTCTATTCGACTTCATTTTTTACTTAATTACCAAATAAATCGTTAGGGTATAGTGGTTTCTTGAATGAACTTTCATTTTTAATTTTATGCAACTTTCATTTTTATTTTTATTCGACTTGATTTTTTATTTAATTTCATTTTCTATTCAACTTTTATTTTTATTCATCTTCCATTTTTATTCAACTTATTTTCTATTCAACTTCCTTTTTTGTTTAATTTTCAAATAGATCGTTAAGGTATAGTGGTTTTTTGAATGCACTTCCAGTTTTATTCAATTTCCTTTTTTATTTTTATTTAACTTCCGTTTTTGTGCAAGTTCCATTTTTATTTTTATTTTTATTCAACAACCATTTTTATTCAACTTTCTTTTTTATTTAATTTTCGAATAGATCGTTAAGGTACAATGGTTTGTTGAATGAACTTCCATTTTTATGAAATTTTCATTTCTATTCAACTTCCTCTTTTTTTTTTTTAAATTTACAAATAAATCGTTAAGGTATAGTGGTTTATTGAATGAACTTTCATTTTTAATTTTATTCAACTTCCATTTGTTATTCAAATTTCTTTTCTATTCAATTTCTTTTTTTTATTTAATTTTCAAGTAGATCGTTAAGGTATAGTGGTTTTTTGAGTGAACTTCCATCCTTTTGTATTCAACTTCCTTTTTTGTTGAATTTCATTTTCTATTCATCTTCCTTTTTTATTTAATCTCCAAATAGATCGTTAAGGTATAGTGATTTCTTGAATGAAATTCCATTTTTATTTTTATTCAACTTCAATTTTTAATTTTTTGCAACTTCTATTTTTATTTTTATTCAATTTTTAATTTCACTCAATTTCCTTTTCTGTTCAGCTTCCTTTTTTTTATTCAACTTTCTTTTTTATTTCTATTCAACTTCCATTTTTATTTTTATTGAACTTCGTTTTTTATTCAATTTCATTTTTTATTCAATGAACGTTTCTATTTAACTTCCTCTTTTATTCAACTTCCAAATAGACCGTTAAGGTATAGTGGTTTCTTGAATAAACTTCCATTGTTAATCGTATGCAACTTCCATTTTTATTTTTATTCAACTTCCATTTTTATTAAATTTCTATTTCTATTCAACTTCCTCTTTTTTTTAATTTACAAATAAATCGTTAAGGTATAGTGGTTTCTTGAATGTACTTCCATTTTTAATTTTATTCAACTTCCATTTGTTATTCAATTTTCTTTTCTATTCAACTTCCTTTTTTATTTAATTTCCTTTTCTATTCAACTTCCTTTTTTCTTTAATTTTCAAATAGATCGTTAAGGTATACTGGTTTCTTGAATGAACTTCCATTTTTATTTCTATTCAATTTCCATTTTTAAATTTAAGCAACTTCCATTTTTATTTTTATGCAACTTCCATTTTTATTTTTACTCAGCTTCCATTTTTAAATTCATGAACTTAAATTTTTACTCTTTTCTATTCTACTTCATTTTTTACTTAATTTCCAAATAAATCGTTAGGGTATAGTGGTTTCTTGAATGAACTTCCATTTTTAATTTTATGCAACTTCCATTTTTATTTTTATTCGACTTCATTTTTTATTTAACTTCTTTTCTATTCAACTTTTATTTTTATTCATCTTCCATTTTTATTCAATTTCTTTTCTATTCAACTTCTTTTTTTTTGTCTAATTTTCAAATAGATCGTTAAGGTATAGTGGTTTTTTGAATGAACTTCCAGTTTTATTCAATTTCCTTTTTTATTTTTATTTAACTTCCGTTTTTGTGCAAGTTCCATTTTTATTTTTATTTTTATTCAGCATCCATTTTTATTCAACTTTCTTTTTTATTTAATTTCCAAATAGATTGTTAAGGTACAGTGGTTTCTTGAATGAACTTCCATTTTTATTAAATTTCCATTTCTATTCAACTTCCTCTTTTTTTTTTTTAATTTACAAATAAATCGTTTAGGTATAGTGGTTTCTTGAATGAACTTCCATTTTTAATTTTATTCCACTTCCATTTGTTATTCAATTTTTTTTATTCAATTTCCTTTTTTATTTAATTTTCAAATAGATCGTTAACGTATAGTGGTTTCTTGAATTAACTTCCATCCTTTTGTATTCAACTTCCTTTTTTATTCAATTTCCTTTTCTATTCATCTTCCTTTTTTATTTAATCTCCAAATAGATCGTTAAGGTATAGTGGTTTCTTGAATAAACTTTCATTTTTATTTTTATTCAACTTCAATTTTTAATTTTATGCAACTTTCATTTTTATTTTTATTCAATTTTTAATTTTATTCAATTTCCTTTTCTGTTCAGCTACCTTTTTTTATTCAACTTTCTTTTTTATTTCTATTCAACTGTTTTTATTTTTATTGAACTTCGATTTTTATTCAATTTCCATTTCAATTCAATGAACTTTTCTATTTAACTTCCTCTTTTATTCAACTTCCAAATAGACCGTTAAGGTATAGGGATTTCTTGAATGAACTTCCCTTGTTAATCTTATGCAACTTCCATTTTTATTAAATTTCCATTTCTATTCAACTTCCTCTCTTTTTTAATTTACAAATAAATCGTTAAGGTATAGTGGTTTCTTGAATGAACTTCCATTTCTAATTTTATTCAACTTCCATTTGTTATTCAATTTTCTTTTCTATTCAACTTCTTTTTTTATTTAATTTCCTTTTCTATTCAACTTCCTTTTTTATTTAATTTTCAAATAGATCGTTAAGGTATACTGGTTTTTGAATGAACTTCCTTTTTTATTTCTATGCAACTTTCATTTTTAAATTTAGGCAACTTCCATTTTTATTTCTATGCAACTTCCATTTTTATTTTTATTCAAATTCCATTTTTATTTTTACTCAGCTTCCATTTTTAATTTCATGAACTTAAATTTTTAATCTTTTCTATTCTACTTCATTTTTTACTTAATTTTCAAAGAAATCGTTAGGGTATAGTGGTTTCTTAAATGAACTTCCATTTTTAATTTTATGCAACTTCCAATTTTATTTTTATTTGACTTCATTTTTTATTTAACTTCCTTTTCTATTCAACTTTTATTTTTATTTATCTTTCATTTTTATTCAACTTCTTTTCTATTCAACTTCTTTTTTTGTTTAATTTTCAAATAGATCGTTAAGGTATAGTGGTTTCTTAAATGAACTTCCATTTTAATTCAATTTCCTTTTTTATTTTTATTCAACTTCCGTTTTTATGCAACTTTCATTTTTATTTTTATTATTATTCAACATTCATTTTTATTCAACTTTCTTTTTTATTTAATTTCCAAATAGATCGTTAAGGTACAGTGGTTTCTTGAATGAACTTCCATTTTTATTAAATTTCCATTTCTATTCAACTTCCAATTTTTTTTTAATTTACAAATAAATCGTTAAGGTATAGTGGTTTCTTGAATAAACTTCCATTTTTAATTTTATTCAACTTCCATCTGTTATTCAATTTTCTTTTTTATTCAACTTCCTTTTTTATTCAATTTCCTTTTCTATTCATCTTCCTTTTTTATTTAATCTCCAAATAGATCGTTAAGGTATAGTGGTTTCTTGAATGAACTTCCATTTTTATTTTTATTCAACTTCAATTTTTAATTTTATGCAATTTCCATTTTTATTTTTATTCAATTTTTTATTTTATTCAATTTCCTTTTCTGTTCAGCTTCCTTTTTTTATTCAACTTTTTTTTTATTTCTATTCAACTTCCATTTTTATTTTTATTGAACTTCAATTTTTATTCAATTTCCATTTCTATTCAATGAACTTTTCTATTTAACTTCCTCTTGTATTCAACTTCCAAATAGACCGTTAAGGTATAGTGGTTTCTTGAATGAACTTCCATTGTTAATCTTATGCAACTTCCATTATTAATCTTATGCAACTTCCATTTTTATTTTTATTCAACTTCCATTTTTATTAAATTTCCATTTCTATTCAACTTCCTCTTTCTTTTTTTTTTTAATTTACAAATAAATCGTTAAGGTATAGTGGTTTCCCTAATGAACTTCCATTTTTAATTTTATTCAACTGCCATTTGTTATTCAATTTTCTTTTCTATTCAACTTCCTTTTTTATTTAATTTCCTTTTCTATTCAACTTCCTTTTTTATTTAATTTTCAAATAGATCGTTAAGGTATACTGGTTTCTTGAATGAACTTCCATTTTTATTTCTATTCAACTTCCATTTTTAAATTTTGGCAACTTCCATTTTTATTTTTATGCAACTTCCATTTTTATTTTTATTCAACTTTCATTTTTATTTTTACTCAGCTTCCATTTTTAATTTCATGAACTTCAATTTTTTACGTAATTTTCAAAGAAATCGTTAGGGTATAGTGGTTTCTTGAATGAACTTCCATTTTCAATTTTATGCAACTACCATTTTTATTTTTGTTCGACTTCATTTTTTATTGAACTTCCATTTCTATTCAACTTTTATTTTTATTCATCTTCCATTTTTATTCAACTTCTTTTCTATTCAACTTCCTTGTTTGTTTAATTTTCAAATAGATCGTTAAGGTATAGTGGTTTCTTGAATGAACTTCCATTTTTATTCAATTTCCTTTTTTATTTTTATTCAACTTCTGTTTTTATGCAACTTCCATTTTTATTTTTATTTTTATTTTTATTCGACATCCATTTTTATTCAACTTTCTTTTTTATTTAATTTCCAAATCGATCGTTAAGGTACAGTGGTTTCTTGAATGAACTTCCATTTTTATTAAATTTCCATTTCTATTCAACTTGCTCTTTTTTTTAATTTACAAATAAATCGTTAAGGTATAGTGGTTTCTTGAATGAACTTCCATTTTTAATTTTATTCAACTTACATTTGTTATTCAATTTTCTTTTCTATTCAACTTCCTTTTTTATTTAATTTTGAAATAGATCGTTAAGGTATAGTGGTTTCTTGAAAGAACTTCCATCATTTAGTATTCAACTTCCTTTTTTATTCAATTTCCTTTTCTATTCATCTTCCTTTTTTATTTAATCTCTAAATAGATCGTTAAGGTATAGTGGTTTCTCGAATGAACTTCCATTTTTATTTTTATTCAACTTCAATTTTTAATTTTATGCTACTTCCATTTTTATTTTTATTCAATTTTTAATTTTATTCAATTTCCTTTTCTGTTCAGCTTCCTTTTTTTTATTCAAGTTTCTTTTTATTTTTATTCAACTTCTATTTTTATTTTTATTCAACTTCGATTTTTATTCAATTTCCATTTCTATTCAATGAATTTTTTTATTTAACTTCCTCTTTTATTCAACTTCCAAATAGACCGTTAAGGTATAGTGGTTCTTGAATGAACTTCCATTATTAATCTTATGCAACTTCTATTTTTATTTTTGTTCAACTTCCATTTTTATTAAATTTCCATTTCTATTCAACTTTTTTTTTTTTTTTTAATTTACAAATAAATCGTTAAGGTATAGTGGTTTCTTGAATGAACTTCCATTTTTAATTTTATTCAACTTCCATTTGTTATTCAATTTTCTTTTCTATTCAACTTCCTTTTTTATTTAATTTTCCAATAGATCGTTAAGGTATAGTGGTTTCTTGAATGAACTTCCATTTTTATTTCTATTCAGCTTCCATTTTTAAATTTAGGCAACTTCCATTTTTATTTTTATGCAACTTCCTTTTTTATTTTTACTCAACTTCCATTTTTAATTTCATGAACTTCCATTTTTATTCAATTTTCTTTTCAATTTTACTCAACCTTTTTTTTTAATTTAATGCAACTTCCATTTTTATTAAATTTCCAAGTAAATCGTTAAGGTATAGTGATTTCTTGAATTAACTTCCATCCTTTTGTATTCAACTTCCTTTTTTATTCAATTTCCTTTTCTATTCATCTTGCTTTTTTATTTAATCTTCAAATAGATCATTAAGGTATAGTGGTTTTGTCACAACCCCATTCTGCCCCTAGTAGAATGGTGCCGTGATAGCCAGTAATCCGAGATTACCAAAGGCCAACTCTCAAAGATTCACACACAAACAGAGTATACATATGGGGCTCACATGTGCGGAAGCAATAATTTAATTCTAATTAGTCCACAAGAGCAGTGCATAAATAAAACGGAATGGCATACATCTTCACATAGCTTTACAACTTGAATACAAACAAAATGAAGTACAAAGATACATCTTGACCAAAAGGCTTCTCAAGCCGTCATATACAAAACACAATGAAATGCAAGCTAAGAAGCATGATCTTCAAGATGCTAGAAAATGCGAATCCAAAACAAGTTGCAAAGCATATCTAGGCGTTGCCGCCGTCCTGCTCATCACCTACATATATATATAGAGAGGGTGAGCTTGGATACTCAGTGAATGGTACAAGTAATAAAGGGTTTGCATGTATGATATTCGAGATCTTTAACGAAACAATACATAATCATAACTTGTAACAAAATATTGGATGAATCAAGTTCATCTAACAAATCTGTCAAGCTTCATCAATCAAAGTCTTTCAAGGCTTTCAAGTTTCAAGGAATGACATTAACAAAGGTGCTACAAAAGCTTAGAGTCCTATAGCACGTACGGAATTTCAAAGGTTGTGCTACAAATGCTTATAGTCCCCTAGCACGTACGGACTTTCAAAGGTTGTGCTACAAATGCTTATAGTTCCCTAGCACGTACGGACTTTCAAAGGTTGTGCTACAAATGCTTATAGTCCCCTAGCACGTACGGACTTGTCAAGAATGTTATCAAAACCAAAGCTAATATTTGATACACAAAATAGGGACAGTCATTCATGCTTAACAAATACTTTTCCAACACAAGCAAGGCAAAGCTTTATCAAAACTTTATAACATAACTTTATTAAAAATACCACTCACATAGTTCTTCTAACGTCGGGGTTACAAGCAAGGATCCAAGGCCTACAATCACATAACAAATCCCATTGAATGCATTTCAATAAGGCAAGGGGAGATGCTCAAAGATGGACATGAAATGCATCCTTTAAACAAGCTTTACATAAATACAAATGATCTCGGCATTCTTCAAAAGCTAAGTCAAATCAAAACAAAACACTGTTTCTCATCTCGGGAAAACATCTTTGGGCACCAACGAGTCTTGGCGAGGTCCCACACCTTCCCGCCGAGGTGTGGTCCCGACGACCACATTCAAAAGCAAAGTCGGGAAAATCTGGGTTTCCCTTTGAAGAACATAAAGAACATGCATGCTTAAATCACAACTTGTTATTACAAAATATGAGATTTCATGGTATGAGTTCGAAAATATGGACCTGGGTACCCATACTTGAAGACCTTATGAAGACAAACACAAAACATGAATCTTAATGCAAACTTTCGGATCAAACAAGGCTTTTTCTTCAAGAACACATGAATGCCACTTTCTCTTTCTAAACGCAACTTTAAATAGATGCATGGCTTGCAAATCAGGTCTGATTATGCAATGCAGCTAGATGATCAATGAGAACAACAAGAGTAGATTAAGATTCTAACCTCAAAACTCGAATCTAACGGTTCAAGCACCCAAAGATCAAGCTTGGAAATCTACTCCCTCTCTAGGAACTCCTCCTCCCTCTTCTAGAGCTTCTCTCTCCTCAAGAACAAAGAAATATAACAAATGATACATTTCTCTCTCTGCCGGCTGATTTAACACTCAGCTCGGACACGTGGCACTACCGGGTTGGTTCTCCTCAAAAAGGTGACTAGGTGAAAAGACAAGACTTATGACAAAGTGTATTCAACAAGCAAGATGGCATAGGCACTCCGGTAGGTAATGATCTCGGCTAATAACAAGGCATCGGCAAGTAAGAGAACAATGATCTCGGCTAGGAAGGACAACACTTGGCCTAGCTGTGCCACACCTCGGCCTAGATGTGCCACACCTCGGTCTAGGTCGCACCAATCCAGGAACAAGATCACTCAGGCGCAAAGGTAACATCTCGGCCTAGATAATACACATCTCGGCCTACATGTAAGGGCAGAGGTGGAGGTCAACCGGAAAAGGGTTCCAAGATAGTTCTAGGCTTAAGGTGACCTCGGCTTGGATTAACCTAGGCTAAACACACACCAAACAAGGAACAAGGCATGCAAGTAACACTTACGCAAGACAAATCAAGGTTTGCACATGCAACATATCAAGACAAGATCATGTAATATATTCAAGCATGACTAGAGTAAAGTGAGGGTTGTTACAGGTTTCTTAAATGAACTTCCATTTTTATTTTTATTCAATTTTTAATTTTATTCAATTTCCTTTTCTATTAAGCTTC
Source organism: Camellia lanceoleosa (assembly GCA_025200525.1). Taxonomy (NCBI): domain Eukaryota; kingdom Viridiplantae; phylum Streptophyta; class Magnoliopsida; order Ericales; family Theaceae; genus Camellia; species Camellia lanceoleosa. The sequence continues at coordinate 1,502,645 of JANUSC010000024.1, forward strand.
CTTTTTTTATCCAACTTTTTTTTTTTTATTCAACTTCCATTTTTTTTTATTCAACTTCAATTTTTATTCAATTTCCTTTTCTATTCAACTACATTTTTTATTTGATTTCCAAATAGATCGTTAAAAGCGAGTTGTTTTTGAATGAACTTCCATTTTTAATTTCATACAACTTCCATTTTTATTTTTATTCAATTTCCATTTTTATTCAACTTCCTTTTTTATTCAACTTCCTTTTATATTTAATTTCCAAATAGATCGTTAAGGTATAATGGTTTCTTGAATGAACTTCTACTGTTAATTTTATGCAACTTCCATTTTTATTCAATTTCCTTTTCTATTCGACTTCATTTTTTACTTAATTTCCAAATAGATCGTTCATGCATAAAATTAATGATGGAAGTTCATTCAAGAAACCACTATACGTTAACGATCTATTCGGAAATTAAATAAAAATGGAAGTTGCATCAAAATTAACAATCGAAGTTCATTCAATAAACCACTATACCTTAACAATCTATTTGGAAATTAATTTCCAAATAGATCGTTAAGATATAGTGCTTTCTTGAATGAACTTCCATTTTTAATTTTATTCAACTTCAATTTTTATTTTTATTCAACTTCTATTTTCAATTTTATTCAACTTCCATTTATATTTATATTTAATTTTCTTTTTTATTTAATTTCCAAATAGATCGTTAAGGTATAGTGGTTTCCTGAATAAACTTTCATTTTTACTTTTTTGGAAATTAAATAAAAAAAAGAAATTAAATATAAAAATGGAAGTTGAATTGAAAAGGAAGTTGAATAGAAATGGAAATTTAATAAAAATGGAAGTTAAATAAAAATGGAAGTTGAATAAAAATAAAAATGGAAGTTCATTCAAGAAACCACTATACCTTAACGATCTATTTGGAAATTAAATAAAAAAGGAAGTTGAATAAAAATGGAAGTTGAATAGAAAAGGAAATTGAACTTCCATTTTAAATTTTATGCAACTTTTATTTTTTATTTAATTCTTTTTTTTTTAATTTCCAAATAGATCGTTAAGTTATAGTGGTTTATTGAATGAACTTCCATTTTTAATCTTATGCAACTTCCATTTTTATTTAATTTCTAAATAAATCACTAAGGTACAGTGGTTTCTTGAATGAACTTTCATTTTTAATTTTATGCAACTTCCATTTTTATTTTTATTCAACTTCTGTTTTTATTCTTATTCAAGTTCCATTTGTATTCAATTTCCTTTTCTATTTAATTTCCAAATAGATCGTTAAGGTATAGTGGTTTTTTGAATGAACTTCCATTTTTCAATTTATGCAACTTCCATTTTTATTTTTATTCAACTTCCATTTTTATTAAATTTCCTTTTCTATTCAACTCCCTTTTCTATTTAATTTCCAAATAGATCGTTAAGGTATAGTGTGATCTTCAATGAACATCCATTTTTATTTTTATTTTTATTCAACATCCATTTTTATTTAATTTCCTTTTCTATTCAACTTCCTTTTTTATTTCAATTACCTTTTCTATTCAACTTGCTTTCAACTTCCATTTTTATTTAATTTCATTTTCTATTCAACTGCCATTTTTATTTTTATGCAACTTTCATTTTTAATTTTATGCAACTTCCATTTTTAATTTTATGAACTTCCATTTGTAATTTTAGGCAACTTCCATTTTTATTCAATTTCCTTTTCTGTTCAGCTTCTTCTTTTTATTTAATTTCCAAATAGATCGTTAAGGTATAATGGTTTCTTGAATGAACTTACATTGTTAATTTTATGCAACTTCCATTTTTATTCAACTTCCTTTTTTATTTAATTTCCAAATAGACCTTTAAGGTATAGTGGTTTATTGAATAAACTTCAATTTCTAATTTTATTTAACTTCCATTTTTATTCAACTTTCATTTTTATTCAATTTCCAAATAGAAGTTAAATAAAAATAAAAATCGAAATGGAAGTTGAATAGAAAATAACGAAATCATTAAGGTATAGTGGTTTTTTGAATTAAATTCCATTGTTAATTTTAGGCAACTTCCATTTTTAATTTTATTCAACTTCAGTTTTTATTTTATTCAATTTCCCTTTCTATTCAACTTTCTTTTTTATTTAATTTCCAAATAGATCGTCATGATATAGTGGTTTCTTGAATGAACTTCGATTTTCAATTTTGATGCAAATTTCATTTTTATTAAATTTCCTTTTCTATTCAATTTCCATTTTTATTCAATTTCCATTTCTATTTAACTTCCATTGTTAATTTTATGCAACTCCCAATTTTATTTTTATTCAATTTCCTTTTTTATTCAACTTCAATTTTTATTTAACTTCATTTTTTTATTGAATTTCCAAATAGATCGTTAAGGTATAGTGGTTTCTTGAATGAATTTCCATTTTTAATTTTATTCAACTTTCATTTTTATTTTTATTCAACTTGCATTTTTATTCAACTTCCTTTTTTATTTAATTTTCAAATAGATCGTTAAGGTATAATGGTTTCTTCAATGAACTGCCATTTTTAATTTTATTCAACTTCCATTTTTAATTTTATGCAACTTCCATTTTTATTCTATTCTCTTTTCTATTCAACTTCCTTTTTGATTTAATTTCCCAATAGATCTTTATGGTATAGTGGTTTCTTGAATGAACTTCAATTGTGAATTTTATGCAACTTCCTTTGTTATTTTTATTCAACTTCCATTTTTATTCAATTGTCTTTTCTATTCAACTTTCTTTTTGATTTAATTTCCCAATAGATCTTTATGGTATACTGGCTTCTTGAATGAACTTTAATTGTGAATTTTATGCGACATCCTTTTTTATTTTTATTCACCTTCCATTTTTATTTAATTTCCAAATAGATCGTTAAGGTATAATGGTTTCTTGGATGAACTTTTATTGCTAATTTTATGCAACTTCCATTTTTATTTTATTCAATTTCCCTTTCTATTCAACTTTATTTTTTATTTAATTTCCAAATAATTCGTTAAGGTATAGTGGTTTCTTGAATGAACTTCCAATGTTAATTTTATACAACTTCCATTTTTAATTTTAGACAACTTCCATTTTTATTCAATTTCCTTTTCTATTTCACTTCATTTTTATTTAATTTCATTTTATGTTCAACTTCTTTTTTTATTTAATTTCCAAATAGATCGTTAAGGTATAGTGGTTTCATGAATGAACTTTTATTGTTAATTTTATGCAACTTCCGTTTTTATTTTTATTCAATTTCCATTTCTATTCAACTTTCTTTTTTATTTAATTTCAAAATAGATCGTTAAGGTATAGTTGTTTCTTCAATGAACTTCCATTTTTAATTTTATGCAACTTCCATTTTTATTTTTATTTTTATTCAACTTCCATTTTGATTCAATGTCCTTTTCAATTCAACTTCCATTATTAGTTTTGTTCAACTTCCATTTTTATCCAGTTTCCTTTTCTATTCAACTTCCTTTTTTATTCAATTTCCTATTCTATTCAATTTCATTTTTTTATTTACTTTCCAAATAGATCGCTAAGGTATAATGATTTCTTAAATTAACTTTCATTTTTAATTTTATGCAATTTCCATTTTTAATTTTATTCAACTTCCATTTTTATTCAATTTCCTTTTTTATTCAACTACTTTTTTTCTTTAATTTCCAAATAGATCGTTAAGGTATAGTGGTTTCTCGAATGAACTTCCATTTTTTAATTTAATGCAACTTCCTTTTTTGGTTAATTTCCAAAAAGATCGTTAAGGTATAGTGGTCTCTTGAATAAACTTCGATTTTTATTTTATGCAACTTCCATTTTTATTTGTATTCAACTTCCATTTTTATTTTTATTCAACTTCCATTTTTATTCAATTTCCTTTTCTATTCAACTTCCTTTTATATTTAATTTCCACATAGATCGTCAAGGTATAGTGGTTTCTTGAATGAACTTTCATTTTTTATTTTATTCAACTTTCATTTTTATTTTTATTCAACTTCTATTTTTATTCAACTTCCTTTTTTATTTAATTTCCAAATACATCGTTAAGGTATAGTGGTTTCTTCAATGAACCGCCATTTTTAATTTTATTCAACTTCCATTTTTAAATTTATACAACTTCCATTTTTATTTAATCGTCTTTTCTATTCAACTTCCTTTTTTATTTTAATTCCCAATAGATCTTTATGGTATAGTGGTTCCTTGAATGAACTTCAATTGTGAATTTTATGAAACTTCCTTTTTTATTTTTATTCAACTTTCATTTTTATTCAATTTCCCTTTGTATTCAACTTCCCTTTTTATTTGATTTCCAAATAGATCGTTACGGTATAATGGTTTCTTGAATGAACTTCCATTTTTAATTTTATGCAAGTTCCATTTTTATTTTTATTCAACTTCCACTTTTATTCAATTTCCATTTCCATTCAACTTTCTTTTTTATTTAATTTCCAAATAGATCGTTAAGGTATAGTGGTTTCTTCAATGAACTTCCATTTTTAATTTTATGCAACTACCATTTTGATTCAATGTCCTTTTCTATTCAACTTCCATTTTTATTTTTATTCAACTTCCATTTTTATCCAATTTCCTTTTCTATTCAATTTCCATTTCTATTCAATTTCCTATTCTATTCAACTTCATTTTTTTATTTACATTCCTATTCTATTCAACATCCTTTTTTATTTAATTTCCACATAGATCGTTAAGGTATAGTGGTTTCTTGAATCAACTTCTATTGTTAATTTTATGCAACTTCCATTTTTATTTTTATTCATCTTCCATTTTTATTAAATTTCGTTTTCTATTTAACTTCCATTTTTATTCAACTTCATTTTTTATTTGATTTCCAAATAGATCGTTAAGGTATAGTGTGATCTTGAATGAACTTCTATTTTTATTTTTATTTAACTTCCAAATAGATCGTTAAGGACTTCCTTTTTTAATTTTCAATTTCATTTTCTATTCAACTTCCATTTTTTTTCAAGCTGCTTCTCTATTCAACTTCCATTGTCAATCTTATGCAACTTCCATTTTTAATTTTATTCAACTTCTATTTTTATTTAATTTCCAAATATATCGTTATGGTATAGTGGTTTCTTGAATTAACTTCCATTGTTAATTTTATGCAACTTCCATTTTTATTCAACTTCTTTTTTTATTCAATTTCCTTTTTTATTCAACTTCATTTTTAATTTAATTTTATTCGACTTCCTTTTTATTTTTATGCAACTTCCATTCTTATTTTTTATTCAATTTCTTTTTCTATTTAACTTCCTTTTTTAATTTTATGCAACTTCCATTTTTATTTTTATTCAACTTTCTTTTTTATTCAATTTCCTTTTCTATTTCACTTCATTTTTATTCAATTTCATGTTCTATTCATCTCTCCTTTTTTATTTTTATGCAACTTCCATTTTTATTCAATTTCCTATTCTATTCAACTTTCTTTTCAATTCAATTCTATTTTTTTTTTCTATTCAACTTCCATTTTTAATTTTATGCAACTTCCATTTTTATTCACTTTTATTTTTATTCAACTTACAAATAGATCGTTAAGGTATAATGATTTATTGAATGAACTTCAATTGTTAATTTTATGCAACTTCCATTGTTAATTTTATTCAACTTTCATTTTTATTTTTATTCAATTTTCTTTTCTATTCAAATTCCATTTTTAATTTTATTCAACTTCCTTTTTTATTTAATTTCCAAATAGATCGTTAAGGTAGAGTGGTTTCTTGAATGAACTTCCATTGTTAATTTTATGCAACTTCCATTTTTATTTTTATTCAACTTCCATTTTTATTCGATTTCCTTTTCTTTTCAACTTTCTTTTTTATTTAATTTCCAAATAGATCGTTAATGTATACTGGTTTTCTTGAATAAACTTCAATTTCTAATTTTATGCAGCTTCCATTTTTATTCAACTTCCATTGTTATTCAATTTCATGTTCTATTCAACCTCCTTTTCTATTCAACTTCCATTTTTAATTATATGCAACTTCCATTTTTATTTTTATTCAACTTCTTTTTCTATTCAACTTATTTTTTTTTTAGTTTACAAATAAATCGTTAAGGTATAGTGGTTTCTTGAATGAACTTCCATTTTTAATTTTATGCAAACTTCAATTTTTAATTTTATTCAACTTCCATTTTTATTCAATTTCCTTTTCTATTCAACTTCATTTTTTATTTGATTTCCAAATAGATCGTTAAGGTATAATGTGATCTTGAATGAACTTCCATTTTTATTTTTATTTAACTTCCAAATAGATCGTTAAGGACTTCCTTTTTTTTATTTTCAATTTCATTTTCTATTCAACTTCCATTTTTTTTCAAGCTGCTTCTCCATTCAACTTCCATTGTCAATCTTATGCAACTTCCATTTTTAATTTTATTCAACTTCTATTTTTATTTAATTTGCAAATAGATCGTTATGGTATAGTGGTTTCTTGAATTAACTTCCATTGTTAATTTTATGCAACTTCCATTTTTATTCAACTTCCTTTTTTATTCAATTTCCTTTTCGATTCTACTTCATTTTTAATTTAATTTTATTCAACTTCTTTTTTATTTTTATGCAACTTCTATTTATATTTTTTATTCAATTTCTTTTTCTATTTAACTTCCTTTTTTTAATTTTATGCAACTTTCATTTTTATTTTTATTCAACTTCCATTTTTATTCAATTTCCATTTTTATTCAATTTCCAAATAGATCGTTAAGGTAGAGTGGTTTTTTGAATAAACTTCAATTTTTAATTCTATTCAACTTCTTTTTTTATTTTTATTCAACTTCTATTTTTATTCGATTTCTTTTTTATTTAATTTCCAAATAATTCATTAAGGTATAGTTGTTTGTTGAATGAACTTCCATTTTTTATTTTATGCAACTTCCCTTTTTATTCAATTTCATTTTTTATTCAACCTCCATTTTTATTCAATTTTCATTTTTATTCAACTTCCTTTTGTAGTCAATTTCCTTTTTTTTATTTAATTTCCAAATAGATCGTTAAGTTATAGTGGTTTTTTGAATGAACTTCCATTGTTAATTTTATTCATCTTCCATTTTTATTTAATTTCTTTTTTTATACAACTTCCATTTTTATTCAATTTCCTATTCTATTCAACTTTATTTTTTTATTTACTTTCCAAATAGATCGCTAAGGTATAGTGATTTCTTGAATTAACTTCCATTTTTGTTCAATTTCAACTTCCTTTTTTATTCAATTTCCTTTTCTATTTTTAACAATGGAAGTTTAATTTTTATTCAGTTTTCTATTCTATTCAACTTCCTTTTTTATTTAATTTCCAAATAGATCGTTAAGGTATAGTGGTTTCTTGAATGAACTTCCATCATTAATTTTAGGCAACTTCCATTTTTATGCAATTTTCTTTTCTATTCAACTTCCATTTTTATTCAACTTCCATTTTTATTTTATATTCAACTTCCTTTTATTCAATTTCAAGAAACCACTATACCTTAACGATCTATTTGGAAATTAAGTAAAAAGGAAGTGGAATAGAAAAGGAAATTAAATAAAAATAAAAAGGAAGTTGAATAAAAATAAAAATGGATCTTTCCTTTTCTATTCAACTTCCTGTTTTAATTAATTTTCAAATAGATCGTTCTTGAATCAACTTCAATTTTTAATTTTATGCAACTTCCATTTTTATTGAATTTCCAAATAGGTCGTTAAGGTATAGTGGTTTCTTGTTTGAACTTTCACTATACCTTAACGATCTTTTTAATTTTATGCAACTTCCATTTTTAATTTGTTGCAACTTCCATTTTTATTTTTATTCAATTTCCTTTTCTATTCAATTTCATTTTCTATTCAACTTCATTTTCTATTTAATTTCCAAATAGATTGTTAAGGTATAATGGTTTCTTGAATTAACTTCCATTGTTAATTTTAGGCAACTTGCATTTTTATTCGATTTTGTTTTCTATTCAACTTTCTTTGTTTTTTAATTTCCAAATAGATCGTTAAGGTATAGTGGTTTTTTTTTTAATTAACTTCTATTTTTAATTTTATGCAACTTCCATTTTTGTTTTTATTCAATTTCCTTTTCTATTCAACGTCCTTTTTTATTTAATTTCTAAATAGATCGTTAAGGTATAGTGGTTTCTTGAATAAACTTCCATTGTGAATTTTATGCAACTTCCATTTTTTTTTTATTCGACTTCCATTTTTATTCAATTTCCTTTTCTATCTATCTTTCTTTTTTATTTAATTTCCAAATAAACTGTTAAGGTATAAGGGTTTCTTAAATGAATTTCCATTGTTAATTTTGTGGAACTTCCATTTTTATTTTTATTCAACTTCCATTTTTATTCAATTTCCATTTCTATTCAACTTCATTTTTTATTTAATTTCCAAATAGATTGTTAAGGTATAGTGGTTTCTTCAATAAACTTCCATTTTTAATTTTATGCAACTTCCATTTTTATTCGATTTCCTTCTCTATTGAACTTCCATTTTTTATTCGACTTCAATTTTTATTCAACTTCCATTTCTGTTCAACTTCCATTTTTATTCAATTATCTTTTATATTCGACTTCATTTTTTACTTAATTTCCAAGTAAATCGTTAAGGTATAATGGTTTCTTTAATTAACTTCCATTGTAAATTTTATGCAAATTCTATTATTAATTTTATGCAACATCCATTTTTATTTTTATTCATCTTCCGATTTTATTCAATTTCCTTTTCTATTCAACTTACTTTTTTATTTAATTTCCAAATAGATCGTTAACGTATAGTGGTTTCTTAAATGAACTTCTATTTTTATTTTTATTCAACTTCCATTTGTATTCAATTTCCTTTTCTATTCAACTTACTTTTTGATTTAATTTCCAGATAGATCGTTAAGGTACGGCAGTTTCTAGAATGAACTTCCATTTTTAATTTTATACAACTTCCATTTTTATTCATTTTCCTATTCTATTCAACTTCATTTTTTTTATTTAATTTCCAAATAGATCGTTAAGTTATAGTGGTTTATTGAATGAACTTACATTGTTAATTTTATGCAACTTCCATTTTTATTTTTATTCAACTTCAATTTTTATGCAACTTCCATTTTTATTTAACTACCTTTTTTATTTAAATTTTCAAATGGATCGTTAAGGTATAGTGGTTTTTTTAATGAACTTCCATTTTTAACTTTATTCAACTTCAATTTTTATTCAATTTCATTTTCTATTCAACTTTCTTTTTTATTTTATTTCCAAATAGATCATTAAGGTATAGTGGTTTCTTGAATAAACTTCCATTTTTTTTTATTCAACTTGCATTTTTATTCAATTTCCTTTTCTATTCAACTTTCTTTTTTATTTAATTTCCAAATAAATCGTTATGGTATTATGGTTTCTTGAATGAACTTCCATTGTTAATTTTATGCAACTTCCTTTTTTATTCAATTTCCTTTCCTATTCAACTTACTTTTTCTTTTAATTTCCAAATAGATCGTTAAGGTATAGTGGTTTCTTGAATGAACTTCCATTGTTAATTTCAGATAACTTCCATTTTGATTTTTATTCAACTTTCATTTTTATTCAATTTCCTTCTCTATTCAACTTCTTTTTTTATTTAATTTCCAAATAGATCGTTAAGGTAGACTGGTTTTTTGAATAAACTTCAATTTTTAATAATATGCAACTTCCATTTAAATTTTTATTCAACTTCCATTTTTATTCAATTTTTTTCTCTATTCAACTTCCTTTTTTTATTTAATTTCCAAATAGATTGTTAAGGTATAGTGGTTTTTTGAATTAACTTCCATTGTTAATTTTAGGCAACTTCCATTTTTATTTTATTCAACTTTCATTTTTTTAATTAATTTTCAAATAGATCGTTAACGTATAGTGGTTTCTTGAATTAAGATCGATTTTTATTTTTATTCAACTTCCATTTTTACTCAATTTCCTTTTCTATTCAACTTACTTTTTTGTTTATTTTCTAAATAGATCGTTAAAATATAGTGGCTTTTTGAATAACCTTCCCATGTTAATTTTATGCAATTTCCATTTTTATCCAATTTTCTTTTCAATTCAACTTCGTTTTTTATTTAATTTCCTAATAGATCGTTAAGGTATAATGGTTTCTTGAATGAACTTCGATTTTTAATTTTATGCAACTTCCATTTTTATTCAATTTCCTTTTCTATTTAAATTCCTTTTTTATTTAATTTCCAAATAGATCGTTAAGGTATAGTGGTTTCTTGAATGAACTTCCATTGTTAATTTTATGCAACTTCCATTTTTATTCGATTTCCTTCTCTATTCAACTTCCTCTTTTATTTAATTTCCAAATAGATCGTTAAGGTAGAGTGGTTTCTTGAATGAACTTCGATTTTTACTTTTATTGCAAATTCCAATTTTATTTTTATTCAACTTCCATTTTTATTTAATTTCCAAATAGATCGTTAAGGTATAGTGGTTTCTTGAATAAACTTCCATTTGTAATTTTATGCAACTTCCATTTATATTTTTATTCAACTTCATTTTTATTCGATTTCTTTTTTATTCAACTTCCATTTTTATTTAATTTCCAAATTGGTCGTTAACGTATAGTGGTTTCTTGAATGAACTTCCATTTTTATTTTTATTCGACTTCAATTTCTATTCAATTTCCTTTTCTATTCAACTTCTTTTTCTATTTAATTTCCAAATAGATCGTTAAGGTATAATGGTTTCTTGAATGGAAGTTGCATAAAATTAAAAATGGATGTTCATTCAAGAAACCACTATAACTTAACGATCTGTTTGAAAATTAAATAAAAAAGGTACAGTGGAAGTTCATTCAGGAAACCACTCTACCTTAATGATCTATTTGGAAATTAAATAAAAAATGAATTTGAATACAAAAGGAAATTGGATAAAACCAGAAGTTGAATAAAAATAAAAATGGAAGTTGAATAAAAATAAAAATGGAAGTTGCATAAAATTAAAAATCGAAGTTCATTCAAGAAACCATTATACCTTAACAATCTATTTGGAAATTAAATAAAAAAGGAAGTTGAATTGGAAAGAAAATTAGATAAAAATGGAAGTCGAATAAAAATAAAAATGGAAGTTGCATAAAATTACAAATGGAAGTTCATTCAAGAAACCACTATACGTTAACGATCTATTGGAAATTAAAAAAAAAAAAAAGAAGCTGAATAGAAAAGGAAATTGAATAAAAATGGAAGTTGCCTAAAATTAACAATGGAACTTCATTCAAGAAACTACTATACCTTAATGATCTATTTGGCAATGAAATAAAAAAGGAAGTTGAACAGAAAAGGAAATTGAATAAAAATAGAAGTTGAATAAAAATAAAAATGGAAGTTGCATAAAATTAAAAAGGGAAGTTCAATCAAGAAACCACTATACCTGAACGGTCTATTTGGAAATTAAATAAAAAAAATGAAGTTGAATAGAAAAGGAAATTAAATAAAAATGGGAGTTGCATAAAATTAAAAATGGAAGTTCATTCAAAAAACCACTATACCTTAACGATCTATTTGGAAATTGAATAAAAAATGAAGTTGAATAGAAAAGAGAATTTAATAAAAATGGAAGTTGAATAAAAATAAAAATGGAAGTTGCATAAAATTAACAATGGAAGTTCATTCAAAAATCCACTATACCTTAACGATCTATTTAGAAATTAAAAAAAAAAAAAGAGGACGTTGAGTAGAAAAGGAAATTTATTAAAAAAGGAAGTTGAATAACAATATAAATGGAAGTTGCATAAAATTAAAAATTGAAGTTCATTCAAGAGACCACTATACCTTAACGATCTATTTGGAAATTAAATAAATAAGGAAGTTAAATAGAAAAGGAAATTGAATAAAAATGAAAGTTTCATAAAATTAAAATTGAAAGTTCATTCAAGAAACCACTATATCTTATTGATCTATTTGGAAATTAAATAAAAAAGGTAGTTGAATAGAAAAGGAAATGGAATAAAAATAAAAGTTGAATAACAATAAAAATAGAAGTTGCATAAAATTAAAAATGAAAGCTTATTCAAGAAACCACTATACCTTAACGATCTATTTGGAAATTAAATAAAAAAGGAAGTTGAATAGAAAAGGAAATTGGATAAAAATGCAAGATGAATAAAAATAAATATGGAATTTGAATAAAATTAACAATGGAATTTAATTCAAGAAACCACTATACCTTAATGATCTATTTGGAATTAAATATAAAAGAAAGTTGAATAGAAAAGGAAATTGAATAAAAATGGAAGTTGAATAAAATTAAAAATGGCAGTTGCATATAATTAAAAATGGATGTTTTTCCAAAAAACCACTATACCTTAATAATCTATTTGGAAATTAAATAAAAAAACAAATTGAATAGAAAAGGAAATTTAATAAAAATGGAAGTTGAATGAAAATAAAAATGGAAGTTGCATAAAATTAAAAATGGAAGTTCATTTAAGAAACCACTATACCTTAATGATCTATTTGGAAATTAAATAAAAAAGGAAGTTGAATACAAAAAGAAGTTGCATATAATTAAAAATGGAAGTTCATTTAAAACCACTATACCTTAACGGTCTATTTGAAAATTAAATAAAAAGGAAGTTGAATAGAAAAGGAAATTGAATAAAAATGCAAGTTGCCTAAAATTAACAATGGAAGTTCATTCAAGAAACCACTATACCTTAACGATCTATTTGGAAATTAAATAAAAAAGGAAGTTGAATAGAAAACAAAATTGAATAAAAATGGAAGTTGCCCAAAATTAAAATTGGAAGTTAATTCAAGAAACCATTATACCTTAGCGATCTATTTGGAAAGTAAAGAAAAAAATGAAGTTGAATAGAATAGGAAATTGCATAAAAATGGAAGTTCATTCAAGAAACCACTATACCTTAACGATCTATTTGGAAATTAAATAGAAAAGGAAGTTGAATAGAAAACAAAATTAAATAAAAATGGAAGTTGAATAAAAATAAAAATGAAAGTTATGCTAATGTAACGCCTCAAAATAATAACATTGAAACCATCAATTTAGACATGCATTGATATAAGAAATGAACCCTTTTCATTCATCAAAATAGTTCATTACAAAAATAATACATGTTAACAACAAAGCGAATGCCCTCACAGACTTCTTTCCAAGTTAATACTTGGTTACAAAAAAAGTACTAACTCAAATACACATTAAGCCCTTGGCTTGAATCTACATGTATTACATCGAAAGATAACAAAACAACAAAAGTCTGTCTGCCTCTAGCCTCCCAAGCTATGTTCTTGGAGGTGGCATGCTACCTGTACCTGAAAATGATGTCCCATAAAGGGTGAGCCACGGCCCAGCAAAAATACACTAAACCAGCTATGAACAATGACTAAAAGATTAACAGTTGATAGATGGTCAACACAGATACATCCACATATATCACATTCTGGTTTCATGACATTAAGCCCATGTTACATTTCATTTCCCATTTTTTTCAACTTTGATTTTTTTCAACTTTGAGTTTGAAAACACGGCTCAGAACCTGGCCAAATAACTTAATGAGGTTTAAACTCATCTTTAAAACACTTTCGACATTCATGATGGATACACATTTTAATATCAGATCAATAACACATAAACCACTTCCACATTTCTCAAATAATACACATAGTAGTGCTGTATTAATGAAACCAAACATTCCCATACGTTTCCAATAATACACATTGTAGTGCTGTATTAATGAAACAAAATACTTCTATTTCGCAGCCTGATACACATTGTAGTGCTATATCACTGTCACACAAAATCCGGTTTAGAGGTACAGCCCCTTTCTCCTCCCACACAAACAATGTATATAAATAGTTATCATATACAATCAATCAATACATAAAGTTAATGTATTATTCCAATCGCTATATTCAATAGCACGTTCAACTGATTAGTTTTAGTTTGCCTAATCATCATGCAATGTCTACAACAATCAAGACTATCCTCCACCGATAACCCAAAGTAGTTATTTCTAAACAGAAAATAAATGCACCAAATGGATATATAATCAACATTTCAACTTGGTGAGCAATAATTAAATTCGACTACACCCTTTAATTCCATACATCTTCAATTTCACTTTCTCAATTCAATTCTTCATTTCTCCAAATTAATTATACCAATTAATTTAACTATATAATTAGAACATTTCCCATAATTAACATAAAAACCCTAAGGTTCCATTTTCTTCAATAGATCATTATTAATCTCATTTCCTTCTATGCCAAACATGCATATAGATTTATATAAACAAAACCCCAACTTTTGTAAAATTAGACAAAAGCCCCAAACTTTTACAAAATTACCAAACCAACCCCAACATATCAAAATGTCAAAATTCAAAGACAAAGCTCATGAGAAGGAGTAGGATATCCCTACCTCGAAGTTAGAGCTCGAATGGAGAAGAAGACCAAAACCCAAGTGCTCCATACTCCAAACCTTTCGGATCAAAATGAAGCCCTCGACGATCAACACAACTATTACAAAGGCCGAAGGAAAGAAGAACACTTTAACTAGATCAAACCCTAGAGAGAAGGGAGATTCTAGAGAGAGAAGCTCTCAAAATCGATTTTGGGAAAGTAAGAGAGAGAAAAGAAAAGTGAAAAGTGATTCAAAAATGCCCAACTGCTATCTGATATACGACAGGTCCGCTTGAGCGGAAAACACAACGCTCGAACGTCAAGAACAAAAAACGTGGTCCGCTCGAGCGTAAGAAGGTCCGCTCGAGTGCCAAGACACAGAGAAAAAGCACATCCGCTCAAGCGCAAAAAGACGCTGAAGCTTAGATTCTCCCAAAGACTTTCATAGACGAAACACTACCTGCTCGAAGCGCCTAAAGATCCGCTCGGCGCAACCCGCCGAGCATAAGAAATCCCGCCGAAGTTTTGCGCGACGAATACTAGAGTACGTAAACTCTCGCCATACAATAAGGTCCGCTTGAGCGACAACCAAAGACCAAAATCCGCCGAGCGCAGAATGACCCGCTGAGCGTAACACCAAAATTCGGGCAACAACACTAGAGGCCAAAACTCACTACCTTTCACAACACGCCCAACACATCCTAAAACTCAATCATAAGGAATTAAAGGATGACAACAAGATAAACAACCACCAACTCCACGTAACCGAGTCCGAATACAACAATTACGTAAAAGGAAAACCGATTGCTATAGTTAAATTAAAAATGGAAGTTCATTCGAGAAACCACTATCCCTTAACAATCTATTTGGAAATTAAATAAAAAAAGAAGTTGAATAGAAAAGGAAATTGAATAAAAATGGAAGTTGAGTAAAAATAAAAAAGGAGGTTGCAAAAAATTAACAATGGAAGGTCATTCAGGAAACCACTGTACCTTAACGATCTATTTGGAAATTAAATAAAAAAGGAAGTTGAATAGAAAACAAAATTGAATAAAAATGGAAGTTGCATAAAATTAACTATGGAAGTTCATTCAAGAAACCACTATACCATAACGATCTATTTGGAAATTAAATAAAAAAGGAAGTTGAATAGAAAACAAAATTGAATAAAAATGCAAGTTGAATAAAAATAAAAATGGAAGTTGCACAAAATTAAGAATGGAAGTTCATTCAAGAAACCACTATACCTTAACGATCTATTTGGAAATTAAATAAAAAAAGAAGTTGAACAAAAAAGGAAATTGAATAAAAATAGAAGTTGAATAAAAATAAAAACGGAAGTTGCATAAAATTAAATATGGAAATTCATTCGAGAAACCACTATACCTTAACGATCTATTTGGAAATTAAAAAACAAAGGAAGTTGAATAAAAATGGAAGTTGCATAAAATTAACAATGGAAGTTTATTTAAGAAACCACTATACCTTAACGATGTATTTGAAAATTAAATAAAAAAGGAAGTTGAATAAAAGTAAAAATGGAAGTTGCATAAAATTACTAATTAAAGTTCATTTAAGAAACCAATATACCTTAACGATCTATTTTGAAATTAAATAAAAAAGTAAGTTGAATAGGAAAGGAAATTGAATAAAAATGGAAGTTAAATAAAAATAAAAATAGAAGTTGCATAAAATTAAAAATGGAAGTTCATTCAAGAAACCACTATACCTTAAAGATCTACTTGGAAATAAAATAAAAAAGGAAGTTAAATAAAAATAAAAGTGGAAGTTGCATAAAATTACAAATGGAAAGAAACCACTATACCTTAACGATCTATTTGGAAATTAAACAAAAAAAGAAGTTGAATAGAGAAGAAAATCGAATAAAAATGGAAGTTGAGTAAAAATAAAATGGAAGTTGCATAAAATTAAAAATGGATGTTTCATAAAATTAAAAATGAAAGTTCATTCGAGAAAGCACTATACCGCAACGATCTATTTGGAAATTAAAAAACAAAAGAAGTTGAATTAAAATGAAAGTTGCATAAAATTAACAATGGAAGTTCATTCAAGAAACCACTATACCTTAACGATCTATTTGGAAATTAAATAAAAAAGGAAGTTGAATAGAAAACAAAATTGAATAAAAATGGAAGTTGCATAAAATTAACAATGGAAGTTCATTCAAGAAACCACTATACCTTAACGATCTATTTGGAAATTAAACAAAAAAAGAAGTTGAATAGAGAAGAAAATCGAATAAAAATGGAAGTTGAGTAAAAATAAAATGGAAGTTGCATAAAATTAAAAATGGATGTTTCATAAAATTAAAAATGGAAGTTCATTCGAGAAACCACTATACCGCAACGATCTATTTGGAAATTAAAAAACAAAAGAAGTTGAATTAAAATGAAAGTTGCATAAAATTAACAATGGAAGTTCATTCAAGAAACCACTATACCTGAACGATCTATTTGGAAATTAAATAAAAAAGGAAGTTGAATAGAAAACAAAATTGAATAAAAATGGAAGTTGCATAAAATTAACAATGGAAGTTCATTCAAGAAACCACTATACCTTAACGATCTATTTGGAAATTAAATAAAAAAAGAAGTTGAATAGAAAACAAAATTAAATAAAAATGCAAGTTGCCTAAAATTAACAATGGAAGTTCATTGAAGAAACCAACCATACCTTAACGATCTATTTGGAAATTAAATCAAAAAGTAAGTTGAATAAAAATGAAAGTTGCATAAAATTAACAATGAAAGTTCATTTAAAAAACCACTATACCTTAACGATCTATTTGGAGAGTAAATAAAAAAGGAAGTTGAATAGAAAAGAAAATTGAATAAAAATGGAAGTTGCCTAAAATTAACAATGGAAGTTAATTCAAGTAACCACTATACCTTAGCGATCTATTTGGAAAGTAAATAAAAAAAAATGTAGTTGAATAGAATAGGAAATTCAATAAAAATCGAAGTTGAACAAAAAATAAAAATGGAAGTTGCATAAAATTAAAAATTGAAGTTCATCCAATAAACCACTATACCATAATGATCTATTTGGAAATTAAATATAAAAGGAAGTTGAACAGAAATGGAAGTTGAATAAAAATTGAATAAAAATAAAAATAGAAGTTGCATAAAATTAACAATGTAAGTTTATTCAAGAAACCACTATACCTGAACAATCTATTTGAAAATTAAATAAAACAGGAAGTTGAATAGAAAAAGAAATTGAATAAAAATAAAAATAAAAACAGGAAGTTGAATAAAAATTGAATAAAAATAAAAATGGAAATTGCCTAAAATTAACAATGGAAGTTAATTCAAGAAACCACAATACCTTAGCGGTCTATTTGGAAATTAAATAAAAAAAAAAAAAGGGAAGTTGAATAGAAATGGAAATTGCATATAATTAAAATTGGAAGTACATTCAAAAAACTACTATACCTTAACGATCTAATTGGAAATTAAATAAAAAAAAAGAAGTTGAATAGAAAAAGAAATTGAATAAAACTGGAAGTTGCATAAAATTAACAATGGAAGTTCATTTAAGAAACCACTATACCTTAATAATCTATTTGGAAATTAAAGAAAAAAGGAAGTTGAATAGAAATGGAAATTAAATAAAAAATGAAATTGAATAGAAAAGGAAATTGAATAAAAATGGATGTTGCATAACATTAAAAATGGAGATTCATTCAAGAAACCAGTATACCTTAACGATATATTTAGAAATTAAATAAAAAAGGAAGTTGAATAGAAAACAAAATTGAATAAAAATGCAAGTTGTCTAAAATTAACAATGGAAGTTAATTCAAGAAACCATTATACTTTAGCGATCTATTTGGAAACTAAATAAATAAGGAAGTTGAATAGAATAGGAAATTGAATAAAAATTGAAGTTGAATAAAAGTAAAAATGGAAGTTGCATAAAATTAAAATTGTAAGTTCATTCAAGAAACCATAATACCTTAACGATCTATTTGGAAATTAAATAAAAAAAGAAGTTGAATAGAAAAGTAATTGAATAAATATGGAAGTTGAATAAAAATAAGAATGGAAGTTGCATAAAATTAAAAATGGAAGTTCATTCAAGAAACCACTATAACTTAACGATCTATTTGGAAATTAAATAAAAAAGGAAGTTGAATAGAAAATAGAATTGAATAAAAATGGAAGTTGAGTAAAAATAAAAATAGAAGTTCATTCAAGAAACCATAATACCTTAACGATTTATTTGGAAATTAAAAAACAAAGGAAGTTGAATAAAAATGGAAGTTGCATAAAATTAACAGTGGAAGTTCATTCAAGAAACCACTATACCTTAACGATCTATTTGGAAATTAAATAAAAAATGAAGTTGAACAGAAAAGAAAACTGAATAAAAATGGAAGTTGGCAAAAACTAAAAATCGAAGTTCATTCAAAAACCACTATACCTTAACGATCTTTTTGGAAATTAAATAAAAAAGCAAGTTGAATAGAAAAAGAAATTGAATAAAAATGGAAGTGGAATAAAATTAAAAATGAAAGTTGAATAGAGAAGGAAATTTAACAAAAAAGGGTGGTTGAATAAAAATAAAAAGGGAAGTTGTATAAAATAAAAAATGGAAATTCATTCAAGAAACCACTATACCTTAACGATCTATTTGGAAATTAAATGAAAAAGGAAGTTGAATAGACAAGGAAGTTAAATAAAAATGGAAGTTGAGTAAAAATAAAAATGGAAGTTGCATAAAATTAACAATGGAAGTTCATTTAAGAAACCATTATACCTTCACGATCTATTTGGAGATTAAATAAAAAAGGAAGTTGAATACAAAAGAAAATTGAATAAAAATGGAAGTTGAATAAAAATTAAAAATGGAAGTTGCCTAAAATTAAAACTGGAAGTTCATTCAAGAAACCACTATGCCTTAACGATCTATTTGGAAATTAAATAAAAAATGAAGTTGAATAGAAAAGAAAATTGAATCAAAATGGAAATTGAATAAAAATAAAAATCGAAGTTCATTCAAGAAACTACTATACCTTGACGATCTATTTGGAAATTAACTAAAACAGGAAGTTGAATAAAAAAGGAAATTTGATAAAAATGGAAGTTCATTCGAGAAATCACTATACCTTAACGATCTATTTGGAAATTAAATAAAAAAGGAAGTTGCATACAAATGGAAATTGGATAAAACTAGAAGTTGAATAAAAATAAAAATGGAAGTTGCATAAAATTAAAATTGGAAGTTCATTCAAGAAACCACCATATCTTAACGATCTATTTGGAAATTAAATAAAAAAGGAAGTTGAATAGAAAACAAAATTGAATAAAAATGCAAGTTGCCTAAAATTAACAATGGAAAGTCATTCAAAAAACCATTATACCTTAACGATCTATATGGAAATTTAATAAAAAAAAAAGGAAGTTGAATAGAAAATGAAGATGAATAAAAATAAAATTGAAAGTTGCATAACATTAAAAATGGAAGTTCATTCAAGAAACCACCATACCTTAACGATCTATTTGGAAATTAAAGAAAAAAGGAAGTTGAATAGAAATGGAAATTGAATAAAAATGAAAGTTGAATAAAATTAAAAATTGAAGTTGCATAAAATTAATATTGGAAGTTCATTCCAGAAACCACTATACCTTGACGATCTATGTGGAAATTAAATAAAAAAAGAAGTTCAATAGAAAAGCAAATTGAATAAAAATGAAAGTTGAATAAAAATAAAAATGGAAGTTGAATAAAAATAAAAATGGAAGTTGCATAAAATTAACAATGGAAGTTCATTCAAGAAACCCCTATACCTTAACGATCTATTTTGAAATTAAATACCAAAAGAAGTTGAATAGAAAGGGAAATTGAATAAAAATGGAAGTTGAATAAAAATAAAAATGAAAGTTCATTAAAAAAAACCACTATATTTTAACGATCCATTTGGAAATTAAATAAAAAATGAAGTCGAATAGAAAAGGAAATTGAATAAAAATGGAATTCGAATAAAAATAAAAATGGAAGTTGCAAAAAATTAAAAATTGAAGTTCATCTAATAAACTACTATACCCTAACGATCTATTTGGAAATTAAATAAAAAAGGAAGTTGAATTGAAAAAAAAAATTGGATAAAAATGGAAGTTGAATAAAAATAAAAATGGAAGTTGCATATAATTAAAAATGGAAGTTCATACGAGAAACCACTATACTTTAATTAATTATTTGAAAATTATATAAAAAAAAGGAAGTTGAATAGAAATGGAAGTTGAATAAAAATAAAAATGGAAGTTCCACAAAATTAAAAATTGAAGTTTATTCAAAAAACCACTCTACCTTAACGATCTATTTGGAAATCAAATAGAAAAAGAAGTTGAATAGAAAATGAAATTGAATAAAAATGGAAGTTGAATAAAAATAAAAATGGAAGGTGTATGAAATTAAAAATGTAAGTTCGTTCAAAAAACCACTATACCTTAACGATCTATTTGGAAATTGAATAGAAAAGTAAGTTGAATAAAATCGGAAGTTGGAAAAAATTAAAAATGGATGTTGCATAAAATTAATAATGGAAGTTCATTCGAGAAACCACTATACCTTAACGATCTATTTGGAAATTAAATAAAAAAAAAGAAGTTGAATAGAAAAGGAAATTAAATAAAAATGAAAGTTGCATAAAATTAAAAATGGAAATTCATTCAAGAAACCACTATACCTTAACGATCTATTTCGAAATTAAATAAAAAAGGAAGTTGAATAGAAATGAAAATTGAATAAAAATGGAAGTTGCATAAAATTTAAAATGAAATTTGCATAAAATTAAAAATGGCAATTCATTCAAAAAACCACCATATCTTAACGATCTATTTTGGAAGTTAAATAAAAAATGAAGTTAAATAGAAAAGGAAATTGAATAAAAATGGATGTTGAATAAAAATAAAAATAAAAATGGAAGTTGCAAAAGATTAACAATGGAAGTTCATTCAATAAACCACTATAACTTAACGATCTATTTGGAAATTAAATAAAAACGAAGTTGAATAGAAAAGAAGTTGAATTTCCATTTTTAATTTTATGCAACTTCCATTTTTATTTTTATTCATCTTCCATTTTTATTCAATTTCCTTTTCTATTCACCTCTCCTTTTTTTATTTAATTTCCAAATGGATCGTTAAAAATGGAAGTTCATTCAAGAAACCACTATACTTAAAGATCTATTTGGAAATAAAATAAAAATGGAAGTTGAATAGAACATGAAATTGAATAACAATAGAAGTTGAATAAAAATAAGGGTTTGGTTATGGTGTGCAACTTACACCTTACACCTTATTCTTTACACTTACACCTTATACTTACACCTTTTATACCTTACACCTTACACATTTTGTGTAAGTGGCACATGGTGTGCAACTCACTTACACCTTACACCTTACATTTACACCTTACACTTACACCTTACACTTACACTTACACCTTTTGTGTAAGTGGCACATTGTCACACTCCACTTTTTATTACTCGAAGTCATTACCGAATTCATTAACTTAATTCAGTTTCAAAGGTAACACGCGGAAGTAAACTCATACATTTAATCCGTAGAAGTGATTAGCAATACTCTCATTCGTATGCAAAGTCAACATTACATGAACATACTAATAAATTGCCCTTAGGCTTACAACCTTAAAATAAACAAATGAAGGGTGTAACCCTTTTACACATATGGCGTTCCGCCAACAACAAAGAGGCCCCGTGGCCAACAAATAAGTAGATCCAAATCTTGTAGCACATCCTGCTAAACACCTGAAAAAAAATTCAACAACGTGGGATGAACATATAGTCCAGTAGGGATCTCAACATGATCCTCAACAATAACAACAGTACAGATAGCTATGATCATGAATACTCATTCTTGTACTAGAATAGTAATGTGACAGTTTATACAAAAATATATATGTATGAACTTTCCTTTTGAAAACAACCGTTTCATTCAACGCTACAGTGATTCATCTTTCCATATTCCTCTCATTCATCCCAATTCCCATTCCTTCTTAATATTAACAATTACTTAGGAAAATAATCACTAAGCGGATACTCTCATCCATCTCCCATACGTACTACATATGTATCCTTTCAACATGTTTATTTTTAAAACATTCATTTTCCTTCACACTTTCAAAAAAAAAACAAAAAGACATTTTGGTCCGTTTCCACTACACTCATACCTATACATGCACAACCTTGTCAAACGTAAATTTACAACCCACCAACACGTATATAAACAATCACGAGTAACTTGTTTCTCTGAATCAGAACCAATCAAATCCATGATACTTTTAGTTACAACAAAACTACAATAATTCCACCCTGCTCTACTAGCTATGCGCTCAGTAAGCCAAGGATATACTGCAATAACTACTATCAACTTCGCTCTACTAGCTATATGCATAGTAAGCCACACTGCACTTTTCACAGCAACACACCATTTTACCAGGCGCTAGCTGGAAGGGTGTGGCACCTCAGATTATAAGCGCATGCAGTTCTCCAGGCGCTAGCTGGAAGGTAACGGTACCTCTGATTATAAGCGCGGCATATAACGCCAACAACCCTCATGCACACAAGGCATATCCAACATGTATAATGCATATACATAAACTACCAAGATAACAGCAATGTGTTAAAATAGATGAACACATACGTGTAAAGCATACACAACAATTCAATACAACCGTATCATCCTCCACCGATGACCAAGGACAAAACCTCTAGATGCAGGTGTATTGTACATCCATAAACTTACTCAATTGACATGAAATTATCAACTTAACACTAATACTAACATAGTAGTATAAGATACAAATCCAACATTCATACTTATTTCAAAGTACCATTCCCATTCCACAAAGCCAATCCTGCTTCCTTTTATTTTCACAAAACCAACTTCAAGGACAATAAGCCCTAACCCATTTTTAATAAACTACAATAGCCAACAATGGTTTCATTTAAAACCCAAAATACCCAAGTATTTACCCAAAGATCAAACCCCTCTATTAAATTATTAAATCAATAAATATTAGGGTTTCCTCTCCTTTCAACAACAACTCGCCAATTAACCACCCAATTAGCCCAAAGCACATCTAATAATCAAAGATCTAAAACCAACAACCAACCCAAAGTTCAACCTCATGAATTTATATAAAATTCCAACATGATGTAGTTTTCATGCAATACAAAAATACCCACATGTCTATCTATAGTAGGAGTATTGAAAACAGAACAAGGTGAATCCCTACCTCAAAGAAGAGCCCAAATAGAGATGATGACCCGAAACCAAAGTGCTCCAAATCCACTATTGTTCCGATTAAAAGGAAGCCCTCGACCCACTCTATCTTTTTAACAAAGGACAAAGGGTAGGAAGTGACCCTAGGTAGATCAATTCTTAGAGAGAGAGTATGTTTAGAGAGAGAGTCTCATTGCTAGGGTTTCAAAAAGAAAGAAGGAGAAAATGCTATTTTTCCCCACGCCGCCTCTTGAATAATGACAGCTCGCTCGGCGAAGACTGTCGCCGAGCGACTGTGACATTAAGAAAGACTCGCCGGCGAAAAGAAGCTCGCCGAGCAAAAACAAACCATTCGCTCGAAGCGGAAGCTCGCCGAGCCAACAACCATCGCGATCGGGTCTAGCATCGACGCAACCTCGCCGATCAAGAAAGGCTCGCTCGGCGATTTAACCAAAAGAAGGGCCTCTCTCGCGCGAAGATAAGCTCGCGCGGGGGACCAAAGCCAAAAACTGAACATCAAGAGTTGGTTTCTAAACCCAACCAACCTGCAATCAACCTGCCCAAAACATCCTATAACCAAAGAACAAGGAATCAAAGGACAACAACGACAACAAAAAGGCAACGAAATCCACGGAACATAAGTCCGGATACACCAATCAAATGGAAAAAGACCGGGGTCGCTACAACCTCCCCCCCTTAAAGAATTTCGTCCCCGAAATTAAAAGTACGCCAAAACACAAGGCCAACTGATAACACAACACCAATACCCCCCAATACTAGGAGTGAAACCGCTCTCACTACAAACCGTCACGCCACTCTCACCAAGGAAGAGACTCACTAAGGGAATACGTTCCAAACCACAACACTTAGGTACGAAAACCTTAACAGACCAAACCTTTCCTGAAACAATTACCAACAACTGACTAGCGCTTCAAGCTAAGTCACTATTCAACAACAAGATTCCCGAAAGCCAACCCAAGCGAATCTTATGAGTAAATAATAAGAAAACATTTTCTTGTTCAAGAGACATTTCTCAAAGGTAGTCAAATTTTCGATGTTAACATTCCAAAATAAATCCTTCATTTTCCATGCGAAACTCAACAGTTTTGAAAATATTTTTCACAAATACGGTGTTATCCAAAACATACAAATCACCCACAGTTATTTACCAAAAAGATTCATTTGGAATTTCGTAAAACCCTTGAATTAAATCAATTTCTCAACAACACCCTTAGGTGGCCCAAAACATAGGAAAAATTTTGTCTTCCATGACTTTTCAACATACTACTAACAACATCCATCACTCATACGGTGATATCAAAACCAACACGAAGCATAAAATAAGTACAAGTGCCACATCAAATCAAACAACCAACACTTCAATTGATAAGCATGTGAGCTATATCACTACTGCAATGGAAGAGCATATGAGCTGCATCCCCGGGTTCATACCCCATTTCCCCATCACCAAGCAATGCATAAAAATACATAGGTTCTATACACAATCAATCAATACATAAATTAATGTATTCTATTAATCAACAGATTCAATGGCATAACATGTTCGATTAGCTTCGATCTCCCTAATCAACACACAAGGTCTACGATAGAAGAGATTAACCGCAAGGTGACAAAAGTCAAACCGAAACTCGATACCAACAAGCTGACTAAACAACTCAACAAACTCCACACTCAGTAGTCCACACACTGATGTGCCACTCAAACCACTAACCCCCAACAAGGAGTTCTCTACACAAAACCCCAAATTTTGGAATCTCACCGGATCTCCTGAAATTGTACCAAGATCAACATCGCGCCTAAGGGAATTACCACCCTCTATGGCTACACAAAGAAACTCCGCTCATCCCTCAACTCAAGATCGACAAGGTCAACCTCAAACCCAATCACGAAGGACAATTTGACCAACGCTATTCTCGTTATTCTAGAACACAAATTTGTTCTTCCACTAAAGAATGCTGCTAGCATTCACTCCCAAACCATACCCAACAATTGATAACCAATCACAAAACAAACACTACCCCTATACAACCATTAGGGTCACCCTGACTCACTAACTAGCAAGCCCAAAACACAAACCAACAAGCAGATACCATTCCTATCAACCCGAGATACACATCTCACATAACCTTGCTAATACCGCACAACTCTCAAACCATCACATCAATCACATCCACCCACAGTTCCGTTCTCAACCCATAATCTCTAAAATGAACAAGGCCCACAGTAGTCACAAGACTAACTCAAAATACGATTAAGCAAGCAACAATACTAGGATCATTGACCCCATTAACAACTTCTCAAAATAAAATAGAGAGTTCGAAATTCCATACATACTCCCCAATACCTGAGGATTAACCAAACAATACTATGCATAAAACTGCAATACATAAACATGGTGCCTCAACATCCAACAGTACATCGGTCAGCAACAAAATCAATAAACATGATACACCACCGGCCAATATTACAAAAAGTCCCTCTCCAGGGTAACACTATAGGGCTAACTAATAAGTCGCCCCTCGCGAGGCTCTCGAAGCCTGGCCTGCCCGTTTCTGGTACCGATAACGCCCCCGATTGGACGGGTACGACTGAGTCTGACTAGGTTTTAGTAACCCCGAAGAATTTGCACGCAAAGGACAAGAACGTCTACCATGGCCCAACTGACCACAAACAAAACAACCACCAGACCCTCTACTCCGAGACTGGTCTGAAACCTGCACCGCCCCGGAAACCCCAACAGAAGGATCCGAAACCCCTGGCGAAGAAAAGGAACCAGCTCCCGACTGAGCATGTTTCCGCCTCCACCCCTTACTGAACCTAGAATGTTTAGGAACCACAAGACTGACCGAGATGGTCTCCTCCTTAACCCCATCACCACTAGCAATCAGGGCCTCCACATGGGCCGCTGCCTCAACTAAAGTATAGTAATCCTTCCACAAGGATCCAGCTACCTTCTCCCGAATATCGAAACACAAACGCCTTTCGAACTCAAAACAACGACGCTCCTCTGTTGTCACCAACTCTGGAGCAAACCTCGACAAACTATCAAACCGCATCTCAAAGCGTGCCCAGAGTGTCATCTGACCTTAACTCCAAAAAGCTGTTCCCTCAACCTTTCGGCGAAGGAGGAAATACTTAGCAACAGGCCTCGGTAAAAGCCACCCACGTGCTACCTACATTATTCTTAGCATTCTTCCACCAATAACTTGCATCACTCTTCAACTGAAAGGTAGCCAAAGAAACCCTCAACTCCTCATCTTCGACTCTGAGCATATCAAGAGTCTTGGTAATCTGTTCTAACCAACTCTCTGCTTCCAACGGTTTAGCCTCCCCCACAAACTCAGGTGGTCCGGAGCGAAAGAACTCCTTAGTAAGCTTGAGAGCATGCCCGCTGCCGCCCTCAATGCGAGCTAGGGCGTCTTGCACTGCTCTCACAATCTCACGTGCGACATTCTCGGCGACGGCAATTTGCTACGTGGTGCTAAAGGAACTGTGTGCCTCTCCGGCTCCTACTACTCAGCAACCCTCTACTCCCTCGTGTAGACATCCTATAAAGCACAAAGTAAATTACACTTAGCGTAAAACACAATAGCCTTCTTCGAGGCACACTCCACTACTCTTAAATCACAAGACACACTTAGTCTCAAAATTTTCATCTCTATTGCATATAAACATCTAAACATGTAACCACATAATCGAATCAAGTCCACAAAGATAGCCACTCATCCCGGAACTCTCAAGGAATTCCTATTAGAAACCACGTTGATCAGGCGTGTTTCCAAAAGGACCTCAAAGCAAGTTCACCGGCTACGAATACTATCCAAGAGACTTAATCCCATGCTCACATAAATGCAACACGTAAGTCCTAATTCTCATGGTATCTATATGCAACGTCCTCACTACACGTAGTAAACCCACTGTGGTAAAAACCACTTCCCACGAGCTCAAGGTAGTCGAACCTTGTTGCTCTGATACCAAGTTGTCACACTCCACTTTTTATTACTCGAAGTCATTACCGAATTCATTAACTTAATTCAGTTTCAAAGGTAACACGCGGAAGTAAACTCATACATTTAATCCGTAGAAGTGATTAGCAATACTCTCATTCGTATGCAAAGTCAACATTACATGAACATACTAATAAATTGCCCTTAGGCTTACAACCTTAAAATAAACAAATGAAGGGTGTAACCCTTTTACACATATGGCGTTCCGCCAACAACAAAGAGGCCCCGTGGCCAACAAATAAGTAGATCCAAATCTTGTAGCACATCTGCTAAACACGAAAAAAAATTCAACAACGTGGGATGAACATATAGTCCAAGAGGGATCTCAACATGATCCTCAACAATAACAACAAGATCTGAGATAGCTATGATCATGAATACTCATTCTTGTACTAGAATAGTAATGTGACAGTTTATACAAAAATATATATGTATGAACTCTCCTTTTGAAAACAACCGTTTCATTCAACGCCATTTAGTGATTCATCTTTCCATATTCCTCTCATTCATCCCAATTCCCATTCCTTCTTAATATTAACAATTACTTAGGAAAATAATCACTAAGCCGATACTCTCATCCATTTCCCATAATGCACTACATATGTATCCTTTCAACATGTTTATTTTTAAAACATTCATTTTCCTTCACACTTTCAAAAAAAAAACAAAAAGACATTTTGGTCCGTTTCCACTACACTCATACCTATACATGCACAACCTTGTCAAACGTAAATTTACAACCCACCAACACGTATATAAACAATCACGGAGTAACTTGTTTCTCGAATCAGAACCAATCAAATCCATGATACTTTTAGTTACAACAAAACTACAATAATTCCACCCTGCTCTACTAGCTATGCGCTCAGTAAGCCAAGGATATACTGCAATAACTACTATCAACTTCGCTCTACTAGCTATATGCATAGTAAGCCACACTGCACTTTTCACAGCAACACACCACTTTATCAGGCGCTATTTGGAAGGGTGTGGCACCTCGAATTATAAGCGCATGCGATTCTCAGCGCTATTTGAAGGTAACTACCTCGATTATAAGCGCCATATATAACGCCAACAACCCTCATGCACACAAGGCATATCCAACATGTATAATGCATATACATAAACTACCAAGATAACAGCAATGTGTTAAAATAGATGAACACATACGTGTAAAGCATACACAACAATTCAATACAACCGTATCATCCTCCACCGATGACCAAGGACAAAACCTCTAGATGCAGGTATATTGTACATCCATAAACTTACTCAATTGACATGAAATTATCAACTTAACACTAATACTAACAAAGTAATATAAGAATCAAACATCCAACATTCATACTTATTTCAAAGTACCATTCCCATTCCACAAAGCCAATCCTCGCTTCCTTTTATTTTCACAAAACCAACTTCTAGGACAATAAGCCCTAACCCATTTTTAATAAACTACAATAGCCAACAATGGTTTCATTTAAAACCCAAAATACCCAAGTATTTACCCAAAGATCAAACCCCTCTATTAAATTATTAAATCAATAAATATTAGGGTTTCCTCTCCTTTCAACAACAACTCGCCAATTAACCACCCAATTAGCCCAAAGCACATCTAATAATCAAAGATCTAAAACCAACAACCAACCCAAAGTTCAACCTCATGAATTTATATAAAATTCCAACATGATGTAGTTTTCATGCAATACAAAAATACCCACATGTCTATCTATAGTAGGAGTATTGAAAAGAGAACAAGGGGAATCCCTACCTCAAAGAAGAGCTCAAATAGAGATGATGACCCGAAACCAAAGTGCTCCAAATCCACTATTGTTCATTAAAGCGAAGCCCTCGACCTCCTCTATCTTTTTAACAAAGGACAAAGGGTAGGAAGTGACCCTAGGTAGATCAATTCTTAGAGAGAGAGTATGTTTAGAGAGAGAGAGTCTCACCGCTAGGGTTTCAAAAAAAGAAGGAGAAAAATGCTATTTTTCCTCACGCCCTCTTGAAATCTGACAGGCTCGCTCGGCGAAGACACAGTCGCTCGAGCGACGAGACACAAGAAAGACTTCGCTCGGCGAAAAAAGCTCGCCGAGCCAAAAACAAACCAGCTCGCTCGGCGAAGGGAAGCTCGCCGAGCCAACAACCATCGCGATCGGTCTAGCATCGACGCAACCCTCGCCGATCAAGAAAGGCTCGCTCGGCGGCGAACCAAAAGAAGGACCTCGCTCGAGCGAAGATAAGCTCGCTCGAGCGACCAAGCCAAAAACTGAACATCAAGAGTTGGTTTCTAAACCCAACCAACCTGCAATCAACCTGCCCAAAACATCCTATAACCAAAGAACAAGGAATCAAAGGACAACAACGACAACAAAAAGGCAACGAAATCCACGGAACATAAGTCCGGATACACCAATCAAATGGAAAAAGACCGGGGTCGCTACACACATGGTGTGCAACCCACTTACACCTTTTGTGGGTTGCACACCTAAGAAAACTCCTAAAAATAAAAATGGAAGTTGCATAAAAATAAAAATGGAAGTTGCATAAAATTAAAAATGGAAGTTCAACTTCTTTTCTATTCAACTTCCTTTTTTTTTTTTTTTTAATTTCCAAATAGATCGTTAAGTTATAGTGGTTTATTTAATGAACTTCTATTGTTAATCTTATGCAACTTCCATATTTATTTTTATTTTTATTCAACATCCAATTTTATTCAATTTCCTTTTCTATTTAACTTTCTTTTTTATTTAACTTCCAAATAGATCGTTAAGATATAGTGGTTTTTTGAATGAATTGCCATTTTTAATTTTATGCAACTTCCATTTTTATTCAATTTCCTTTTCTATTCAACTTTCTTTTTTATTTAATTTCCAAATAGATCGTTAAGGTATAGTGGTTTCTTGAATGAACTTCTATTTTTAATTTTATGCAACTTTAATTTTTATTTAATTTCCTTTTCTATTCAACTTCATTTTTTTATTTAATTTCCAAATAGATCGTTAAGGTATAGTGGTTTCTTGAATGAACTTCCATTATTAATTTTATGCAACATCCATTTTTAATTTTATTCCACTTCCGATTTTATTCAATTTCCTTCTCTATTTAACTTCCTTATTTATTTAATTTCCAAATAGATCGTTAAGGTATAGTGGTTTCTTGAATGAACTTCAATTTTTAATTTTAAGCCACTTCCATTTTTGTTTTTATTCAACTTCCATTTTTATTCTATTTCCTTTTTTATTCAACTTCCTTTTTTATTTAACTTCCAAATAGATCGTTAAGATATAGTGGTTTCTTGAATGAACTTCCATTTTTAATTTTATTCAACTTCCATTTTTATTCGATTTCTTTTTCTATTCAACTTTCATTTTTATTTAATTTCCAAATTGATCGTTAACGTACAGTGGTTATTGAATGAACTTCCATTGTTTATTTTATGCAACTTCCATTTTTATTTTTATTCAACTTCATTTTTTGTTTAATTTCCAAATTGATCGTTAAGGTACAGTGGGATATTGAATCAACTTCGACTTTTATTTTTATTCAACTTCCATTTTTATTCAATTTCATTTTCTATTCAACTTCATTTTTCAGTTAATTTCCAAATAGACCGTTAAGTTATAGTGGCTTCTTAAATGAATTGTCATTTTTAATTTTATGCAACTTCCATTTTTATTTTTATTCAACTTCTAGTTTTATCCAATTTCCTTTTTTATTTAACTTCATTTTTATTCAATTTGCTTTTTTATTCAACTTCCTTTTTTATTTAATTTTCAAATAGATCGTTAAGTTATAGTGGTTTCTTGAATGAACTTCCATTGTTATTTTTATTCAACTTCCATTTTTCTTCAACTTTCTTTTTTATTTAATTTCCAAATAGATCTTTAGGGTACAGTGGTTTTTTGAATACACTTCAATTTCTAATTTTATACAGCTTCCATTTTTATTTTTATTCAACTTCTTGTTTTTATTCAATTTCCTTTTCTATTCAACTTTATTTTTTATTTAATTTCCAAATAGATCGTTAAGATATAGTAGTTTCTTAAATAAACTTACATTGTTAATTTTATGCAACTTTCATTTTTATCTTATTCAACTTCCATTTTTATTCAACTTCCTTTTTTATTTAATTTCCAAATAGATTATTAAGGTATAGTGGTTTCTTCAATGAACTGTCATTTTTAATTTTATACAACTTCCATTTTTATTTTTATGCAACTTCCATTTTTATTCAATTTCCTTCTCTATTCAACTTCTTTTTTTGTTTAATTTCCAAATAGATCGTTAAGGTATAATGGTTTCTTGAATTAATTTCCATTGTTAATTTTAGGCAACTTGCATTTTTATTCAACTTGCTTTGTTTTTTAATTTCCAAAGAGATTGTTAAGGTATAGTGGTTTCTCGAATGAACTTCCATTTTTATTTTTACTCAACTTCCATTTTTATTCAATTCTATTTTCTATTCAACTTCCTTTTTTATTTAATTTTCAAATAGATCGTTAAGGTATAGTGGTTTCTTGAATGAACTTCCATTTTTAATTTTATGCAACTTCTATTTTTGTTTTTATTTAACTTCCATTTTTATTCAATTTTCTTTTTTATTCAACTTCCATTTTTATTTAATTTCCAAATAGATCGTTATGGTATAGTAGTTTCTTGAATGAACTTCCATTGTTAATTTTAGGCAACTTCCATTTTTATTCAATTTCCTTTTTTGTTCAGCTTCTTTTTTTGTTTTAATTTCCAATAGATCGTTAAGGTATAGTGGTTTCTTGAAAGAATTCCATTGTAAGCTTTACGCAACTTCCATTTTTATTTTTATTCAACTTCTAGTTTTATCCAATTTCCTTTTGTATTCAACTTCCTTTTTTATTTAATTTCCAAATAGATCGTTAAGGTATATTGGTTTCTTGAATGAACTTCCATTTTTAATTTTATGCAACTTCCATTTTTATTTTTATTCAACTTCCATAGTTATTCAATTTCCTTTTCTATTCAACTTCCTTTTTTATTTAATTTTCAAATAGACCATTAAGGTATAGTGGTTTCTTGAATGAACTTGCATTTGTAATTTTATGCAACTTCCATTTTTATTTTTATTCGACTTCAATTTCTATTCAATTTCCTTTTTTATTTAATTTCCAAATAGATTGTTAAGGTATTGTGGTTTCTTCATTGAACTTCGATTTTTATTTTTATTCAACTTCCGTTTTTATTCAATTTCCTTTTCTATTCAACTTCAGTTTTTATTTAATTTCCAAATAGATCATTAAGATACAGTGATTTTTTGAATGAACTTCCATTTTTACTTTCATACAACTTCCATTTTTATTTTTATTCAACTTCCATTTTTATTCAATTTCCTTTTCTATTCAACTTCTTTTTTTATTTAATTTCCAAATAGATCGTATAGCGACCCCGGTCTTTTTCCATTTGGTTGTTGTATCCAGACTTACGTTTCGTAGATCCTGTTGTTATATATTTGTTATTGTCATCCTTTAATTCCTTATTTTTGAGTTATAGGATGTTTTGAGCAGGTTGGTTACAAGTTGGGAGTGTTTGGGAGCAAAGGGTTGCTGCCCAGAATTTTGGTCCTTCGCTCGAGCGAGCAGTTTGTCGCTCGAGTGAGCTCTTTGTTTTTGGTCCTTCGCTCGAGCCAAGGTTTCTTAGCTCGAGCGAACGACTGCGTCTAGGTATAGACCTGAGAGTTGCATTTCTTGGCTCGTGCGAGCATTCATTCGCCGGCGAGAAAATGTATGTTTTCAGTTCTTCGCTCGGCGAGCATTCTGTTGCTTGGCGTGCTTAGGTTGCGGACACACGAAGCTTGAGTTTTAACTCGGCGAGACTTTATTCGTTCGAGCGATGATTTCCTGTGTCTGGTCGCTCGAGTGAGCCTGTTTTATATAAATACGTAGCAGCGGTTTTAAATACACTTTTTCATCCTCATTTTGATTTCAAAACCCTAGGTCCGTGTTCTCTCTCCCTCTACACACCTTCTCTCTTAGGTTTGATCTACTTAGAGTGTATTTCTATCCTAGGTCCTTTGTTAAAAAGATAGAGTGGGTCGAGGGCTTCATTCTAATCTGAAAAGTTGGGGATTTGGAGCACTTTGCATTTTCATCATCTTCACCTTTGGACTTCTTTTTTGAGGTAGGGATACCCTACTCCATTCTATATGTTTTGTCATAAGTTTTGGTTATTTTGATATGTTGGCATTGTTGGGTAAATTTGGGAAAAGTTAGGGTTTGATTTATAATTTGAGAAAAAGGGAATTTTTATATATTAAATTTCATATGTTTGTAACACATGAAAAATGACATTGTTTGTGTCAAATTGAGATAATTGAACATTAGGATTGATTTTGAGGATAGGGGGAAAAACCCTAATTGTAGTAATAAATTAATTTTGGAAAAAATGTGGAATTAAGTTTAATTCATGGAATTGAGGAATTTATTGACTGAATGGTGTAGTTGGATAGTTTAATCACTCACCTATGTAAATATTGAGTTTATATTTGTGGATACATTTATTTCCTGTTTAGAAATAACTGTTTTGGGCTATCGGTGGAGGATAGTCGTGATTGTTGTAGACATTGCATGCTGATTAGGGAAAACTAAAACTAATCACATTGATTGAGTCATTGAATATAACGGTTGAGTTAATACAGCAATTATGTGTATTGATTGAATATTGTATATGACAAGTGTTAAATACATTGTATATGCATATTATTTGGGAGGAGATAGGGGATGTACTCCATGGTTTGAGGGAAGATAGGGGATGGACTCTCAAACTTTGTTTAGGAGGAGAAACGGGATGGACTCCATTAGTATAGCAAATGTGTGTACTTATTGATTCTTGGAAGTGTTTTAGTACAGCAAATATGTGTACTTATCGATTTATGGAAGTGTTTTAGTTTGAGCCTTAATCTCACTTAAATTGTCGATATTGGAAGTAATATTAATATGAGATGTAGTCTCATTATTAGTGTTTGGCCAGGCAAAGAGCCATGTCTGTATAAATGGAAAGTTGAATAAAAATGGAAAGTGAAACATGTCATGGACATTATTGTCATGAAACTGTATAATGATATAATGGATTTGTAAGTGTTAACCATCTATCAAATGCTAATGCTTTAGTCAATTCGTATATTTGGTTTAGTGTATTTCTGCTGGGCTGTGGCTCACCCTATACGGGAACATCATTTTCAAGTCCAGGTGATATGCTACCTCCAAGGACTTAGCTTGGGAGGATTTGGAGTTGAAGACTCTATTTAGTTAGTTATTATTTTGTTTTTATTTTGATATTACATGTAAACTCAAGCCAAGGGCTTAATGTGTAATTGAGTTAGTACTCAGACTTTTGTGTCCAAGTGTTGGCTTGGAAATTTGTAAGCCCGTAGGGCATTTATTTTGATGTTACATGTAATGTCTTTTAATAAGAATACTCTGATGAATGGAATAATGTTTTGTTTTCTTTTACCAATACATGTCAATATTGCGCATATTATGGGTTTATTTTGAGGGCGTTACAACTTGGTATCGAGGCGTCTGGGTTTGAATACTTTGGAGTGCGTGGGGAGTGATTAGTATCACAATGGGTTTGTCTCGCTTGTTAGAGACTTATGTATGATAGTATGTGTTTATTTGATAACATGCTTATATGACTATTTGGGTATGGGATTTGATTTCTAGGATGTTGATTGGATCCTTGAGTTTCTATGAGTCTTGTCGGAAAAGCACTTGATCAATGCTGCTTCCAACTGGAACTCTAGCAACGCCTCGGGAATTTG
This sequence comes from Camellia lanceoleosa, assembly GCA_025200525.1. Classification (NCBI taxonomy): domain Eukaryota; kingdom Viridiplantae; phylum Streptophyta; class Magnoliopsida; order Ericales; family Theaceae; genus Camellia; species Camellia lanceoleosa. The sequence goes on from JANUSC010000024.1 coordinate 1,538,090, forward strand.
TCATTATCCGGGAATGAAATTCGTAGGTGCTTATGTGATTATGTGCTTACGTGGAGTGAATTACTGTTGTCCAATGCATTAGGACGCGAGTGTTATAGCTTCGGCACATTTATTAATGTGCTAACATATTAATCGTCTTTGTTACCTTTATTAGGATGTCAGGATGAGGATGAGGACGAGGACGTGGTAGGCGTGGTAGGCAGGAGATGCCCATACCGGATGAGATTCCGGAACAGCAGGAGGGTGTTGGTCAGGCCAATGTGGTGAGCAATGGTCGTGAGCTATGGGTGCCTTAACCCGCCAGAGATAGCGAGGGCATTCAAGGAGTCGTGGGCATTCCTAGAGTGAGAATCAAGCCCGAGTTCATGTTCTTGAATCAGCTGCATTTACGAAGAGAGTTCTTCCGGTCTAATCCGGATGAGTTTTTGGGTGATCCACAAGAGCCGCTTAAGGCAGATGAATGGCTCGAACAGACAACGAAGACATTTGAGATGCTTGGCATCAAGGACGGGGTTCTGAAGGTGACCTTGGCATCTTTCCAACTTAAGGGGGATGCGGGTCAGTGGTGGAAATTCACGAGAGGCCGTATAAGAGGGACTTGGGAGGCCTTTGTTGACGCTTTTTAGGAGAAGTTCCTGTCTCCAGCTATTAAGGAGATGTTGAGGCGATTACGCGACTTAAGTAGGCGAGTTCTTTTGTGGCGAGTTTGAGGCGCATTTACTAGTTATCGGTTTGCACTGGTGGTGGCGTCGAGAACGCCGTTGTTTAGAGTTCGAGAAGAAGTTGAGGCATGGCCTCAAGATGAGAGTTAGGGTTCTATATTTCGAGAATATGGGCGTCTGGTGGATCTTTGCGGCCCACATGGAGATCATGATGCAAGAGGAGGAGGAGGCGGAGGGGTTCCAAGAGGAACGGGATGGCAGTGATGGCAGGAGACATAAAGGTTTTAACCCTCAACAGTCTCAGGGTAGCTTTACTAGATCGAATTTTCGGTCTTAGAGTCACAGTCGGAAAAGCGACAGGAGACATTACCTATTTTAAATGTGGCGGTGGGCCACAAGTCTCAACTTGCCCTTGAAGGAGGAGGTCGAGCTGCTTCATCTTCGCTAGACCCATGAAACGAGTCGAGGCGAGTCGACCCTTGTCTTGTTATCGGTGTGGACAAAGGGCACTGCGAGTTTTGCCTATAGTTGAGTGGCACATCTAGTGCATCTGGTTTGAGGTAGACTCAGAGTCATCGGCCGATTCGGTCGATTCGAGCCTCGAGGGCCAATCGAGAGCTTCATCATCGATGCGGCGGATCTTATGCTCCTAGGGGTGGCGAGTTGATCGAGACCGTCTGGGCGCATGTATCTTTATTACTGCCAGGATCTTATGTAGCTCCATCTGTTGTGAGAGGTACCTTCTTGTTTTGTAACTTCGGTTGCTAATGTGTTGATTGATCTGGGAGCATCCCATTCTTTTATATCTGCTGCATTTGCATCTGTTTTGGGATTGGAGTTGGCACAGTTAGCATCTCCTATATGTGTAGTATCACCTGTTGGGGGTGAGTTGATTTTGAAACACAGATGTAGAGGTTGTGATATAGAGGTCGCTGATCGTCGGCTTCCCCTTTCTTTCGTAGTTATGCCCATGTCGGGATTTGATGTTATTTTGGGTATGGACTGGCTATCGTTATACCGAGCTGTCATTGACTGCTACCGCCAGAGGGTCACAGTTTGTACCTTGAGTGGGGAGTGTTTTCATTTTCTAGGGGATCGGGTTGGTAGTGTGTTGCCACCGGTGTATGATCCGCGAGGGTGGAACGACCTTAGTGGTCTACTTGCTAGCTTTTTGAGTAGTGAGTGTGGTGAGACCCAGATTGTATTGCCGGGAGTGGTTTGTGAGTACTCGGACGTCTTTCCTGAGGATCTTGTTAGTTTGCCACCTCACAGAGAGATTGAGTTCTCTGTTGACCTAGTGCCCGGCACGGCGCCGATTTCTATGGCACCTTATCGTTTTGCCCCAGCCGAGTTGGTTGAGCTGAAGATTCAACTCCAGGAGTTGCTAGATAAGGGCTATATTTATAGCGATCCCGGGTTTTACCCCTTGTGTACAGTGATCCGGACTTGTCTTCGTGGACGTTGGTAGTTACTTATATCTTGTTTGCATCCTTTCGTACCTTGTATTTGGGTTTTAGGATGTGTTGGGCATATTTCGAGCAGGTGGGTTGAGCCTTGGTCTAATTTCTTGTTGCCCAGTTTTTGGTCGTTCCGCTCGAGCGGGTCTTCCCTACGCTTCGGCGGGGTTTACCCTTCCGACTTTTGTGTCCTGCAAAACTTCTGCGATGTGATTTCTCGCTTCGGCGGGTTTCCTATGCTCGGCGGGCTTGTTGGCGCTTCGGCGGTAGTACTTTGTGAAAGTTCGGGATGGGATAATCACGCCGGCGGACTGGTTTTCACGCTTCGGCGAATATGTTTCACTCTTGTGTCTTGGCGCTCGAGCGGACCCAGATTTTTGTTCTTGACGCTCGAGCGTTGTGTTTTCCGCTCGAGCGGACCTGTCGTATATCAGACAGCAATTAGGCATTTTTAAATCACTTTTTGCATTCTCTCTCTCTCTCTCTCTCTTACTTTCTAAAAAGACATTTTGATAGCTCCTCTCTCTAGAAACTCCCTTCTCTCTAGGGTTTGATCTAGTTAGAGTGTTCTCCTCACCTTCGTCCTTTACAAAAGTTGTGTTGATCATCAAGGGCTACATTTTGATCCGAGCATATTGAGTTTTGGTGCACTTTGGTTTTGGTCTTCTTCTCCATTCGAGCTCTAACTCCGAGGTAGGGATATCCTACTCCTCTTTATGAGCTTTGTCTTTGAATTTTAGCATTTTGATGAGTTGGGGGTCGTTGGGTAATTTTGAGAAAGTTTGGGCCTTTTGTGTAATTTTACAAAAGTCGAGGTTTTGTTTATATAAACCTATATGCATGGTTGGCATAGAGAAATGAAATAGATGATGGATTACGGATAGAAATGAAACCTTAGGGTTGTTTTATTAATTATGGGAAATGCCCTCATAGCATTGTTAAATTAATTTGAGAAATGAGTAATGGAATTGAAAATGTTGGAATTGGGAATGTATGGGATTAAAGGGTGTAGTTGGATTATTTATCACTCACCAAATTGAAATGTCGATATTTTATCCATTTGGCGCATTTATTTTCTGTTTAGAAATAACTGCTTTGGGCTATCGGTGGAGGATAGTCTTGATTATTGTAGACATTGCATGACGATTAGGCAAACTAAAACTAATCAGTTGAACGTGCTATTGAATATAGCGATTGGAATAATACATTAACTTTATGTATTGATTGATTGTATATGATAACTGTTTATATACATTGTTTGCGTGGGAGGAGAAAGGGGCTGTACTCCGCAGTTTATTGGAAGAAAGGGGCTATACCTCTAAACCGGAATTTGTGTGACAGTGATACAGCACTACAATGTGTATCAGGCTGCGAAATAGAAGTGTTTTGTTTCATTAATACAGCACCACAATGTGTATTATTGGAAACGTATGGGAATGTTTGGTTTCGTGTCTGACACTACTATGTGTATTACTTGAGGAATGTGGAAGTGTTTATGTGTTACTGATACAGTATTAAAACATGTATCCATCATGAATGTCGAAAGTGTTTTAAAGATGAGTCTAAACCTCATTAAGTCATTTGGCCAGGTTCTGAGCCATGTTTTCAAACTCAAAGTTGAAAGAAATGGGAAATGAATTGTAACATGGACCTAATGTCATGGAACTGGAATGTGATATATGTGGATGTATTTGTGTTGACCATCTATCAATTGCTAATCTTTTAGTCATTGTTTATAGTTGGTTTAGTGTATTTCTGCTGGGCTGTGGCTCATCTTTTATGGAACATCATTTTCAGGTACAGGTAGCATACCACCTCCAAGGACATAGCTTGGGAGGATAGAGGCAAACAGACTTTTGCCATTTTGTTATATTTTGAATGTATTACATGTAAATTCAAGCCAAGGGCTTAATGTGTATTTGAGTTAGTACTCTCCCTTTTTGTAACCAAGTGTTAACTTGGAAAGCTGTAAGCCTGTAAGGCATTTGCTTTTGTTGTTAACATGTAATACTTTTGTAATGAGTTACTCTGATGAATAGAATGATGGTTGTCTTTCATATCAATGCATGTCTAGATTGATGGGTTTAATGTTATTATTTTGAGGGCGTTACAACTTGGTATCGAGGCGTCTGGGTTGAATACCTTAGTGCGTGGGAAGTAATTAGGAACACAATGGGTTTGTCTCGCTTGTTAGAGACTTAGATGTAGTGTTATGTACTTATGTGATAACATGCTTATGTGACTATTTGGGTATGGGATTTAATTTCTAGGATGTTGATTGGATCCTTGGGTTTCTGTGAGTCTTGTTGGAAAAGCACTTGATCAATCTTTGTTTCTAACGGAACTCTAACAGCATCGGGACTATCATTATCCGAAAATGAAATTAAAGTGCTTATGTGATTGTGTGCTTACGTGGAATGAATTCTGATTGTCCATGTATTAGGGCCTTGGTGTTTAGTTTCGGCACATTTATGAATGTGCTATTGTTCTTCGTTGCCTTTATTAGGATGTCGGGGCGAGGGCGTGGAGGTAGGCGAGTAGGCCTAGGAGGCGGGAGATGCCTTTCTGGGATAACATTAAAACGGACATGAGAAAGGATTGGTCGAGCCAATGTGGCGAGCCAAGAGTCAACGAGCTATGGGCGACTTAGCAGGTGGGATAGCCGATGCTTTGAGAGTCTATGGGAATTCTCGGTGAGAATCGATTCGAGCTCGGTCTGAGCCCTAGGTTGTTGAGGCAGGGCCTTCCTTCTTGAAGAGGGAGTTTTACTAGTCTAATCCAGATGAGTTTGTTGGGGATCCAAAGGAGCCACTTAAAGGTGACAGTGGTTGGAGCGAGATGAGTAAGGCGTTCGAGATGCTTGGCATCGAGGGCGGGGCATGAAAGTGACCTTGGCATCTTTCTGGTGAAGGATCTTGGTCGATGGTGGAAGTTCGTGAAGGGACGCATTAAGGGCACTTGGGAGGCTTTTGTGAATGCTTTCCAAGAAAAGTTTTTATCTCCGGCAGTTAGGGAGAAGCTGAGAGACCAGTTCTACCAGCTTTTGCAGTTGAGTTCTTCAGTGGCCGAGTATGAGGCTACTTTTACTAGCTTGTCCAGGTTTGCACCTGAACTTGTGGCGTCAGGAAACGCATTGTATTGAAGTTTGAGAAGAGGTTGAGGTCGGCCTCAAGATGAGAGTTAGTGGGTCTATGATCCGAGACTATAGGCGCTTGGTTGATCTTTGCGGCCCATATGGAGATCATGATGTAGGAGGAGGAGGCCTGAGAGGGGCTCCAAGAGGAGAGATGGTCGGGGAGATGGCGAGAGCAGAGGTGCTAACCCTCGGCGATCGAGGTGGTGTGGCTAGATCGACCTTTCCGGTGCAGTCTGAGCTTGGGAGAGGCAATCGGGGAGTTCACTTGTTACAAGTGTGGCGGCTAGGCCACTGGCGTCGGTTTGCCTGAGAGGAGGAGGTCGGCGCTTCTTGGCTAGACCCTGAGCGAGTCGGCGAGGCAGCCCTTATCTTGTTATCGGTGTGGTCGGCTGGGCACTGAAGAGGTTTTGCCACAGTTGAGTGCCACTTTGGGGCGTCGAGTTCTAAGCGGGCGTAGGGTTTTCAACCGGCTCGATCTGCGAGCCTCGAGGCCAATCAGAGCTTCGTCGTCCTAGTCTGTCTGATATTCATATGCTCAGGGGTGGCAGTGGATCGAGGGGCCTCTGAGTGCGTGTATCACGGATTCTGCGTGAGACCTAATCTGAAACTCCATCAGTTGTGAGAGGTACTTTTCTGTTTTGCAACTCGGTTGCTAGGGTGTTGATTGATGCGGGTGCATCTCATTCTTTTGTATCTGCTGCATTTGCATCTGTGTTGGAGTTGGAGTTGGCGCTATTAGCATCTCCTATTTGTGTAGTATCACCTGTTGGGGGTGAATTGATTTTGAAACACGGATGTAGAGGTTGTGATATAGAGGTCGTCGACCGTAGGCTACCTTTTCCCTTTGTTGTTATGCCCATGAAGGGTTTTGATGTTATTTTGGGTATGGACTGGCTATCGTCATACTAGGCTGTTATAGATTGCTACCGCCAGAGGGTCACTATTTGTACCTTGAGCGGGGAGTGTTTCCATTTCTTGGGGGATCGGGTTGGTAGTGTGTTGCCACCGGGGTATGATCCGTGAGGACGGAGCGAGCTTAGTGGTCTACTTGCTAGCTTTATGAGTGGTGAGTGTGATGAAACCCAGTTATATTGCGAGGTGGTGTGTGAGTATTCGGATGTCTTTCAGGGATCTTGTTAGCTTACCACCTCACCGAGATAGAGTTCTCTATTGATTTAGTGCTGACGCACGATTTCCATGGCACCTTATCGTTTTGCCCCAGCAGAGTTGGTTGAGTTGAAAGTTCAACTCCAGGGATTGCTTGATAAGGGCTTTATTCGCCCCAAGTGTTTCACCGTGGGGAGCACCGGCCCTTTTTGCTAAAAAGAAAGATGGTGCCTTGAGACTTTGTATCAACTACCGGAAGTTGAATCGGGCTACGGTTAAGAATAAGTACCCTATGCCCCGTATAGATGATCTGTTTGACCAGTTGAAGGGTTCCCGTTGTTTCTCTAAGATAGACTTGAGATCGGGTTACCATCAGTTGAGGGTTAGGGAGGAGGATATTCCGAAGACGGCATTCGTCTGTGGTATGGCCATTATGAGTTCTGGTGATGCTATTTGGGCTCACCAATGCACGGCGATCTTTATGAACTTGATGAACGGATCTTCGAATTCTTAGATCGATTTGTAGTCGTTTTAAGTGGGCGACATTCTTATCTATTCACCTTCGGAGGAGAGCACGAGGCACACTTGAGAATGGTGCTTGAGTTACTTAGAGCCCATAAATTTGTATGCCAAGTTTGGAAAGTGTGAGTTACGGCTAGGAGAGGTCAAGTTCTTAGGCCATGTGGTATCAGGGAAGGGGTGTCTGTTGATACATCAAGATAAGGCGGTGCAAGATTGGGCCTGACCTAAGAGTGTTTTGAGATCTGTTTTCTAGGATTAGGCGGGTATTATCGCCATTTGTGAAGGATTTCTCGAGTTAGCTTCACTGTTGACTAAGTGACTCGGAAGGGAGTCAAATTTGTATGGAGTGAGACTTGTGAAAAGTCGTTCCAAGAGCTAAAAGTTAGATTGACCACCGCTTCGGTTTTGATTATTCCGGAGAGAGGGTTGGATTATGTGGTTTATTGTGATGCCTCACGAGAGTGTTTGGGTTGTGTGTTGATGCAGGAGGGGAAAGTGGTAGCTTATGGCTCACGTCAGTTGAAAATATACGAGAAGAATTACCCTACACATGACCTAGAGTTAGCAGCAGTGATCTTTGCATTTGGAGGCGCTACCTTTATGGTGAGAGATTCGAGTTGTTCTCGGATCATAAGAGTCTGAAATATCTGTTTACACAGAAAGATTTGAACTTGAGGCAGAGGAGGTGGATGGAGTTCATTGAGGATTACGACTTCGAGTTGCATTATCACCCGAGGAAGGCCAATGTTGTGGCCGACGCCCTTAGCAGAAAATCCGTTAGTGATGTAGCTTGTATAGCCATCCGGGAGTGGGAGATGTTGGGTGCACTTGGTGAGTTTGATGCTACAGGCGAATCTGTTGAAATTGCGGCCTTGTTCTTGTTGTTGTCTGACCTACACTTGTGACTAGAGTGTTAGAGGCACAGAGAAGTGACCTTGAGGTAGAATCCCTTCGAGAGAAGATCTCTAGCGGGAAGGTTGAGAAGGGTTTGTCTGAGTATCCCGACTAGAGCGTGAGATATCGAGACCGATTGTTTGTGTCGAAGTTTTGCCGAAAGGAGGTACTCCGAGAGTTTCATCATTCACGCCTTGCGGGGCATCCGGGAGGCACTAAGATGTATCGGGATTTGGGTCGCCTGTTTTGGTGGCGGGGTATGAAGAGAGATGTGGCAGTGTTTGTGTCTAAGTGCCTTACTTGTCAGCAAGTGAAGGCCAAGCATCAGAGGCCAGCGGGTTTGTTACAACCCTTGCCTATTGCCGAGTGGAAGTGGGAGCATGTCACTATGGACTTCGTTGTAGGTCTTCCGAGGACTCAGCGGGGTAGTGATGCCATTTGGGTGGTTGTAGACCGGTTGACTAAGTCGGCGCACTTCATTCCTATGAGCATGAGAGATTCGGTAGATCATCTTGCCGACTTGTATATTCGGGACATAGTGAGGTTGCACGGGGTCCCAGTGACGATCGTCTCAGATAGAGACCCTCGTTTTACTGCTAGGTTATGGCAGAGTTTGCAGAGTGCCTTGGGTACTAAGTTGACCTTGATGCGGCTTACCATCCTCGGTGACAGGCGGTCCGACGTCTGATTCGGATCCTTAAGGATATGCTTGAGGTTGTGTCCTTGATTTTAGTGGGGCGTGGGAAAGGCACTTGCCTTTGGTGGAGTTGCCTACAACAACGATTACCGATCTAGCATCGGTATGGCACCGTTTGAGACCTTATGCGGTACCGTGTAGGTCTCGGTTTGTTGGGCGAGGTGGGTGATGCACCTTTGTTGGGCTCGAGTTGGTGAGGGAAACAACGGAGAAGGTTGAGCTTATCCGTAGGAGGCTTATTCTGACCTGAGTCGTCGAAATCATATCTTGGGCCGTAGGAGGAGACCTTTGGTATTTAAGGTGGGTGATCATGTCTTTCTGAAGATATCACCTAGGCGGGGATTGATGAGGTTTGGGAAGAGTGGGAAGTTGTCCCCTCGGTTTATTGGCCCTTTTGAGATCCTTGAGAGGATTGGCGAGGTTGCTTATTGTTTAGCTTTGCCGCTTGATTGTCCGGAGTTCATGGCGTGTTTCATGTGGTATGCTTGAGTATGAGCGGATCCATCGCATGTATTAGATTGGACCGACTTGGAGGTAGATGAGGATGCCTCGTATGAGGAGAGACGTCTGGTCTTGGATAAGCGGGATCAAGTCTTGCGAGGCAAGACCATTCCCTTAGTAAAGTCTTGTGGAAACATCACGAAGTGGAGAGGAAGCCACTTGGGAACGTGAGTTGGAGGTCCGAGAGAAATATCCGGATCTATTTGTGGATGCTTGAGCATGTATTGTATATTTTGCTGAATTGTTGAACCTTAAGAGTATTGAATATATCTTAGGTTGTAAAACATGGTTTATGTTTTGATTTAATGGAAGTATGTTTTGGAACTTGCCTCAATATGGAAGTTTAATGTAACATCGTATATGTTGAATATATTGTAAAATTGAAAATGTATCATGAACATTGGTTATGATATGAAATTGGAAGGAAAATGCATAATGTTGGTGCATGTGGTTATATATATGTTGTTTACATATTGTGAAATGCCTCTTGGTAAGAGATGGGATGACCGGTAATGGGTCGAGTTATTGGATGTTGTATTATAACATTGTTTAAACGGGAAAAACTTGTTTTTGAAAACTTGTGCTAATTTCGGGGATGAAATTCTTTAAGGGGGGGAGGTTATAGCGATCTCGGGTTTTACCCCTTGTGTACAGTGATCCGGACTTGTCTCCGTGGACGTTGGTAGTTACTTATATCTTGTTTGCATCTTTTCGTACCTTGTATTTGGGTTTTAGGATATGTTGGGCATATTTCGAGCAGGTGGGTTGAGCCTTGGTCTAATTTCTTGTTGCCCAGTTTTTGGTCGTTCCGCTCGAGCGGGTCTTCCTGCGCTCGAGCGGGGTTTACACCCTTCTAGCTTTTTGTGTCCTTGCAAAACTTCTGCAGGTGTGATTTCTATGCTCGAGCAGGTTTCCTACGCTTGAGCGGGTTGCGCTCGAGCGAGCTTGTTGGCGCTCGAGCGGGTAGTACTTTTTGGTGAAAGTTCTGGGATGGGATAATCCACGCTCGAGCGGACTGGTTTTTCACGCTCGAGCGGATATGTTTCACTCTTGTGTCTTGGTGCTCGAGTGGGCCTTCTTGCGCTCGAGCAGACCCAGATTTTTGTTCTTGACGCTCGAGCGTTGTGTTTTCCACTCGAGCGGACCTGTCGTATATCAGACAGCAGTTAGGCATTTTTAAATCACTTTTTGCATTCTCTCGCTCTCTCTTACTTTCTAAAAAGACATTTTGAGAGCTCCTCTCTCTAGAAACTCCCTTCTCTCTAGGGTTTGATCTAGTTAGAGTGTTCTTCTCACCTTCGTCCTTTACAAAAGTTGTGTTGATCGTCGAAGGCTACATTTTGATCCGAGCATATTGAGTTTTGGTGCACTTTGGTTTTGGTCTTCTTCTCCATTCGAGCTCTAACTCCGAGGTAGGGATATCCTACTCCTCTTTATGAGCTTTGTCTTTGAATTTTAGCATTTTGATGAGTTGGGGGTCGTTGGGTAATTTTGAGAAAGTTTGGGCCTTTTGTGTAATTTTACAAAAGTCGGGGTTTTGTTTATATAAACCTATATGCATGGTTGGCATAGAGAAATGAAATAGATGATGGATTACGGATAGAAATGAAACCTTAGGGTTGTTTTATTAATTACGGGAAATGCCCTCATAGCATTGTTAAATTAATTTGTGAAATTAATTTGAGAAATGAGAAATGGAATTGAAAATGTTGGAATTGGGAATGTATGGGATTAAAGGGTGTAGTTGGATTATTTATCACTCACCAAATTGAAATATCGATATTTTATCCATTTGGCTCATTTATTTTCTGTTTAGAAATAACTGCTTTGGGCTATCGATGGAGGATAGTCTTGATTGTTGTAGACATTGCATGACGATTAGGCAAACTAAAACTAATCAATTGAACGTGCTATTGAATATAGCGATTGGAATAATGCATTAACTTTATGTATTGATTGATTGTATATGATAACTGTTTATATACATTGTTTATGTGGGAGGAGAAGAGGCTGTACTCCGCGGTTTATTGGAAGAAAGGGGCTGTACCTCTAAATCGGATTTTGTGTGACAGTGATACAGCACTACAATGTGTATCAGGCTGCGAAATAGAAGTGTTTTGTTTCATTAATACAACACCACAATGTGTATTATTGGAAACGTATTGGAATGTTTGGTTTCATTAATACAGCACTACTATGTGTATTACTTGAGGAATGTGGAAGTGGTTTATGTGTTCTCGTCTGATGTTAAAACGTGTATCCATCATGAATGTCGAAAGTGTTTTAAAGATGAGTCTAAACCTCATTAAGTCATTTGGCCAGGTTCTGAGCCATGTTTTCAAACTCAAAGTTGAAAGAAATGGGAAATGAATTGTAACATGGACCTAATGTCATGGAACCGGAATGTGATATATGTGGATGTATTTGTGTTGACCATCTATCAATTGCTAATCTTTTAGTCATTGTTCATAGTTGGTTTAGTGTATTTCTACTGGGCTGTGGCTCACCCTTTATGGGACATCTTTTTCAAGTACAGGTAGCATGCCACCTCCAAGGACATAGCTTGGGAGGATAGAGGCAGACAGACTTTTGCCATTTTGTTATCTTTTGAATGTATTACATGTAAATTCAAGCCAAGGGCTTAATGTGTATTTGAGTTAGTACTCTCCCTTTTTGTAACCAAGTGTTAACTTGGAAAGCTATAAGCCTGTAGGGCATTTGCTTTTGTTGTTAACATGTAATACTTTTGTAATGAGTTACTCTGATGAATAGAATGATGGTTGTCTTTCATATCAATGCATGTCTAGATTGATGGGTTTAATGTTATTATTTTGAGGGCGTTACAATATTCGTCCTAGTGTTTCGTCGTGGGGAGCACCGGCCCTCTTTGCTAAAAAGAAAGGTGGTGCCTTGAGATTCTGTATCAATTACCGGAAGTTGAATCGGGTTACGGTCAAGAATAAGTACCCTATGCCCCGTATAGATGATTTGTTTGACCAGTTGAAGGAATCTCGTTGTTTCTCTAAGATAGACTTGAGATCGGGTTACCACCAGTTAAGAGTCAGGGAGGAGGATATTTCGAAGACGGCATTCCGTATGCGGTATGGCCATTATGAGTTTCTGGTGATGCCATTTGGGCTCACCAATGCATCGGCAGTCTTTATGGACTTGATGAACCAGATCTTCCGGGAATTCTTGGATCGTTTTGTGGTCATTTTTGTGGACGACATTCTTATCTATTCGCCTTCTGAGGAAGAGCACGAGGAGCACTTTAGAGTGGTGCTTGAGTTACTTAGAGCCCATAAGCTTTATGCCAAGTTTAGAAAGTGTGAGTTCTGGCTAGGGGAAGTCAAGTTCTTAGGCCATGTGGTTTCCGGGAAAGGGGTGTTTGTTGATACGTCCAAGATAGAGGCAGTGCAAGATTGGGCACAACCTAAAAATGTTTTTGAGATCCGCAGTTTTTTGGGGTTAGCTGGATACTACCGACAGTTTGTGAAGGATTTCTCCAAGTTAGCTTCGCCGTTGACTAGACTGACTCGGAAGGGAGTCAAATTTGTATGGAGTGAGACTTGTGAAAAGTCGTTCCAAGAGCTAAAAGTTAGATTGACCACCGCTCCGGTCTTGATTGTTCCGGAGAGAGGGTTGGGTTATGCTGTCTATTGTGATGCCTCCCGAGAGGGTTTAGGTTGTGTGTTGATGCAAGAGGGGAAAGTGGTAGCCTATGGCTCGCGTCAGTTGAAAATACACGAGAAGAATTACCCTACGCATGACACAGGTTAGCATTTGTGACCTTTGCCTTGAAGATTTGGAGGCATTATCTTTGTGGTGAGAGTGATGAGGTATTCTCGGATCATAAGAGTTTGAAATATCTGTTTACACAGAAAGACTTGAACTTGAGGCAGAGGAGGTGGATGGAGTTCATTGAGGATTATGACTTCGAGTTGCATTATCATCCGGGGAAGGCCAATGTGGTGGCCGATGCACTTAGCAGGAAATCTGTTGGTGACGTAGCTAGTATAGCCATCTGGGAATGGGAGATGTTGGGTGCACTTGGGGAGTTTGATCTGCTTCTAGGCGAATCCGTTGAGGCTGCAGCCTTGTTTTCTATCGTTGCGCAACCTACACTTGTGACTCGAGTGTTAGAGGCACAGAGAGGTGACCTTGAGGTAGAATCCCTCCGAGAGAAGATCTCTAATGGGAAGGTTGAGAAAGGTTTAACTGTGTATCCCGACTTGAGTGTGAAGTACCGAGAACGTTTGTGTGTGCCGGAGTCTTGCCGAGAGGAGGTACTCCGAGAGTTTCATCATTCACGCCTTGCGATGCATCCGGGAGGCACTAAGATGTATCGGGATTTGGGTCGCCAGTTTTGGTGGTGAGGTATGAAGAGAGATGTGGCAGTTTTCATGTCTAAGTACCTTACTTGTCAGCAAGTGAAGGCCGAGCATCAGAGGCCAGCAGGTTTGTTACAACCCGTGCCTATTGTTGAGTGGAAGTGGGAGTATGTCACTATGGACTTCGTTGTAGGTCTTCCGAGGACTCAGCGGGGTAGTGATGCTATTTGGGTGGTTGTAGACCGGTTGACTAAGTCGGCTCACTTCATTCCTATGCGCGTGAGAGATTCGATAGATCATCTTGCCGACTTGTATATTCGGGACATAGTGAGGTTGCACGGGGTCCTAGTGACGATCGTCTCAGATAGAGATCCTCGTTTTACTGCTAGATTGTGGCAGAGTTTGCAGAGTGCCTTAGGCACTAAGTTGACCTTTAGCACGGCTTATCATCCTCAGACTGACGGGTAGTCCGAGCATACTATTCAGATCCTTGAGGATATGCTTCGGGGTTGTGTTCTTGACTTTAGTGGGTCGTGGGAGAGGCACTTGCCAGTGGTGGAGTTTGCCTACAACAACAGTTTCCAGTCTAGTATCGATATGGCACCGTTTGAGGCCTTGTATGGCCGACCGTGTAGGTCTCCAATTTGTTGGGCCGAGGTGGGTGATGCACCTTTGTTGGGTCCGGAGTTGGTGAGGGAAACAACGGAGAAAGTTGAGCTTATCCGTAGGAGGCTTATTCTGACCGGTCGTCGAAATCTTGTCCCGACCGTAGGAGGAGACCTTTGGTATTTGAGGTGGGTGATCATGTCTTTCTGAAGATATCACCTAGGCGGGGATTGATGAGGTTTGGGAAGAGCGGGAAGTTGTCCCCTCGGTTTATTGGTCCTTTTGAGATCCTTGAGAGGATTGGCGAGGCTACCTATCGTTTAGCTTTGCCACCGCAGTTATCCGGAGTTCATGACGTGTTTCATGTGAGTATGCTTCGGAAGTATGAGCCGGATCCATCGCATGTATTGGATTGGACCGACTTAGAGGTAGATGAGGATGCCTCGTATGATGAGAGACCGGTTCGGGTCTTGGATAGGCGGGATCAAGTCTTGCGAGGCAAGACCATTCCCTTGGTAAAAGTCTTGTGGAAACATCACGGAGTGGAGGAAGCCACTTGGGAACGTGAGTTGGAGGTCCGCGAGAAATATCCGGACATGTTTGTTGATGTGTAATCATGTATTGAGACTTTAAAATATTATCGAACTTTAAGAAACATATATTGTGATGTCTTATCGAACTTTAAGAAATATTATCGAACTTTAAGAAATATCCGGACATGTTTGTTGATGTGTAATCATGTAATCATGTCTTAAGTTGTAAAATATTAAAAGCGTTTTGGTTTAATGGAAGTATTTTTGAAATTTGCCTCATAATGGAAGTTTATTTTAACATTGCATATGTGGAATGTGTTGTAAAATTGGAGTTATATCATGAAATTGAATATGATATGGAAATGAGAATCACGTATATTGAAAACTGTTGAATTTGAAAGGAAATTGCATATTGATAATGCAGGTTGAAACATATATTGTGAAATGCCTCTTGATAAGAGATGAAATGACCGGTGTTGGGTCAAGTTGTTTATTATTGTAATGTAATATTATTGGAATTTGAGAAAAACACATTTTCAAAAACTTATGCTTAATTTCGGGGCGAAATTCTTTAAGGAGGTTATAGCGACCGGTCTTTCCATTTGGTTGTTGTATCGGACTTACGTTCGTAGATCTGTTGTTATATATTTGTTATTAGTCCTTTAATTCCTTATTTTTGAGTTATAGGATGTTTTGAGTAGGTTGGTTACAGGTTGGGAGTGTTTGGGAGCAAAGGGTTGCTGCCCAGAATTTTGGTCCTTCGCTCGAGCCAAGGTTTCTTAGCTCGAGCGAGCAACTACGTCTAGGTATAGACCTGAGAGTTGCATTTCTTGGCTTGAGCGAGCATTCCTTCGCTTGAGCGAGAAAGGTGTATGTTTTCGAGTTCTTCGCTCGAGCGAGCATTCTGTCGCTCGAGCGTGCTTCTGGGTTGCAGACTTGAAGCTTCGAGTTTTTGGCTCGGGCGAGACTTTATTCGCCTGGCGACAATTTCTGTGTGCAGTCGCTCGGCGACCAAGTCTTCCTTCGGCGAGCTTTGTTTTATATAAATCTGTGACGGTTTTAAATACACTTTTTCATCCTCTTTTTGATTTCAAAACCCTAGGTCTGTGTTCTCTCTTCCTCTTTTTGAATTTACATGTAATACATCAAAAGGAAAATAACATCCAAAAAGTCTGACTGCCTCTAGCCTCCCAAGCTATGTCCTTGGAGGTGGCATCTTTGCTGTACACAAAATGATATTTCCATATAGGGTGAGCCACAGCCCAGTAGAAATACACTAAACCAGCTATGGACAATGACTAAAAGATTAGCAGTTGATAGATGGCCAACACGGATACATCCACTTACATCACATTACAATTACATGACTTACAAGTCTATGTCATTTTTTATTATTCCATTTTCAGTAGATAAGCATACTAGCTGGATCAATACATCACCAGATAAGCACATTAGCTATATCAACATCTCAATAGATAAGTATAAGAACTATATCATGCAACCAAAGATAAGCATATGAGCTATATCTACACTTTTCTAGACAAGCATATGAGCTGTATCTACGGAGTTCATCCCCTATCTCCTCCCAACACTATCCGGTTTAGAGGTCCATCCCCTATCTTCTCCTAAACCGCGGAGTACATCCCTCATCTTCCCTTAAACCGCGGAGTACATCCCCCATCTTCCCCTAAACCGCGGAGTACATCCCCCATCTCCTCCTCTACACACAATGCATATAAACACATAGGTTCTATATACAATCAACCAATACATAAAGTTAATGTATTCTATCAACCGTCAAGCTCCATGACACATTCCATTGATTAGTTTTCGTTTGCCTAATCATCATGCATTGTCAACAACAGTCAAGACTATTCTCCACCGATAGCCCAAAACAGTTATTTCTAAACAGAAAATAAATGCACAGAATGGATAATACATCAACATTTCGATTTGGTGAGCGATAAATAATTCAACTACACCCTTTAATCCCATACATTCCCAATTCCAACATTTCTAATTCAATTCCTCCTTGTCTCAAATTAATTACACAAATTAATTTATTAAGTCAATTAGGGCAAATTCCCTTAACTAACAAAACAACGCTAAGGTTCCATTTTCATCCACATTCCAACATCTATCTCATTTTTCTATGCCAAATTTGCATTTAGGTTTGTTATAAACCAAACCCCAACTTTTGTAAAATTACACAAGAGGCCCAAACCTTCTCAAAACTACCCAACAACACCCAACATATCAAAATGCTAAAATTTAAAGACAAAATCCATAAGGAAGAGTAGGATATCCCTACCTCAAAAGGTGACACCCAACGAAGAAGATGAAGAAAACGAAAATGCTCCAAATCACAAATTTCTCGGATCAAAAGATAGCCCTCGACGATCAACAACTTTTTTGTAAAGGCCAAAGGTGAGGAAATCACTCCTACTAGATCAATACCTAGAGAGAAGGTAGAGCTCTAGAGTGAGAAGCTCAACAATGGTGTTTTTGGAAAAGTAAGAGAGAGAAGAGATGTGAAAAAATGATTTCAAAAAGTCAAAACACGGAGCTTTAACCCAGTCGCCCCGCTCGAGCGACCAAACCCCCGCTCAAGCGTCACTCACAAATCGCCGCTCGAGCGTCCAAACCCCAGCTCGAGCGGCGGATGCACACTCTCATAACTTTTGCAGACAGGTCCCCCGCTCGAGCGACCAACTCCCCGCTCGAGCGTCACACACAAACTCCCGCTCGAGCGGAGAACACTGCAGAGGAAATACTGGAAGGGTGA
Source organism: Camellia lanceoleosa (assembly GCA_025200525.1). Classification (NCBI taxonomy): domain Eukaryota; kingdom Viridiplantae; phylum Streptophyta; class Magnoliopsida; order Ericales; family Theaceae; genus Camellia; species Camellia lanceoleosa. Next base: position 1,555,321 of record JANUSC010000024.1, read on the forward strand.
TTTTCCCGCTGGAGCGCCAAAACTCCCGCTCGAGCGGAGAAGCGACAACAAAGGTCCCGCTCGAGTGTCAAAAGCTCCGCTCGAGCGAACAGGCCAAAATCTGGGCAACTGCTTTTGGTTCTAAGTTCAACCAACCAGTAACAAGCCTGCTCAACACATCCTATAACTCAAATACAAAGTATGAGAGGATGTAAACAAGATTTAAACAACTGCTAACATCTACGGGACCACTGTACAATAAGGGGTAAAACCCGGGATCGCTATAAATTGAATCAAAATGGAAGTTGAATAAAAATAAAAATGAAAGTTGCATAAAATTAACAACGAAAGTTCATTCAAGAAACCACTACTACCTTAACGATCTATTTGGAAATTACATAAAAAATGAAGTTGAATAGAAAATGAAATTGAATAAAAATACAAGTTGAATAAAAATAAAAATGAAAGTTGCATAAAATTAAAAATGGAAGTTCATTCAAGAAACCACCATACATTAACGATCTATTTGGAAATTAACTGAGAAAAGGAAGACGAATAGAAAAAGAAATTGAATAAAAACGGAAGTTGAATAAAAATAAAAATGAAAATTGCATCAAATTAAAAATGAAAGTTCATTCAAAAGACCACTATATCCTACCGATCTATTTGGAAATTAAGAAAAAAAAAAAAAGAAGAAGAAGTTGAATAGAAAAGTAAATTGAATAAAAGTTGAACTTTAATAAAAATAAAAATGGAAGTTGCATAAAATTAACAATGGAAGTTCATTCAAGTAACTATTATACCTTAGCGATCTATTCGGAAAGTAAATAAAAAAATGTAGTTGAATAGAATAAGAAATTGAATAAAAATGGAAGTTGCCTAAAATTAACAATGAAAGTTAATTCAAAAAACCACTATACCTTAACAATCTATTTGGAAGTTGAATAGAAAAGCAAGTTGAATAAAAAAGGAAGTTGCATAAAATAAAAAATGGAAGTTGCATAAAATTAACAATGGAAGGTCATTCAAGATACCACTATACCTTAACGATCTATTTGGAAATTAAATAAAAAAGGAAATGGAATAGAAACGAAATTGAAGAAAAATTGAATAGAAAAGGAAATTGAATAAAAATGGAAGTGGAATAAAATTAAAAATGGAAGTTCATTCAAGAAACCACTATACCTTAACGATCTATTTGGAAATTAAAAAAAAAAAAGAAGTTGAATAGACAAGTAAATTGAATAAAAGTTGAAGTTCAATAAAAATAAAACTGGAAGTTGCCTTAAATTAACAATGGAAGTTAATTCAAGAAACCACTATACCTTAACGATCTATTTGGAAATTAAATAAAAAAGGAAGTTGAATAGAAAACAAAATTGAATAAAAATGCAAGTTGCCTAAAATTAACAATGGAAATTAATTCAAGAAACCATTATACCTTAGCGATCTATTTGAAAAGTAAATAAAAAAATGAAGTTGAATAGAATAGGAAATTGAATAAAAATGGAAGTTCTTTCAAGAAACCACTATACCTTAACGATTTATTTGTAAATTAAAAAAAAGAGGAAGTTGAATAGAAAAGGATAAAAAAGGAAGTTGAATAAAAAGAAAAATGGATGTTGCATAAAATTAAAAATGGAAGTTCATTCAAGAAACCACTATATCTTAACAAATTATTTGGAAATTAAATAAAAAAAGAAGTTGAATAGAAAAGGAAGTTGAATAGAAAAGGAAATTGAATAAAAATTGAAGTTGAATAAAAATAAAAATGGATGTTGCATAAAATTGAAAATGGAAGTTGTATAAAATTAAAAATGGAAGTTCATTCAAGAAACCACTATACCTTAATGATCTATTTGGAAATTGAATAAAAAAATGAAGTTGAATAAAAAAGAAAATTGAATAAAAATGGAAGTTGTATAAAATTAAAAATGAAAATTCATTCAAGAAAAATAGAAGTTGCATAAAATTAAAAATCGAAGTTATAGTGGTTTCTTGAATGAACTTCAATTTTTAATTTTATGCAACTTTCATTTTTAATTTTATGCAACTTCCATTTTTATTTTTATTCAACTTCAATTTTTTTTTTTAATTTCCAAATAAATCGTTAAAATTAAAAATGGATGTTTCATAAAATTAAAAATGGAAGTTCATTCGAGAAACCACTACACGTTAACGATCTATTTGAAAATTAAAAAAACAAAGGAAGTTGAATAAAAATGGAAGTTGCCTAAAGTTAACAATGGAAGTTTATTCAAGAAACCACTATAACTTAACGATCTATTTGAAAATTAAATAAAAAAGGAACTTGAATAAAAATAAAAATGGAAGTTGCATAAAATTAACAATAGAACAGGAAATTGAATAAAAATTGAAATTGAATAAAATTAAAAGCGGATGTTCATTCAAGAAACCACTATACGTTAACGATCAATTTGGAAATTAAATAAAAAAGAAAGATAGATAGAAAAACAAATTGAATAACAATGGAAATTAAATAAAAAAAGGAAGTTGAATACAAAAGGAAATTGGATAAAACAAGAAGTTGAATAAAAATAAAAATGGAAGTTGCGTAAAACTTACAATGGAAGTTCTTTCAAGAAACCACTATAACTTAACGATCTATTTGGAAATTGAATAAAAATGGAAGTTAAATAGAAAAGGAAATTGAATAAAAATTGAAGTCAAATAAAAATAAAAATAGAAATTGCATAAAATTAACAATAAAAGTTTATTCAAGAAACCATTATACCCTAACGGTCTATATGAAAATTAAGTAAAAAAACGAAGTTGAATAGAAAAGGAAATTGAAGAAAAATGGAAGCTGCATAAAATTAAAAATCGAAGTTGCATAAGATTAAAAATAAAAGTTCATTCAAAAAACCACTATACCCTACAGATCTATTCGGAAATTAAATAAAAAAGGAAGTTTAAGAGAGGAAATAATTGAATAAAAATGGAAGTTGAATAAAAATAAAAATGGAAGTTGTATGAAATTAAAAATGGAAATTCATTCAAAAAACCACTCTACCTTAACGATTTATTTGGAAATTAAATAAAAAATGAAGTTGAATAGAAAAGGAAATTGAATTGAATAAAAATAAAAATGGATGTCGCATAAAATTAAAAATATAAGTTCATTCAAGAAACCACGATACCTTAACGATCTACTTGGAAATTAAAAAAAAAAAGAAGTTGAATACAAAAGGAAATTTGATAAAAATAGAAGTTGCATAAAATTAAAAATGGATGTTCATTTGAGAAATCACTATACCCTAACGATTTATTTGGAAATTGAATAAAAATGGAAGTTACCTAAAATTAACAATGGAAGTTAATTCAAGTAACCACTATACCTTAGCGATTTATTTGGAAAGTAAATAAAAAAATGTAGTTGAATAGAATAGGAAATTGAATAAAAATGGAAGTTGCATAAAATTAAAAATGGCAATTCATTCAAAAAACCACTATACCTTAACGATCTATTTGGAAATTAAATAAAAAAAGAAGTTGAATAGAAAAGGAAATTGAATAAAAATCGAAGTTGAATAAAAATAAAAATGGAAGTTGCATAAAATTTAAAATTGAAGTTCATCCAACAAACTACTATACCCTAACGATCTATTTGGAAATTAAATAAAAAAGGACGTTGAATAGAAAAGGAAATTGAATAAAAATGGAAGTTGAATAGACAAGGAAATTGAATAAAAATGGAAGTTGAATAAAAATAAAAATGGAAGTTGAATAGAGAAGGAAATTTAACAAAAAAGGTAGTTGAATAAAAAAAGAAAATGGAAGTTGGATAAAATTAACAATCGAAGTTCATTCAATAAACTACTATAACTTAACAATCTATTTGAAAATTAAATAAAAAAAAATGTTGAATAGAAAAGGAAATTGGATAAAAATGGAAGATGAATAAAAATAAAGATTGAAGCTCATTCAAAAAGCCACTATACGTTAACGATCTATTTGGAAATTAAATAAAAAAAAGGAAGTTGAATAGAAAAGGAAATTGAATAAAACTGAAAGTTGCATAAAATTAACAGTTGAAGTTCATTCAAGAAACCATCATACGCTAACGATCTATTTGGAAAGTTGAATAGAGAAGGAAATTGAATAAAAATGGAAGTTGAATAAAAAGGAAATTGAAGAAAAATGGAAGTTAAATAAAAATAAAAGTGGAAGTTGCCTAAAATTAACAATGGAAGTTAATTCAAAAAACCCCTATACCCTAACGATCTCTTTGGAAATTAAATAAAAAAAGAAGTTGAATAGAAAGGGAAATTGAATAAAAATGGAAGTTGAATAAAAATAAAAATGAAAGTTCAATGAAGAAACCACTATGCATTAACGATCTATTTGGAAATTAAATAAAAAATGAATTTGAATAAAAATAAAAATGGAAGTTGCATAAAAATAAAAATGGTAGTTGAATAAAAATAAAACTGGAAGTTCATTCAAGAAACCACACTACCTTAATGATCTATTTGAAAATAAATAAAAAAGGAATTTGCATAGAAAAAGAAATTGAACAAAAATGGAAGTTGCATAAAATTAAAAGTGGATGTTCATTCAAGAAACCACTATACGTTAAAGATCTATTTGAAAGTTAAATAAAAAAAGAAGTTCAATAGAAAAAGAAATTGAATAAAAATGAAAGTTGAATAAAAATAAAAATCGAAGTTCATTCAAGAAACTACTATACCTTGACGATCTATTTGGAAATTAAATAAAACAGGAAGTTGAATAGAACAGGAAATTGGATAAAATCGGCAGATGAATAAAAATAAAAATGGAATCTGCATAAAATTAACAGTAGAATTTAATTCAAGAAACTACTATACCTTAACGATCTATTTGGAAATTAAATATAAAATGAAGTTGAATAGAAAAGAAAATTGAATAATAAAGGAAGTTGAATGGAAAGGAAATTGAATAAAAATGGAAGTTGAATAAAAATAAAAATGGAAGTTCATTCAAGAAACCACTATACCTTAATGAATTTTTTGGAAATTAAATAAAAAAGAAAGTTGAATAAAAAAAGAAGTTGAATAAAAATAAAAATGGAAGTTCCACAAAATTAACAATGGGAGTTCATTTAAGAAACCATTATACCTTAACGATCTATTTGGCAATTAAATAAAAAAGGAAGTTGAATAAAAAAGAAATTGAATAAAAATAAAAATGGAGGTTGAATAAAATTAAAAATGGAAGTTCATTCAAGAAAGCACTATATCTTAACGATCTATTTGGAAGTTAAATAAAAAAGGAAGTTAAATTAAAAAGGAAATTGAATAAAAAATAAAAATGAAAGTTGAACAAAAATGGATGTTGAATAAAAAGGAAATTGGATAAAAATACAAGTTGAATAAAAATAAAAATGGAAGTTGCATAAAATTAAAAACAGAAGTTCATTCAAAAAACCACTATATCTTAACGATCTATTTTTAATTTTATGCAACTTCCATTTTTATTTTTATTCAACTTCCTTTTTTTATTAAATTTCCTTTTCTATTCAACTTTATTTTTTATTTAATTTCTAAATAAATCGTTATGGTATGATGGTTTCTTAAATGAACTTACATTGTTAATTTTATACAACTTCAATTTTTATTTTTATTCAACATCAATTTTTATTTAATTTCCTTTTCTATTCAACTTTCTTTTTTTATTTAATTTCCGAATAGATCGCTAAGGTATAGTTTTTTCTTGAATGGACTTCCATTGTTAATTTTATGGAACTTCCATTTTTATTTTTATTTTCATTCAACTTCCATTTTTATTCAATTTCCTTTTCTATTCAACTTCATTTTTTTATTTAATTTGCAAATAGATAACTAAGGTATAGTGGTTTCTTGAATTAACTTCCATTGTTAATTTTATTCAACTTCCATTTTTATTCGATTTCTTTTTATTCAACTTCATTTAATTTACAAATCGATCGTGAAGGTATAGTGGTTTCTTGAATGAACTTGCATTTTCAATTTTGATGCAGTTTCCATTTTTATTTTTATTCAACTTCCATTTTTATTCAATTTCTTTTTCTATTCAACTTCCTTTTTTATTTAATTTCCAAATATATTGTTAAGGTATAGTGGTTACTTGAATGAACTTACATTGTTAATTTTAGGCAACATCCATTTTTATTTTTATTCAACTACCATTTTTACTCAATTTCTTTTCTATTCAACTAGCTTTTTTTTTTAATTTCCAAATAGATCTTTAAGATATAGTGGTTTCTTGAATGAACTTCCATTGTTTATTTTATGCAACTTCCATTTTTATTTATATTCAACTTCTATTTTTAATTTTATTCCACTTCCATTTTTATTCAAATTCTTTTTCTATTCAACTTCCTTTTTTATTTAATTTCCAAAAAGCCCATTAAGGTATAGTGGTTTCTTCAATGAATTGACATTTTTAATTTTATGCAACTTCCATTTTTATTTTTATTCAACTTTCTTTTTTATTTAATTTGCAAATAGATCGTTAAAATATAGTGGTTTCTTGAATGAACTTCCATTTTTATTTTTATTTAACTTCCATTTTTATTTTTATTCAACTTCCATTTTTATTTGTGTTAAACTTCAACTTTTATTCAATTTACTTTCCTATTCAATTTCTTTTCTTTTCTTTTTTTTTTTCATTACGAAATAGATCGTTAAGGTATAGTGGTTTTTGAATGAACTTCCATTTTTAATTTTATGCAACTTCCATTTTTATTTTTTATTTAATTTCCAAATAGATCGTTAAGAGATAGTGGTTTATTGAATGAACTTACATTTTTAATTTTATGCAACTTCCATTTTTATTTTTATTTAACTTCAATTTTTATTCAATTTCCTTTTCTATTCAACTTCCTTTTTTATTTAATTTCCAAATAAAATCGTTAAGGTAGAGTGGTTTTTTGAATAAACTTCAATTTTTAATTATATGCAACTTCCATTTATATTTTTATTCAACTTCCATTTTATTTAATTTCCAAATAGATCGTTAGGGTATAGTGGTTTCTTGAATGAACCTCCATTTTTAATTTTATGCAACTTCCAATTTTATTTTTGTTCAACTTTCATTTTTGTTCAATTTCCATTTCTATTCAACTTACTTTTTTCTTTAATTTCCAAATAGATCGTTAAGGTATAGTGGTTTCTTAAATGAACTTCCATTTTTAATTTCATGCAACTTCCATTTTTATTCAACATCCTTTTTTATTTAATTTCCAAATAGATCGTTAAGGTATAGTGGTTTTTTGAATTAACTTCCATTGTTAATTTTATGCAACTTCCATTTTTATTTTTATTCAACTTCCATATTTATTCAATTTCCTTTTCTATTCAACTTCTTTTTTTTTATTTAATTTCCAAATAGATCGTTAAGGTAGAGTGGTTTTTTTGAATAAACTTCAGTTTTAATTTATATGCAACTTCCATTTATATTTTAATTCAACTTCCATTTTTATCCAATTTCCTTTTCTATTCAACTTCTATTTTTATTCAACTTCCTTTTTTTTTAATTTCCAAATTGATCGTTAAGGTATAGCGGTTTCTCAAATGAACTTCCATTTTTAGTTTTATTCAACTTCAATTTTTATTCAATTTCCTTTTTTATTTAATTTTCAAATACATCGTTAAGGTATAGTGGTTTCTTGAATGAACTTCCATTTTTAAATTTATGCAATTTCCATTTTTATTCAATTCTATTTTCTATTCAACTTCCATTTTCATTCAACATCATTTTTTATTTAATTTCCAAATAGATCGTTACGGTATATTGGTTTCTTCAATGAGCTTCCATTGTTAATCTTATGCAACTTTCATTTTTGTTTTTATTCAATTTCCTTTTTTATTCAACGTCCTTTTTTATTTAATTTCCAAATAGATCGTTAGGGTATAGTAGTTTATTGGATGAACTTCCATTTTTAATTTTATGCAACTTCCATTTTTATTTTTATTCGACTTCGATTTTTATTCAATTTTCTTTTCTATTCAACTTCTTTTTTTACTTTATTTCCAAATAAATCTTTAAGGTATAGTGGTTTCTTGAATGAACTTCCATTTTTAATTATATGCAACTTCCATTTATATTTTTATTCAACTTCCATTTTTATTTAATTTTCAAATAGATCATTAAGTTATACTGGTTTTTTGAATGAACTTTCATTGTTAATTTTATGAAACTTCTATTTTTATTTAATCTCCAAATAGATCGTTAAGGATAGTGGTTTCTTAAATGAACTTCCATTGCTAATTTTATGCAACTTCCATTTTTATTCAACGTCCTTTTTTATTTAATTTCCAATTTTATTCAACTTCTTTTTTTTATTTAATTTCCAAATAGATCGTTAAGGTATAATGGTTTCTTAAATGAACTTCCATTGTTAATTTTGTGCAACTTCCATTTTTATTTTTATTCAACTTGCTTTTTTATTCAATTTTGTTTTCTATTCAACTTCCTTTTTTATTTAATTTCCAAATAGATCGTTAAGGTATAGTGGTTTCCTGAATGACCTTCCATTGTTAATTTTATGCAACTTCCATTTTTATTTTTACTCAACTTACATTTCTATTCAGTTTCCTTTTCTATTCAACTTCTTTTTTTATTTAATTTCCAAATAAATCGTTAAGGAATAGTGGTTTCTCGAATGAACTTCCATTTTTAATTTAATGCAACTTTCATTTTTATTTTTATTCAACTTCCACTTTTATTTAATTTTGTTTTCCATTCTACTTCCTTTTTTATTTAATTTCCAAATAGATCGTTAAGGTATAGTGGTTTCTTGAATGAACTTCCATTTTTATTCAATTTCCTATTCTATTCAACTTCATTTTTTTATTTACTTTCCAAATAGATCGGTAAGGTATAATGGTTTATTGAATTAATTTCCATTTTTAATTTTATGCAACTTCCATTGTTAATTTTAGGCAACTTCCATTTTTATTTTATTCAACTTCCATTTCTATTCAACTTCCTTTTTTTTTTTATTTAATTTCCAAATAGATCATTAAGGTATAGTGGTTTCTTGAATGAACTTCCATTGTTAATTTTATGCAAATTCCATTTTTATTTTTATTCAAATTTCATTTTTTATTTAATTTCCAAATAGATCTTTAAGGTATAGTGGTTTCTTGAATGAACTTCCATTTTTAATTTTATTCAACTTCCATTTTTATTCAATTTCTATTCTATTCAACTTCTTTTTTTTATTTAATTTCCAAATAGATCGTTAAGGTATAATGGTTTCTTAAATGAACTTCCATTGTTAATTTTATGCAACTTCCATTTTTATTCAACTTCCTTTTTTATTTAATTTCCAAATCGATCGTTAAGGTATAGTGGTTTCTTAAATGAACTTACATTGTTAATTTTATGCAACTTCTATTTTTATTTTTTTTCAACTTTCATTTTTATTCAATTTGTTTTTTTATTCATTTTTTTTATTATTTAATTTCCACATAAATCGTTAAGGTATAGTGGTTTCTTGAATGAACTTCCACTTTTAATTTTATGCAACTCCCATTTTTAATCAATTTCCTTTTCTATTCAACTTTCTTTTTTTATATAATTTCCAAATAGATCGTTAAGGTATAGTGGTATCTTGAATGAACTTCCACTTTTAATTTTATGCAACTTCCATTTTTATTTTTATTTAACTTCCATTTTTATTCAATTTCCTTTTATATTTAATTTCCAAATAGATCGTTAAGGTATGGTGGTTTCTTGAATGAACTTCCATTTTTAGTTTTATGCAACTTCCATTTTTATTTTTATTCAACTTACATTTTTATTCAATTTCCTTCTCTATTCAACTTGATTTTTTTATTTAATTTCCAAATAGATTGTTATGGTATAGTGATTTTTTGAATTAACTTCCATTGTTAATTTTATGCAACTTCCAATTTTGTTTTTATTCAATTTCCTTTTCTATTCAACTTCCTTTTTTATTTAATTTCCAAATAGATCGTTAAGGTATAGTGGTTTCTTGAATAAACTTTCATTATTAATTTTATGCAACTTCCATTTTTATTTTTATTCGACTTCCATTTTTATTCAATTTCCTTTTCTATCTATCTTTCTTTTTTATTTAATTTCCAGATAAACTGTTAAAGTATAATGGTTTCTTAAATGAACTTCCATTGTTAATTTTGTGGAACTTCCATTTTTATTTTTATTCAACTTCCATTTTTATTCAATTTCCATTTCTATTCAACTTCCTTTTTTATTTAATTTCCAAATAGATTGTTAAGGTATAGTGGTTTCTTCAATAAACTTCCATTGTTAATTTTATGCAACTTCCATTTTTATTCAATTTCATTCTCTGTTGAACTTCTATTTTTTATTCGACTTCAATTTTTATTCAACTTCCATTTCTGTTCAACTTCCTTTTTTATTCAATTACCTTTTATATTCGACTTCATTTTTACTTAATTTCCAAGTAAATCGTTAAGGTATAATGGTTTCTTTAATTAACTTCCATTGTAAATTTTATGCAAATTCCGTTATTAATTTTATGCAACATCCATTTTTATTTTTATTCATTTTCTAATTTTATTCAATTTCATTTTCTATTCAACTTACTTTTTTATTTAATTTCCAAATAGATCATTAAGGTATAGTGGTTTCTTAAATGAACTTCCATTTTTATTTTTATTCAACTTCCATTTGTATTCAATTTCCTTTTCTATTCAACTTACTTTTTGATTTAATTTCCAAATAGATCGTTAAGGTATGGCGGTTTCTAGAATGAACTTCCATTTTTAATTTTATACAACTTCCATTTTTATTCATTTTCCTATTCTATTCAACTTCATTTTTTTATTTAATTTCCAAATAGATCGTGAAGTTATAGTGGTTTATTGAATGAACTTACATTGTTAATTTTATGCAACTTCCATTTTTATTTTTATTCAACTTCAATTTTTATGCAACTTCTATTTTTATTTAACTTCCTTTTTTATTTAATTTTCAAATGGATCGTTAAGGTATAGTGGTTTTTTGAACGAACTTCCATTTTTAATTTTATTCAACTTCAATTTTTATTCAATTTCATTTTCTATTCAACTTTCTTTTTTATTTTATTTCCAAATAGATCGTTAAGGTATAGTGGTTTCTTGAATAAACTTCCATTTTTGTTTTTATTCAACTTGCATTTTTATTCAATTTCCTTTTCTATTCAACTTTCTTTTTTATTTAATTTCCAAATAAATCGTTATGGTATTATGGTTTCTTGAATGAACTTCCATTGTTAATTTTATGCAACTTCCATTTTTATTTTTATTCAGCTTCCTTTTTTATTCAATTTCCTTTCCTATTCAACTTACTTTTTCTTTTAATTTCCAAATGGATCGTTAAGGTATAGTGGTTTTTTGAATGAACTTCCATTGTTAATTTCATATAACTTCCATTTTGATTTTTATTCAACTTCTATTTATATTCAATTTCCTTTTCTATTCAACTTCTTTTTTTATTTAATTTCCAAATAGATCGTTAAGGTAGACTGGTTTTTTGAATAAACTTCAATTTTTAATTATATGCAACTTTCATTTAAATTTTTATTCAACTTCCATTTTTATTCAATTTACTTCTCTATTCAACTTCCTTTTTTTATTTAATTTCCAAATAGATTGTTAAGGTATAGTGGTTTTTTGAAATAACTTCCATTGTTAATTTTAGGCAACTTCCATTTTTATTTTATTCAACTTCCATTTTTTTAATTAATTTTCAAATAGATCGTTAACGTATAGTGGTTTCTTGAATTAAACATCGATTTTTATTTTTATTCAACTTTCATTTTTACTGAATTTCCTTTTCTATTCAACTTTCTTTTTTTTTTTATTTTCTAAATAGATCGTTAAAATATAGTGGCTTTTTGAATAACCTTCCCTTGATAATTTTATGCAATTTTCATTTTTATCCAATTTTCTTTTCAATTCAACTTCGCTTTTTATTTAATTTCCTAATAGATCGTTAAGGTATAATGGTTTCTTGAATGAACTTCGATTTTTAATTTTATGCAACTTCCATTTTTATTCAATTTTCTTTTCTATTTAACTTCCTTTTTTATTTAATTTCCAAATAGATCGTTAAGGTATACTGGTTTCTTGAATGAACTTCCATTGTTAGTTTTATGCAACTTCCATTTTTATTCGATTTCCTTCTCTATTCAACTTCCACTTTTATTTAATTTCCAAATAGATCGTTAAAGTAGAGTGGTTTCTTGAATGAACTTCGATTTTTACTTTTATGCAACTTCCATTTATATTTTTATTCAACTTCCATTTTTACTCGATTTCTTTTTCTATTCAACTTTCAGTTTTATTTAAATGGAAGTTAAAAATGGAAGTTCATTCAAGAAACCACTATAACTTAACGATCTATTTGGAAATTAAATAGAAAAAGAAATTAAATAGAAAAGGAAACTAAATAGAAATTTAAGTCGAATAAAAATAAAAATGGAAGTTGCATACAACTACAAATCGAAGTTCATTCAAGATGTCACGCCCCACTTTTTATTACTCGAGGTCATTACCAAGTTCATTAACTTAATTCAATTTCAGAAATAATATGCGGAAATAAACTCATACATTCAATCCATAGCAATGAATATCAGTACTCTCATTCGTATGCAAGTAAATGTTACATGAACATACTAATAAATTGCCCTTAGACTTACAAATTTTAAATAAACAACTGAAGGGTGTAACCCTTTTACACATATGGCTTTCCGCCAACAAGAAAGAGGCCCCGTGGCCCACAAACAAGAAGATCCAAATCTTGTAGCACATCCTGCTAAACACCTGAAAAAGATTCAACAACGTGGGATGAACATATAGTCCAGTAGGGATCTCAACTTGATCCTCAACAATAACAACAGTACAGATAGCTATGATCATGCACACTCATTCTTATACTAGAATAGTAATGTGACAGTTTAGACAATATATATATATAAATATATATAAACTTTTCTCAAAAACAATTATTTCATTCAACACTATAAGCGATTCATCTTTCCCTTTTTCCTTTCATTAACCCCATTCCCAATCCTTTACACATAAGCAATTACTTAGGAAATAAATTCACTAAGACCACTATTATTCTCCAATTTCCACACATATTCTATAACATATTTTTAAAATGTTTGATTCTCCTTACACTTCTAAAAGACAAGGGGTAGCAACTAATACATGATTAACACAAGATAATCTAATTACAATTTCATGACACGAATGTCTACATTGCCTATGACACATAGTCTATGGCACAATCCACCTTCCAATTATGGCTCAGAACCTGGCCAAATAACTTGACAAGGGTTCCATCTCTCATTAACAATATTTCCAAATTCAACAGGGATAACAAATCAAGTTAAACATATCTGATAACATAACGAATACACATGTTGGTATCGTAACAATCACAATCAACTCACTTCCATACTTCCCAACTGATACACATTTTGGTGATGTATCATATCAAATAAACAAACACTTTAAGTTAAACCTCTCTATAACATAACAAATACACATGCTGGTATTGTATCAATCACAACCACATTCACTTCCATACGTCCCCAACCGATACACATGGTGGTAATGTATCATATCAACAATAAATAGAAATACTTCTATTAACAATAAGCACACATATATGTGATGCTAGTGGAGTCCATCCTTTCTCCTCCCAACAAATCTGGTTTAGAGGTCCATCCCTTTCTTCCCTAAACCCTCCAACAAATCCGGTTTAGAGGTCCATCCCCATCTTCCCCTAAACCGGGAGTACATCCCCTATCTCCTCCCATACACAAGTAATGCATATAAACACAACGTCATATACACAATCAATCAATAGTGTAATGCATACACAACAGTTCAACGCAACCGTGTCATCCTCCACCGATGACCAAGGACAAAACCTCTAGATGCAGGTATATTGTATATCTATAAACATACTCAATTATCATGAGATTATCAACTTATCACTAATACTAGCATAGTGGTATAAGATACAACAATCCAACATTCATACCCATTCCAAGTACTTTTCCCATTCCACAAAACAATCCCACCTCCTTTTATTTTCAAAACCAACTTCATCCCTTTTGTTTCCACAAAATCAAATCCAAAGGCAATAGAGCCAAAAACTCATTTTAATCAACCACATTCTTTTCAAAGTCATTCCAATTTAATTTTATAAATTAAATCATAACCATTAAATTAGGGTTTTCTCCTCTTTCACATTATTGAACAAAAGGCCTCAATCATCTAAAATAACCAATAATGGCTTCCATTAAATCTGAAATACCCAAGTATTTACCCAAAGATCAAACCCCTCTATTAAATTATTAAATCAATAAATATTAGGGTTTCCTCTCCTTTCAACAACAACTAGCTAATTAACACCCAATTAGCCCCAAAACACATCTAATAATCATGGATCTAAAACCCACAACCAACCCAAAGTTCAACCTCATGAATTTATACAAAATCCAACATGATATAGTTTTCATGCAATACAAAAATTACCACATGTCTATCCATAGATGAAGTATTGAAAAAGAGCAAGGAGAATCCCTACCTCAAGAACCAAGCAAGAAACCAAACCTAGAGAAGAATCCTATGCAATCTCGAATTCCAATCGGTTGAAAAAATGTTCATCTCCTCTTGTTCTTCATCCTTGATACAAGAATCATGGTGGGTTGTTGATCAAAGTAAAGGAATTCAAGGGTTTGGAGCTAGGGTTTCGGACTTAGGAGAAGGGAAAAGAAGAGGGGAAAAGAAAATATCAATAACTGATCAAAAATCTCGTTTTTAAAGCTGCTGTCCCGAAACCCTCGCTCGAGCGTCCAAATGCTCGCTCGAGCGGACCTGTTCCAGCACAGATTCCAAAACTTCAAATAGGTGTAACTCTCCTATCCGGACTCCGTTTTAGGTCATTCTTGTGTCCAAATTGAAGCCCCGGAAATAAGCTTTCCAATGGTTCTAACCTCATATCCAAATTCAAAGTGTGGAAAAAGAAAAGGGAAAAAGAGTGGCAGCTATTCGTAAAATAACTATCCGAATTAAATTCTTTGGTTCAATCATACATTACCATCATATTACCACCTCAACTAGAATCCCAAAATAAAATAAAGACGCTCCAAATACACTAATAGGATGTCAAAAATGAGTCCACATGCCTCAGAAATACAACTCATCCTGGAGACCCGCTTGAGCGCCAACTCTCCCGCTCGAGCGGAAGGAGAAATTCTGGGTCATTACACCCTTCCCTCCAAAAAAAAAATTTCGTCCTCGAAATTGAGGATGCGCCAAAACACAAGGCCAACTGATTACACAATACCAACACCCCCCCAATACCAGGAGTGAAACCGCTCTCACTACAAACCGTCAAGCCACTCTTACCAAGGAAGAGATTTACTAAAGGAATACGTTCGAAACGACAACATTTAGGTACGAAAACCCTAACAAACCAAACCTTTCATGAAACAATTACCAAGAACTGACTAGCGCTTCAAGCTAAGTCACTACTCAACCACATAATTCTCAACAACGTAACCAAAGCAAATCTTTTGAGTAATTATTACGAAAACATTTTTTTTTTTTTTTTTTTTTTTTTTTTTTTTTTTTTTTTTGCTCAAGAGACATTTCTCAAAGATAGTCAAATTTTCAATGTTGACATTACGAAATAAACCTTGCATTTTCCATGCGAAACTCAAAAAAAAATTTTGTAAACATTTTTCACAAATACGGTGTTATCCAAAACACGAAAATCATCCACAGTTTATTTACCAAAAAGATTCATTTGGAATTTCTCAAAACTCTTGAATTAAATCAATTTCTCAACAATGCCCTTAGATGGCCAACATTAGGAAAATTTTGTTTTCCAAATCTTTTCAACATAACACTAGCAACAACCATCACTCATACAGTGATACCAAAACCAACACAGAATATGACATTTCTATAATGATAGTTAATAGAAATAACAACAATACTATTAACACATAAGGCATAAGAAATTCATGGTTTTGCAATTTCCTCCCGCCTCCTTCACCACAGATAAGCATATTAGCTATATCATTCTTTCAATAGACACACATTGTAGTGATGTATCATATCAACAACAAATAGAAATATTTCTATTATCAATAAGCACACACTCATAAGTGATGCTAATGGAGTTCATCCCCTATCTCCTCCCAACAAATATAAGCACAATAAAAGTAATGCTAATGGAGTTCATCCCCTATCTTCTCCAAACAACATGCATATGCAATGAAACACACGATTGCCATATACAACACATAATCAATACAAGTAATGTTCAGATTAATTCAACAGTCAACATAAATGACTTAATTTCAGTTATACCTAGGCCACTCGCAAGGTCTACAACAATGAAGACTATCCTCAAGGTGACCAATATCAACCCAAAACACAATACCAATAAGCTGACTAATCAACTCAACAAACCCCACACTCAGTAATCCACACACTGATGTGCCACTCAAATTACTAACCCCAAACACGGAGTTCTCTACATAAATCCCCAAATTTTGGAATCTCACTGGATCGCCTCAAATTTAAACCGCATCAACACTGTGCCTAAGGGTATCACCATTTCCCTCCCCATGGCTGCATAGTAAGCCTACTCATCTCCTCGACCGAAGACCGACATGGTCAACCTTAATCACAATAACCCAACCAAGAAGGATAATTCGACCAACGCTATTCTCGTTACTCTAGAACACAAACTGTTCTTCCTTTAAGGAATGCTGCCTGCATCCACTCAAAAACCATCCCTAACAATTAATAACCAATCACCACACGAACACTACCCCCATACCACCGATGGGGTCACCATGAACTAGCTACTAGCAAAGCCCAAAACACAAACCAATAAACAAGTACCATTCCCGCTAACCCGAGACATAAATCCCACATAACCCTGCCAACACCACACACTCTCGAAACCATCACATCTAACACATACGTCCACGGGTTCCCGTTCTCAACAATCAAACTCGAACATGAACAAGATTCACAAACCAACACATAGTTAACGCAATATACAGTGCCAAGCAAGCAACAGCGCTAGGATCCTTGACCCCATTAACAACTTCTCAAAATAAATAGAGAGTTTGAAATTTCATACATACTCCCCAATACATGAGGATTAAACAAACAACACTATGCATATAAATGCGATACACAAGCATGGTGCCTCAGCATCCCTCAGTACACCAGTCCACAACAAAATCAATATACATGATACACCACCGGCCAACATTACAAAAAGTCCCTCTCTAAGGTAACACTATAGGGCTAACTAATTAGTCGTCCCTCGCAAAGGACAAGAACGTCTACCATGGCCCAGCTGGCCACAAACAAAACAGCCGCCAGACCTTCTACTCAGAGACTGGTCTGAAACATGAACCTCCCCAAGACCCCATCATCACTGGCAATCAGGGCCTCCACATGGGCCGCTGCCTCAACTAAAGTATAGTAATCCTTCCACAAGGATCCAACTACCTTCTCCCGAATATCGAAACACAACCGCCTTTGGAACTCAAAACAACTACGCTCCTCTGTTGTCACCAACTCTGGAGCAAACCTCGACAAACTATCACATAGCATCTCAAACTGTGCCATAGGAGTGTCATCCTGACGCAACTCCAAAACTGTTCCCTCAACCTTTCCCGAGCAGAAGGAGGGAAATACTTGGCCAAAAAGACCTCGGTAAAAGCAACCCACGTGCCACCCACATTATTCTAGCATTCTTCCACCAATAACTCGCATCACTCTTCAACTGAAAAGTCACCAAAGAAACCCTCAACTCCTCATCTTCGACTCTGAGCATATCAAGAGTCTTAGTAATCTGCTCTAACCAATTCCCTGCTTCCAACGGTCTAGCCTCCCCCACAAACTCAGGTGGACCGGAGCGGAAGAACTCCTTAGTAAGCTTGAGAGCATGCCCTCTGCCGCCCTCAGTACGAGCTAGGGCTTCTTGCACTGCTCTCACAATCTCACGTGCGACATCCTCGCCGACAATCTTTATGTCAGAACGCAGTACTAAAGGAACTGTGCCTCTCCAGGCGTTCTCGCTACTCAACCCCTCTACTCCCTCGTGTAAACATCCTATAAAGCACAAAATAAAATACACTTAGTGCCAACACAATAGCCTTCTCCGAGACACACCCTACTACTGGTAAGTCACAAGACACACTTAGCCTCAAACTTTACATCTCTACTGCATATAAACATCTAAACATATAAACACATAATCGAATCAAGTCCACAAAGATAGCCACTCATCCCGGAACTCCCAAGGAATTCCTATCAGAAACCACGTTGATCAGGCGTGTTTCCAAAAGGACCTCAAAGCAAGTTCACCGGTTATGAATACTATCTAGGAGACTGAATCCCATGCTCACATAAATGCAACACATAAGTCCTAATATTCATGTTAACTATATGCAACGTCCTCACTACACTACACGTAGTAAACCCATTGTGGTACAAACCACTTCCCACGAGCTCAAGGTATTCAAACCCGGTAGCTCTGATACCAAGTTGTCACGCCCCACTTTTTATTACTCGAGGTCATTACCAAGTTCATTAACTTAATTCAATTTCAGAAATAATATGCGGAAATAAACTCATACATTCAATCCATAGCAATGAATATCAGTACTCTCATTCGTATGCAAGTAAATGTTACATGAACATACTAATAAATTGCCCTTAGACTTACAAATTTTAAATAAACAACTGAAGGGTGTAACCCTTTTACACATATGGCTTTCCGCCAACAAGAAAGAGGCCCACAAACAAGAAGATCCAAATCTTGTAGCACATCTGCTAAACACGAAAAAGATTCAACAACGTGGGATGAACATATAGTCCAAGAGGGATCTCAACTTGATCCTCAACAATAACAAAAGATCTGAGATTGCTATGATCATGCACACTCATTCTTATACTAGAATAGTAATGTGACAGTTTAGACAAAATATATATATAAATATATATAAACTTTTCTCAAAAACAATTATTTCATTCAACACTATAAGCGATTCATCTTTCCTTTTTTTCCTTTCATTAACCCCATTCCTAATCCTTTACACATAAGCAATTACTTAGGAAATAAATTCACTAAGACCACTATTATTCTCCAATTTCCACACATATTCTATAACATATTTTTAAAATGTTTGATTCTCCTTACACTTCTAAAAGACAAGGGGTAGCAACTAATACATGATTAACACAAGATAATCTAATTACAATTTCATGACACGAATGTCTACATTGCCTATGACACATAGTCTATGGCACAATCCACCTTCCAATTATGGCTCAGAACCTGGCCAAATAACTTGACAAGGGTTCCATCTCTCATTAACAATATTTCCAAATTCAACAGGGATAACAAATCAAGTTAAACATATCTGATAACATAACGAATACACATGTTGGTATCGTAACAATCACAATCAACTCACTTCCATACTTCCCAACTGATACACATTTTGGTGATGTATCATATCAAATAAACAAACACTTTAAGTTAAACCTCTCTATAACATAACAAATACATCTTTGGTATTCTATCAATCACAACCACATTCACTTCCATACGTCCCAACTGATACACATGGTGGTAATGTATCATATCAACAATAAATAGAAATACTTCTATTAACAATAAGCACACATATATGTGATGCTAGTGGAGTCCATCCCCTTTCTCCTCCCCACAAATCTGGTTTAGAGGTCCATCCCTTTCTTCCCTAAACCCTCCAACAAATCCGGTTTAGAGGTCCATCCCCCATCTTCCCCTAAACCGGGAGTACATCCCCTATCTCCTCCCATACACAAGTAATGCATATAAACACAACGTCATATACACAATCAATCAATAGTGTAATGCATACACAACAGTTCAAGCATAACCGTGTCATCCTCCACCGATGACCAAGGACAAAACCTCTAGATGCAGGTATATTGTATATCTATAAACATACTCAATTATCATGAGATTATCAACTTATCACTAATACTAGCATAGTGGTATAAGATACAACAATCCAACATTCATACCCATTCCAAGTACTTTTCCCATTCCACAAAACAATCCCACCTCCTTTTATTTTCAAAACCAACTTCATCCCTTTTGTTTCCACAAAATCAAATCCAAAGGCAATAAGGCCATAACTCATTTTAATCTACTACATTCTTTTCAATGCCATTCCAATTTAATTTTATAAATTAAATCATAACCATTAAATTAGGGTTTTCCTCCCTCTTTCTCATTATTGAACAAAAGGCCTCAATCATCTAAAATAACCAATAATGGCTTCCATTAAATCTGAAATACCCAAGTATTTACCCAAAGATCAAACCCCTCTATTAAATTATTAAATCAATAAATATTAGGGTTTCCTCTCCTTTCAACAACAACTAGCTAATTAACACCCAATTAGCCCCAAAACACATCTAATAATCATGGATCTAAAACCCACAACCAACCCAAAGTTCAACCTCATGAATTTATACAAAATCCAACATGATATAGTTTTCATGCAATACAAAAATTACCACATGTCTATCCATAGATGAAGTATTGAAAAAGAGCAAGGAGAATCCCTACCTCAAGAACCAAGCAAGAAACCAAACCTAGAGAAGAATCCTATGCAATCTCGAATTCCAATCGGTTGAAAAAATGTTCATCTCCTCTTGTTCTTCATCCTTGATACAAGAATCATGGTGGGTTGTTGATCAAAGTAAAGGAATTCAAGGGTTTGGAGCTAGGGTTTCGGACTTAGGAGAAGGGAAAAGAAGAGGGGAAAAGAAAATATCAATAACTGATCAAAAATCTCGTTTTTAAAGCTGCTGTCCCGAAACCCTCGCTCGAGCGTCCAAATGCTCGCTCGAGCGGACCTGTTCCAGCACAGATTCCAAAACTTCAAATAGGTGTAACTCTCCTATCCGGACTCCGGTTTTGGTCATTCTTGTGTCCCAAATTAAGCCCGGAAATAAGCTTTCCAATGGTTCTAACCTCATATCCAAATTCAAAGTGTGG
This sequence comes from Camellia lanceoleosa, assembly GCA_025200525.1. NCBI lineage: Eukaryota > Viridiplantae > Streptophyta > Magnoliopsida > Ericales > Theaceae > Camellia > Camellia lanceoleosa. The sequence continues at coordinate 1,576,387 of JANUSC010000024.1, forward strand.
AAAAAGAAAAGGGAAAAAGAGTGGCAGCTATTCGTAAAATAACTATCCGAATTAAATTCTTTGGTTCAATCATACATTACCATCATATTACCACCTCAACTAGAATCCCAAAATAAAATAAAGACGCTCCAAATACACTAATAGGATGTCAAAAATGAGTCCACATGCCTCAGAAATACAACTCATCCTGGAGACCCGCTTGAGCGCCAACTCTCCCGCTCGAGTGGAAGGAGAAATTCTGGGTCATTACACCCTTCCCTCCTAAAAAAAAATTTCGTCCTCGAAATTGAGGATGCGCCAAAACACAAGGCCAACTGATTACACAATACCAACGCCCCCCCAATACCAGGAGTGAAACCGCTCTCACTACAAACCGTCAAGCCACTCTTACCAAGGAAGAGATTTACTAAAGGAATACGTTCGAAACGACAACATTTAGGTACGAAAACCCTAACAAACCAAACCTTTCATGAAACAATTACCAAGAACTGACTAGCGCTTCAAGCTAAGTCACTACTCAACCACATAATTCTCAACAACGTAACCAAAGCAAATCTTTTGAGTAATTATTACGAAAACATTTTTTTTTTTTTTTTTTTTTTTTGCTCAAGAGACATTTCTCAAAGATAGTCAAATTTTCAATGTTGACATTACGAAATAAACCTTGCATTTTCCATGCGAAACTCAAAAAAAAATTTTGTAAACATTTTTCACAAATACGGTGTTATCCAAAACACGAAAATCATCCACAGTTTATTTACCAAAAAGATTCATTTGGAATTTCTCAAAACTCTTGAATTAAATCAATTTCTCAACAATGCCCTTAGATGGCCAACATTAGGAAAATTTTGTTTTCCAAATCTTTTCAACATAACACTAGCAACAACCATCACTCATACAGTGATACCAAAACCAACACAGAATATGACATTTCTATAATGATAGTTAATAGAAATAACAACAATACTATTAACACATAAGGCATAAGAAATTCATGGTTTTGCAATTTCCTCCCGCCTCCTTCACCACAGATAAGCATATTAGCTATATCATTCTTTCAATAGACACACATTGTAGTGATGTATCATATCAACAACAAATAGAAATATTTCTATTATCAATAAGCACACACTCATAAGTGATGCTAATGGAGTTCAACTCCTATCTCCTCCCAACAAATATAAGCACAATAAAAGTAATGCTAATGGAGTTCATCCCCTATCTTCTCCAAACAACATGCATATGCAATGAAACACACGATTGCCATATACAACACATAATCAATACAAGTAATGTTCTGTATTAATTCAACAGTCAACATAAATGACTTAATTTCAGTTATACCTAAGCCACTCGCAAGGTCTACAACAATGAAGACTATCCTCAAGGTGACCAATATCAACCCAAAACACAATACCAATAAGCTGACTAATCAACTCAACAAACCCCACACTCAGTAATCCACACACTGATGTGCCACTCAAATTACTAACCCCAAACACGGAGTTCTCTACATAAATCCCCAAATTTTGGAATCTCACTGGATCGCCTCAAATTTAAACCGCATCAACACTGTGCCTAAGGGTATCACCATTTCCCTCCCCATGGCTGCATAGTAAGCCTACTCATCTCCTCGACCGAAGACCGACATGGTCAACCTTAATCACAATAACCCAACCAAGAAGGATAATTCGACCAACGCTATTCTCGCATTTAGAACACAAACTGTTCTTCCTTTAAGGAATGCTGCCTGCATCCACTCAAAAACCATCCCTAACAATTAATAACCAATCACCACACGAACACTACCCCCATACCACCGATGGGGTCACCATGAACTAGCTACTAGCAAAGCCCAAAACACAAACCAATAAACAAGTACCATTCCCGCTAACCCGAGACATAAATCCCACATAACCCTGCCAACACCACACACTCTCGAAACCATCACATCTAACACATACGTCCACGGGTTCCCGTTCTCAACAATCAAACTCGAACATGAACAAGATTCACAAACCAACACATAGTTAACGCAATATACAGTGCCAAGCAAGCAACAGCGCTAGGATCCTTGACCCCATTAACAACTTCTCAAAATAAATAGAGAGTTTGAAATTTCATACATACTCCCCAATACATGAGGATTAAACAAACAACACTATGCATATAAATGCGATACACAAGCATGGTGCCTCAGCATCCCTCAGTACACCAGTCCACAACAAAATCAATATACATGATACACCACCGGCCAACATTACAAAAAGTCCCTCTCTAAGGTAACACTATAGGGCTAACTAATTAGTCGTCCCTCGCAAAGGACAAGAACGTCTACCATGGCCCAGCTGGCCACAAACAAAACAGCCGCCAGACCTTCTACTCAGAGACTGGTCTGAAACATGAACCTCCCCAAGACCCCATCATCACTGGCAATCAGGGCCTCCACATGGGCCGCTGCCTCACCTAAAGTATAGTAATGCTTCCACAAGGATTCAACTTCCTTCTCACGCATATCGAAACTCATCCGCCTCTGGAACTCTACACAACTATGCTCATCGGTTGTCACTAGCTCTGGAGCAAACCTCGACAAACTATCACATAGCATCTCAAACTGTGCCATAGGAGTGTCATCCTGACGCGGCTCCAAAACTGTTCCCTCAACCTTTCCCGAGCAGAAGGAGGGAAATACTTGGCCAAAAAGGCCTCGGTAAAAGCAACCCACGTGCCACCCACATTATTCTAGCATTCTTCCACCAATAACTCGCATCACTCTTCAACTGAAAAGTCACCAAAGAAACCCTCAACTCCTCATCTTCGACTCTGAGCATATCAAGAGTCTTAGTAATCTGCTCTAACCAATTCCCTGCTTCCAACGGTCTAGCCTCCCCCACAAACTCAGGTGGACCGGAGCGGAAGAACTCCTTAGTAAGCTTGAGAGCATGCCCTCTGCCGCCCTCAGTACGAGCTAGGGCTTCTTGCATTGCTCTCACAATCTCACGTGCGACATCCTCGCCGATGGCAGAATCTTTATGTGGCAGTACTAAAGGAACTGCTGTGCCTCTCCAGGCGTTCCTGCTACTCAACCGACCTCTACTCCCTCGTGTAAACATCCTATAAAGCACAAAATAAAATACACTTAGTGCCAACACAATAGCCTTCTCCGAGACACACCCTACTACTGGTAAGTCACAAGACACACTTAGCCTCAAACTTTACATCTCTACTGCATATAAACATCTAAACATATAAACACATAATCGAATCAAGTCCACAAAGATAGCCACTCATCCCGAACTCCCAAGGAATTCCTATCGAAACCACGTTGATCGGCGTGTTTCCAAAAGGACCTCAAAGCAAGTTCACGGTTATGAATACTATCCAGAGATCAATCCCATGCTCACATAAATGCAACACATAAGTCCTAATATTCATGTTAACTATATGCAACGTCCTCACTACACTACACGTAGTAAACCCATTGTGGTACAAACCACTTCCCACGAGCTCAAGGTATTCAAACCCGGTAGCTCTGATACCAAGTTGTCACGCCCCACTTTTTATTACTCGAGGTCATTACCAAGTTCATTAACTTAATTCAATTTCAGAAATAATATGCGGAAATAAACTCATACATTCAATCCATAGCAATGAATATCAGTACTCTCATTCGTATGCAAGTAAATGTTATATGAACATACTAATAAATTGCCCTTAGACTTACAAATTTTAAATAAACAACTGAAGGGTGTAACCCTTTTACACATATGGCTTTCCGCCAACAAGAAAGAGGCCCCGTGGCCCACAAACAAGAAGATCCAAATCTTGTAGCACATCCTGCTAAACACCTGAAAAAGATTCAACAACGTGGGATGAACATATAGTCCAGTAGGGATCTCAACTTGATCCTCAACAATAACAACGATCAGATAGCTATGATCATGCACACTCATTCTTATACTAGAATAGTAATGTGACAGTTTAGACAAAATATATATATAAATATATATAAACTTTTCTCAAAAACAATTATTTCATTCAACACTATAAGCGATTCATCTTTCCCTTTTTCCTTTCATTAACCCCATTCCCAATCCTTTACACATAAGCAATTACTTAGGAAATAAATTCACTAAGACCACTATTATTCTCCAATTTCCACACATATTCTATAACATATTTTTAAAATGTTTGATTCTCCTTACACTTCTAAAAGACAAGGGGAGCAACTAATACATGATTAACACAAGATAATCTAATTACAATTTCATGACACGAATGTCTACATTGCCTATGACACATAGTCTATGGCACAATCCACCTTCAATTATGGCTCGAACACGGCCAAATAACTTGACAAGGGTTCCATCTCTCATTAACAATATTTCCAAATTCAACAGGATAACAAATCAAGTTAAACATATCGATAACATAACGAATACACATGTTGGTATCGTAACAATCACAATCAACTCACTTCCATACTTCCCAACCGATACACATTTTGGTGATGTATCATATCAAATAAACAAACACTTTAAGTTAAACCTCTCTATAACATAACAAATACACATCTTTGGTATTGTATCAATCACAACCACATTCACTTCCATACGTCCCAACGATACACATGGTGGTAATGTATCATATCAACAATAAATAGAAATACTTCTATTAACAATAAGCACACATATATGTGGCTAGTGGAGTCCATCCTTTCTCCTCCCAACAAATCTGGTTTAGAGGTCCATCCCTTTCTTCCCTAAACCCTCCAACAAATCCGGTTTAGAGGTCCATCCCCATCTTCCCTAAACCGAGTACATCCCTATCTCCTCCCATACACAAGTAATGCATATAAACACAACGTCATATACACAATCAATCAATAGTGTAATGCATACACAATTCAGCATAACGCAACGTGTCATCCTCCACCGATGACCAAGGACAAAACCTCTAGATGCAGGTATATTGTATATCTATAAACATACTCAATTATCATGAGATTATCAACTTATCACTAATACTAGCATAGTGGTATAAGATACAACAATCCAACATTCATACTCTCTAGGTATTGATCTAGTAGGAGTGATTTCCTCACCTTTAGCCTTTACAAAAAAGTTGTTGATCGTCGAGGGCTATCTTTTGATCTGAGAAATTTGTGATTTGGAGCATTTTCGTTTCTTTCATCTTCTTTGTTGGAGCTCAAACTTTGAGGTAGGGATATCCTACTCCTCCTTATGGATTTTGTCTTTAAATTTTAGCATTTTGATATGTTGGGTGTTGTTGGGTAGTTTTGAGAAAGTTTGGGCCTTTTGTGTAATTTTACAAAAGTTGGGGTTTTGTTTATAATAAACCTAAATGCAAGTTTGGCATAGAAAAATGAGATAGATGTTGGAATGTGGATGAAAATGGAACCTTAGGGTTGTTTTGTTAGTTAAGGGAATTTGCCCTAATTGACTTAATAAATTAATTCGTGTAATTAATTTGAGAAAAGAAGAAATTGAATTAGAAATGTTGGAATTGGGAATGTATGGGATTAAAGGGTGTAGTTGAATTATTTATCGCTCACCAAATCGAAATGTTGATATATTATCCATTCTGTGCATTTATTTTCTGTTTAGAAATAACTGCTTTGGGCTATCGGTGGAGGATAGTCTTGATTGTTGTAGACAATGCATGATGATTAGGCAAACGAAAACTAATCAATGGAATGTGTCATGGAGCTTGACGGTTGATAGAATACAGTAACTTTATGTATTGGTTGATTGTATATAGAACCTATGTGTTTATATGCATTGTGTGTAGAAGAGGAGATGGGGGATGTACTCCGCGGTTTAAGGGAAGATGGGGGATGGACCTCTAAACCGGATAATGTTGGGAGGAGATAGGGGATGAACTCCGTAGATGCAGCTCATATGCTTATCTTTGAGAAGTATAGACACAGCTCATATGCTTGTCTTGAGAAGTGCTGGGCCGGCCTTGCCCTAAGGCAGGTAAGGCTTGTGCCTTAGGCCCCATATTTTGGCCCAAAAATAGGGCCGCCAAATTTAAAAAATTGTTATAGGTTCAACCTTTTTCTTTTTTTTTTTGGTTTTAAGATCAATTTAAAGGGCCCCAAATGTTTTATTGGGCCCATGTATAATTTAGCCCATATTTATTTATAAATATGTTTGGCCCATATTTATTAAAATCAAAATATATAAATAAATAAATAAATAACAATAGAGCCCCTAAATTTGGTAAAACATATAAACATATATAACATAGGGCCCCTAAATTTGGCCCAAAAATAGGGCCCCTAAATTTGGTAAAATATTATAGGCTCAATGTTTTTTTTTTTTTTGGTTTTAGGATCAATTTAAAGGGCCCCAAAATATTTTTTGGGTCCATGTATGATTTACTCCATATTTATTTATAAGTATAGTTTGGTCCATATTTATTAAAATGAAAATATATATTAAAAAAAAAAGTGTTTGGGCTCAAGAAAAATAATACATACAATATATGGGCCCTATTTTTTTATTTTTTATTTTTACCTTCTTTATCTATTAGATTTTAGTGGAATAAATAATTTTGCTCAAATTTTTTTACCTAGGTCTTTATCAATTTTAATTGAATAATTTTTTCCTAATTTTTTTGTTCTAATTTTGTTTTATTAAATTGTTTTATTTATAATTTTAATGATTATATGTGTAAGTAAATTTTTTTATGGCTACAAACAAATAAAAAAATTGTAACTTATCGTTTTATTCATGAATTTTTTTCAATATAAAAGGGCCCCTATTTCCGAAATTCGCCTTAGGCCCCGACGAACTCAGGGCCGGCCCTGGAGAAGTGTAGATACAGCTCATATGCTTATCTTTGTTGCATGATATAGTTCTTATACTTATCTATTGAGATGTTGATATAGCTAATATGCTTATCTGTTGATGTATTGATTCAGCTAGTATGCTTATCTACTGAAAATGGAATAATGAAAAGTGACATAGACTTGTAAGTCATGTAATTGTAATGTGATATAAGTGGATGTATCTGTGTTGGCCATCTATCAACTGCTAATCTTTTAGTCATTGTTCATAGCTGGTTTAGTGTATTTCTACTGGGCTGTGGCTTACCCTATATGAGAACATCATTTTCAGGTACAGGTAGCATGCCACCTCCAAGGACATAGCTTGGGAGGCTAGAGACAGTCAGACTTTTTGGATGTTATTTTCCTTTTGATGTATTATATGTAAATTCAAGCCTAGGGCTTAATGTGTATATGAGTTAGTACTCATTTCTTGTAACCAAGTGTTGGCTTGGAAAGTTGTAAGCCCATGGAGCGTTTACTTTTGTTGTCAACATGTAATACTTTTTGTAAGGAAATACTCTGAAAAATAGAAGGATGTTGATCTTTTATATATCAATGCTTGTCAATATTGTTGAGTTTAATGTTATTATTTTGAGGGCGTTACAACTTGGTATCAGAGCGTACCGGGTTCGAATACTTTGGGTACGTGGGAAGTGATTAGGATCACAATGGGTTTGTCTCGCTTGATAGAGACTTAGGTGTAGTGTCATATGCTATGTGCTTATGTGATAACATGTTTATGTGATTATTTGGATATGAGATTTAATTTCTAGGATGTTGATTGGATCCTTGGATTTCTGGGAGTCTTGTTGGAAAAGCACTTGATCAATGCTGTTTCTAACCGGAACTCTAGTAACGCCTCGGGACTATCATTATCCGGAAATGAAATTCATAAGTGCTTATGTGTTTATGTGCTTACGTGGAGTGAATTACAGTTGTCCATGCACTAGGACGCGAGTGTTTAGTTTCGGCACATTTATGAATGTGCTAATGTTCTTCGTTTCCTTTATTAGGATGTCAGGACGAGGAAGAGGTGGTAGGCGTGGTAGGCCTAGGAGGCAGGAAGTGCCTATACCGGATGAGATTCCGGCAATACAAGAGGGAGTTGGTCAGGCCAATGTGGCCGAGCCAGCGGGTCAGCAAGCTATGAGTGCCTTGGCCCGAGAGATAGTAGGAGCTTTGGGTATTCTCGAGCGAGGAATCAAAGTTCTTTGAGGCAAGGCCTTCTTTCTTGAAGAGGGAGTTCTTCCGGTCTAACCCGTACGAGTTTATTGGGGATCCGAAAGAGCCACTGAAGGCAGACGAGTGGTTGGAACAAATGAGTAAGACGTTCGAGATGCTTGGCATCGAGGACGGAACACTGAAAGTGACCTTGGCATCCTTCGGTGAAGGAGATCTTGGTCAATGGTGGAAGTACGAGAAGGTTCGTGTTGGTGGTGCATGGGAGGCTTTTGTAGATGCTTTCCAGGAGAGGTTTTTATCTTCAGCTGCTAGGGAGAAGCTGAGGGATCAGTTTTGCCGGCTTAATCAGTAGGATTTGTCTGTGGCCGAGTTTGAGGCTACATTTACTAGCTTGTCTAGGTTTGTACCTGAACTTGTGGCGTCCGAGGAACGCCGTTGCTATAAGTTTGAGCGGAAGTTGAGGCGTGGCCTCAAGTTGAGGGTTGATGGATCTTTCATTCGAGAGTATAGACATCTGGTGGATGCTGTAGCTCATATGGAGCTCTTGATGCAGGAGGAGGAAGAGGAGAAGAATAGAGGTTCCAAGAGGAGCCAAGATGGCCAGGGTGATGGCAGGAGACAGATGGGTTATAACCCTCAGCAGTCTCAGGGTGGTGTGGCTAGATCGACCTTTCTAGTGTCGAGTGCAGGCTCGGGAAGAGGCAATCAGGGAGAGTTCACCTGTTATAAGTGTGGTTAGTTGGACCACAAGGCTTCGGTTTGCCCACAGAGGGGTGGAGGTCAGCAAGCTGCTTCTTCTTCAGCTAGACCTCAGGGTCAGAGTTTGGGCAGGGGCCAGCCCTTGTCTTGTTATCAGTGTGGATAGCCTGGGCACCTGAAGAGGTTTTGCCCACAGTTGAGTGCCACTTCAGGAGCGTCTAGTTCTAGGTAGACGCAAAGTTATCAGCCAGCTCAGTCTGTGCAGGCCTCGAGGGCCAATCTGGGAGCTTCGTCATCCCAGACTGTGCAGCAGTCGTATGCTCCTAGAGGTGAGCAGGTGGATCAAGGGCCTACAGGGCGCGTGTATGTTGTTACCGCGCAGGACCTAGTACCGGCTCCATCAGTAGTGAGAGGTACCTTTCTGTTTTGCAACTCGGTTGCTGGTGTGTTGATTGATACGGGTGCGTCTCATTCTTTTGTATCTACTGCATTTGCATCTGTGTTGGAGTTGGAGTTAGCACTATTAGCATCTCCTATTTGTGTTGTGTCACCTGTTAGGGGTGAGTTGATTTTGAAACAAGGATGTAGAGGTTGTGATATAGAGGTCGCCGATCATAGGCTTCCGTTTTCTTTTGTAGTTATGCCCATGAAGGGTTTTGATGTTATTTTGGGTATGGACTGGTTATCGTCATACCGGGCAGTTATTGATTGCTACCGCCAGAGGGTCACTTGTTGTACCGTGAGCGGAGAGTGTTTCCATTTCTTGGGGGACCGGGTTGGTAGTGTTTTGCCACCGGGGTATGATCCGCGAGGGCGGAGTGAGCTTAGTGGTCTACTTGCTAGCTTTATGAGTAGTGAGTGTGACGAGACCCAGATTGTGTTGCCGAGGGTGGTTTGTGAGTATTCGGATGTTTTCCGGAGGACCTTGTTGATTTGCCACCTCGAGAGATAGAGTTCTCTATTGATTTAGTGCAAGACGGGCGATTTCTATGGCACCTTATCATTTTGCCCCAATGAGTTGGTTGAGTTGAAAGTTCACTCGAGAATTGCTAGATAAGGGCTTCATTCGACCTAGTGTTTCGCCGTAGGAGCACCGCCCTCTTTGCTAAAAAGAAAGATGGTGCCTTGAGATTGTGTATCGACTCTAGGAAGTTGAATCGACTACGGTTAAGAATAAGTACCCTATGCCCGTATAGATGATCTATTTGACCAATTGAAGGGTTCGTTGTTTCTCTAAGATAGACTTGAGATCGGGTTACCACCGGTTGAGGTCAAGGAGGAGGATATTCGAAGCGGCATTAAAATGCAGCGGTATGGCCATTACGAGTTTTGGTGATGCCATTTGGGCTTACCAACGCGATCTTTATGGACTTGATGAACCGGACTTTCCGGGAATTCTTGGATCGTTTTGTAGTCGTTTTCGTGGACGACATCCTGATTTATTCACCTTCTGAGGAGGAGCACTAGGAACACTTGAGAGTGGTGCTTGAGTTGCTTAGAACCCATAGGCTGTATGCCAAGTTTGGGAAGTGTGAGTTCTGGCTAGGAGAAGTCAAATTCTTAGGCCATGTGGTATCTAGGGAAGGGGTGTCTGTTGATACATCCAAGACTGAGGCAGTGCAAGATTGGGCACAGCCTAAGAATGTGTTTGAGATCCGCAGTTTTCTGGGATTAGCTGGGTATTACCGTCGGTTTGTGAGGGATTTCTCCAGGTTAGCTTCACCGTTGACTAGGCTGACTCGGAAGGGAGTCAAATTTGTGTGGAGTGAGACTTGTGAAAAGTCGTTCCAAGAGCTGAAAGTTAGATTGACCACCGCTCCGATTTTGATTATTCCGGAGAGAGGGTTGAGTTATGCAGTTTATTGTGATGCCTCACGAGAGGGTTTGGGTTGTGTGTTGATGCAAGAGGGGAAAGTGGTAGCTTATAGCTTACGCCAGTTGAAAATTCACGAGAAGAATTACCCTACACACGACCTAGAGTTAGTCGTAGTGATCTTTACCTTGAAAATCTGGAGGCACTACCTTTATGGTGAGAGATTCGAGGTGTTCTCGGATCATAAGAGTCTGAAATATCTGTTTACACAGAAAGACTTAAATTTGAGGCAGAGGAGGTGGATGGAGTTTATTGAGGATTACGACTTTGAGTTGCATTATCATTCGGGGAAGGCCAATGTGGTGGCCGATGCCCTTAGCAGGAAATCCATAGGTGATGTAGCTTGTATAGCCATCCGGGAATGGGAGATGTTGGGGGCACTTGGCGAGTTTGATTTGCTTCTGGGCGAATCCGTTGAGGCTGCGGCCTTGTTTTCTGTTGTTGCGCAGCCTACGCTTGTGATTCGAGTGTTAGAGGCACAGAGAGGTGACCTTGAGGTAGAATCCCTCCGAGAGAAGATCTCCAGTGGGAAAGTTGAGAAGGGTTTGGCGGTGTATCCCGACCTGGGTGTGAGATACCGAGACCGATTGTTTGTGCCGGAGTCTTGCCGAGAGGAGGTACTCCGAGAGTTTCATCATTCGCGCCTTGCGGTGCATCCGGGAGGCACTAAGATGTATCGGGATTTGGGTCGCCAGTTTTGGTGGCGGGGTATGAAGAGAGATGTGGCGGTGTTTGTGTCTAAGTGCCTTACTTGTCAGCAAGTGAAGGCCGAGCATCAGAGGCCAACGGGTTTGTTACAACCCTTGCCTATTGCCGAGTGAAAGTGGGAGCATGTCACTATGGACTTCGTTGTAGGTCTTCCGAGGACTCAGCGGGGTAGTGATGCCATTTGGGTGGTTGTAGACCGGTTGACTAAGTCGGCGCACTTCATTCCTATGCGCGTGAGAGATTCGGTAGATCAACTTGCCGACTTGAATATTTGGGACATAGTAAGGTTGCATGGGGTCCCAGTAACGATCGTCTCAGATAGAGACCCTCGTTTTACTGCTAGGTTGTGGCAGAGTTTGCAGAGTGCCTTGGGTACTAAGTTGACCTTCAGTACGGCTTACCATCCTCAGACTGACGGGGAGTCCGAGCGTACTATCCAGATCCTTGAGGATATGCTTCGGGGTTGTGTCCTTGATTTTAGTGGGACGTGGGAGAGGCACTTGCCTTTGGTGGAGTTTGCCTACAACAACAGTTACCAGTCTAGCATCGGTATGGCACCGTTTGAGGTCTTGTACGGCCGACCGTGTAGGTCTCCAGTTTGTTGGGCCGAGGTGGGTGATGCACCTTTGTTGGGTCTGCAGCTAGTGAGGGAGACGACGGAGAAAGTTGCGCTTATCCGTAGAAGGCTTGTTACAGCCCAGAGTCGTCAGAAATCATATGCCGACCGTAGGAGGAGACCTTTGGTATTTGAGGTGGGTGATCATGTCTTTCTGAAGATATCACCTAGGCGGGGATTGATGAGATTTGGGAAGAGAGGGAAGTTGTCCCCTCGGTTTATTGGCCCTTTTGAGATCCTTGAGAGGATTTGCAAGGTTGCCTATCGTTTGGCCTTGCCGCCGCAGTTGTCCGGAGTTCATGACGTGTTTCATGTGAGTATGCTTTGGAAGTACGAGCCGGATCCATCGCATGTATTGGATTGGACCGACTTGGAGGTAGATGAGGATGCCTCGTATGAGGAGAGACCGGTTCGGGTCTTGGATAGGCGGGATCAAGTCTTGCGAGGCAAGACCATTCCCTTGGTAAAGGTATTGTGGAAACATCACGGAGTGGAGGAAGCCACTTGGGAACGTGAGTTGGAAGTCCGTGAGAAATATCCAGACATGTTTGTTGATACGTAATCTTGTATGTAGATTTTGTAATATTGTTGGACTTAAGGGCTTTATATATGTCTTAAGTTGTAAAACATTGAAAATGTTTTGGTTTAATGGAAGTATGTTTTGGAACTTGCCTCAATATGGAAGTTTAATATAACATTATATATGTTGAATATATTGTAGAATTGGAAATGTATCATGAACATTGGATATGATATGAAATGGTTGAAATTGGAAGGAAAATGCATAATGTTAGTGCATGTTGAAATATATGTGTTGTTTACATATTGTTAAATGCCTCTTGATAGGAGATGGGATGACCGGTAATGGGTCGAGTTATTGAATGTTGTATTGTAACATTGTTTAAACAAAGAAAAACTTGTGCTTAATTTCGGGGACGAAATTCTTTAAGGGGGGAGGTTATAGCGATCCCGGGTTTTACCCCTTGTGGGCAGTGATCCGTACTTGTCTCCGTGGGCGTTGGTAGTTACTTATATCTTGTTTTCATCCTTTCGTACTTTGTATTGAGCTTTAGGATGTGTTGGGCATGTTTCGAGCAGGTGGGTTGAGCCCTGGTCTAATTTCTTGTTGCCCAGTTTTTGGTCGTTCCGCTCGAGCGGGTCTTCTTGCGCTTGAGCGGGGTTTGCACTCTTCCAGCTTTCTGTGTCCCTGCAAAGCTTCTGCAGGTGTGATTTATGCGTACGGCGGGTTTCTACGCCGAGCGGGCTTGTTGGCGCTCGAGCGGGTAGTACCTTTTTTGGTGAAGTTCTGGGATGGGATAATCCACGCCGGCGGATCGGTTTTTCGCTCGGCGGATATGTTTCACTCTTGTGTCTTGGCGCTCGGCGAGCCTTCTTGCGCCGAGCGGACCCAGATTTTTGTTCTTGACGCCGGCGTTGTGTTTTCGCCGAGCGGACTGTCAGATATCGAGAGCGATTAGGCATTTTTGAATCACTTTTGCATTCACTCTCTCTCTTACTTTCTAAAAGATATTTTGAGAGCTCCTCTCTAGAAATTCCCTTCTCTCTAGGGTTTGATCTACTTAGAGTGTTCTCTTTTCCTTCGGCCTTTGCAAAAGTTGTGTTGATCGTCGAGGGCGTCGTTTTGATCCGAAAAGTTTGGAATTTGGAGCATTTTGGTTTTGGTCTTTTCCCCGTTTGAGCTCAAACTTCGAGGTAGGGATACCCTACTCCTCTTTATGAGCTTTGTCTTTGAATTTTTGCATTTTGATATGTTGGGGTTGGTTTTGGTAATTTTGTGAAAGTATGGGGCTTTTGTGTAATTTTACAAAAGTTGGGGCTTTATTTATATAAATCTATTTGCATATTTGGCATAGAAAGAAATGAGATTAATAATGATCTATTGAAGAAAATGGAACCTCGGGGTTGTTATGTTAATTATGAGAAATGTCCTAATTACATAGTTAAATTAATTGGTATAATTAATTTAGAGGAATGAAGAATTGAATTGGGAAGGTAAAATTGAAGATGTATGGAATTAAAGGGTGTAGTCGAATTTAATTATTGCTCACCAAGTTGAAATGTTGATTATATATCCATTTGATGCATTTATTTTCTGTTTAGAAATAACTGCTTTGGGCTATCGGTGGAGGATAGTCTTGATTGTTGTAGACAATGCATGATGATTAGGCAAACTAAAACTAATCAACTGAGTGTGCTATTGAATATAGCAGTTGGAATAATACTTTAACTTTTGTATTGATTGACTGTGTATATGATCTATGTTTATATACATTGTGTTGTGTGGGAGAAGATGGGGGGATGTACTCTGTGGTTTAGGGGAAGATGAGGGATGGACCTCTAAACCAGATTTTGTGTGACAGTGATACAGCACTACAATGTATATCAGGCTGCGAAATAGAAGTGTTTTGTTTCATTAATACAACACTACAATGTGTATTATTTGAAACGTATGGAAGTGTTTTGTTTCATTAATACAACACTACTATGTGTATTATTTTAGATATAAGGAAGTGATTTTATATGCTATTGATACAGCACTACAATGTGTATCCATCATGAATTTCGAAAGTGTTTTAAAGATGAGCCTAAACCTCATTAAGCTAATTGGCGGTGTTCGAAATTTGTGTTTTCAAACTCAAGGTTGAAAAAGAAATGGGAAATGAAATGTTACATGGACTTAAATGTCATGAAACCGAAATGTGATATAAGTGGATGTATCTGTGTTGACCATCTATCAACTGCTAATCTTTTAGTCATTGTTCATAGCTGGTTTAGTATATTTCTACTGGGCAGTGGCTCACCCTTTATGGGATATCATTTTCAGGTGCAGGTAGCATGCCACCTCCAAGGTCATAGCTTGGGAGGCTAGAGGCAGACAGACTTTTGTTGTTTTTGTTATCTTTTGATGTAATACATGTAAATCCCAGCCAAGGGCTTAATGTGTGTTTGAGTTAGTGCACTTTTTTTTTTGTAACCAAGTGTTAACTTGGAAAGCTGTAAGCTCGTAGGGCATTTGCTTTTGTTGTTAACATGTATCTTTTTGTAATGAACAACTCTGATGAATGGGAAGGGTTTATTTCTTATGTCAATGCATGTCATTATTGATGGGTTTAATGTTATTATTTTGAGGGCGTTACAGTATTCAACTTCCTTTTGTATTCAACTTCATTTTCTATTCAACTTCATTTTTTATTTTTATTTTTATTCAACTTCCCTTTTTATTTTTATTCAATTTCATTTTCCATTCAACTTACTTTTCTATTCAATTTCCTTTTCTATTCAACATCCTTTTTTATTTAATTTCCAAATAGATTGTTCAGGTATAGTAGTTTATTGGATGAACTTCAATTGTTAATTTTATGCAACTTCCATTTTTATTCGACTTTCATTTTTATTCAATTTCCTTTTCTATTCAACTTCCATTTTTATTCAATTTCATTTTCTATTCAACTTCCTTTTTTATTTAATTTCCAAATAGATCGTTAAGGTATAGTAGTTTTTGAATGAACTTCCATTGTTAATTTTATGCAACTTCCATTTTTATTTTTTTCAACTTCCATTTTTAATTTTATGCAACTTCCATTTTTATATTCAACTTCCATTTTTATTCAATTGTTTTTCTATTCAACTTTTTTTTTAATTTACTTTCCAAATAGATCGCTAAGGTATAGTGGTTACTTGAATTAACTTCCATTGTTAATTTTATGCAACTTCCATTTTTATTCAACTTCCATTTTTATTCAATTTCCTTTTCTATTCAACTTCCATTTTTATTTTTATTCAACTTCAACTTTATTAAATTTCCAAATAGATTGTTAAGGTATAGTGGTTTCTTCAATGAACTGCCTTTTTTAATTTTATGCAACTTACATGGTTTTTTGAATGAACTTACATTGTTAATTTTATGCAACTTCAATTTTTCCTTTTCTATTCAACTTTCATTTTTAATTTTATGCAACTTCCATTTTTATGCAATTTCCTTTTGTAGTCCATTTTCTTTTTTATTTAACTTCCTTTTATATTTAATTTCCAAATAGATCGTCAAGGGATAGTGGTTTCTCGAATGAACTTCCATTTTTATTTTATGCAACTTTCATTTTTATTTTTATTCAATTTTGTTTTTTATTTAATTCATCTTCCGATTTTATTCAACTTCTATTTTTATTCAACTTCCTTTTTTATTCAAATAAAAAATGAAATTGACTACAAAAGGAAGTTTTTATTTTTATTCAACTTTCTTTTTGTAAATTAAATAAAAGAGGAAGTTGAATAGAAAAGGAAATTCAATAAAAATAGAAGTATTAAAAATGAAAATTGAATAAAAATGAAAGTAGAATAAAAATAAAAATGGAAGTTGCATCAAAATTAGAAATGGATGCTCATTCAAGAAACCACTATACGTTAACGATCATTTTGAAAATTAAATAAAAAAGAAAGTTGAATAGAAAAGGAAATTGAATAGAAATAAAATAACAATGGAAGTTGAATAGAAATGAAAATTGAATAAAAATGGAAGTTAAATAAAAATAAAAATGGAAGTTGACTAAAAATAAAGATTGAAGTTCATTGAAGAAACCACTATACCTTAACGAGTTCATTCAATAAACCACTATACCTTAACGATCTATTTGAAAATTAAATAAAAAAAGAAAGCTGAATTGAAAAGTAACTTGAATAAAAATGAAAGTTCATTCAACAAACCACTATACGTTAACGATCTATTTGGAAATTAAAATAAAAATGGAAGTTGCCTAAAATTAACAATGGAAGTTAATTCAAAAAACCACTATACCTTAACAATCTATTTGGAAATTAAGTAAAATTAACAATGGAAGTTGCATAAAGAAACCACTATACCTTAACGATCTATTTGGAAATTAAATAAAAAAAGAAGTTGAATAAAAAAGGAAGTTGAATAGAAAAGGAAACTCAATAAAAATGGAAGTTACATAAAAATAAAAATAAAAATTTATTCGAGAAACCAATATACCTTAACGATCTATTTGGAAATTAAATAAAAAGGAAGTTGAATAGGAAAGGAAATTGAATAAAAATGGAAGTTCATTGAAGAAACCACTATACCTTAACGATCTATTTGGAAATTAAATATAAAAGGTAGCTAAATAGAAAAGGAAATTGAACAAAAATGGAAGTTCATTCATGAAAGCACTATATCTTAACGATCTATTTGGAAGTTAAATAAAAAAGGAAGTTGAATAAAAAATGAAGTTGAATAGAAATGGAAATTACATAAAAATTGAAGTTGAATAAAAATAAAAATTGAATAAAAATGGAAGTTGCATAAAAATAAAATGGAAGTTGAATAGAAATAAAAATGGAAGTTGCATAAAATTAACAATGGAAGTTGATTCAAGAAACCACTATACCTGAACGATCTATTTGGAAATTAAATAAAAAAGGAAGTTGAATACAAAAGGAACTTTAATAAAAAAGGAAGTTGAATAAAAATAAAAATGGCAGTTTATTAAAGAAACCACTATATCTTAACGATCTATTTGAAAATTAAATAAAAAAGGAAGTTGAAAAGAAAAGAAAATTGAATAAAAATGGAAGTTGAATAAAAATTGAAGTTGAATAAAAATAAAAATGGAAGTTGAATAAGAAAGAAACTTGAATAAAAATGGAAATTGAATAAAAATGGAAGTTAAATAAAAATAAAAATGGAAGTTGCCTAAAATTAAAAAATTCAATAGAAATGGAAGTTGAATAAAAAAGGAAGTTGAATAAAAATAAAAATGGAAGTTCATTCAAGAAAGCACTATATCTTAACGATCTATTTGGAGATTAAATAAAAAAATGAAGTTGAATAGAAAAGAAAATTGAATAAAAATGGAAGTTGAATAAAAAAAGGAAGTTGAATAAAAATAAAAAAAGGAAGTTTAATAGAAAAGGATATTGAATAAAATTTGAAGTTGAATAAAAATAGAAGTTGAATAAAAATAAAAATGGAAGTTGCATAAAATAAAAAAGGAAATTGAATAAAAAAGAAACAAAAATAAAAGTGGAAGTTAAATAAAAATAAAAATCAAAGTTGAATAGAAAAGAAAATTGAATAAAAATAAAAATGGAAGTTGCATAAAAATAAAAATGAAAGTTGCATAAAATTAAAAGTAGATGTTCATTCAAGAAACCACTATACGTTAACGATCAATTTGGAAATTAAATAAAAAAAGATGTTTAATAGAAAATGAAATTGAATAAAAATGAAAGTTGAATAAATATGGAAGTTGAATAAAAATAAAAATGGAAGTTCATTCAAGAAACCACTATACGTTAATGAATTATTTGGAAATTAATAAAAATGAAAATTGCATAAAATAGGAAATTCAATAAAAATAGAAACCACTATACCTTAACGATTTATTTGTAAATTAAAAAAAAAAAAAAAAAAAAAAGAGATAGTTGAATAGAAAAGGAAATTTAATAAAAAAGGAAGTTGGATAAAAATAAAAATGGAATTTGCAAATAAAAATAGAAGTTCATTCAAGAAACCACTATATCTTAACGATCTATTTGGAAATTAAATAAAAAAGTAAGTTGAATAAAAATAAAAAGGCAAGTTGAATAAAAAAGGAAAGTGCATAAAAATGGAAGTTTGAATAAAAATAAAAATGGAAGTTTAATAGAAAAGGAAGTTGAATAAAAATAAAAATAGAAGTTGCATAAAAATAACATTAGTTTCTTGAATGAACTTCAATAAACCACTATACCTTAGTGATCTTGAATTAACTTCCATTGTTAATTTTATGCAACTACCATTTATATTTTTATTCACTATACCTTAACGATCTATTTGGAAATTAAATAAAAAAGAAAGTTGAATAGAAAAAGATATTGAATAAAAAGGAAGTTGAATAAAATAGGAAGATGAATAAAAATAAAAAAGGAAATTGCATAAAATTAAAAATTGAAGTTCATTCGAGAAACCATTATACCTTAACGACCTATTTGGAAATTAAATAAAAGAGGAAGTTGAATAAAAAAGCAAATTGAATAGAAATGGAAGTTGAATAAAAATGGAAATTGGATAAAAAAGGAAGTTGAATAGAAAATAGAATTGAATAAAAATGGAAATTGCATAAAAATCGGAAGATGAATAAAAATAAAAATGGAAGTTGCATAAAATTAAAAATGAAAGTTGCATAAAATAAAAATTGAAGTTCATTCAAAAAACCACTATACCCTAACGATCTATTTGGAAACTAAATAAAAAAGAAAGTTGAATAAAAAGGAAATTGAATAAAAATGGAAGTTGAATAAAAATAAAAATGGTAGTTGAATAAAAATAAAAATGGAAGTTGCATATAATTAAAATTTGAAGTTGAATAAAAATAAAAATAAATAAAAAAAGGAAGTTGAATAGAAAAGTAAATTGAATAAAAGTATAGTGGTTTCTAGAATTAACTTCTATTTTAATTTTATTCAACTTTCATTTTTATTTAATTTTCTTTTCTATTCAACTTCCTTTTTTATTTAATTTCCAAATAGATCGTTAAGGTATATTCGTTTCTTGAATGAACTTCTATTCAACTTCATTTTTTATTTAATTTCTAAGTAAATCGTTAATGTATAGTGGTTTCTTGAATGAACTTTCATTTTTAATTTTATGCAACTTTTATTTTTATTCCATTTCCCTTTCTATTCATCTTCCTTTTTTATTTAATTTCCAAATAGATCGTTAAGATATAGTAGTTTCTTGAATGAACTTTAATTTTTATTGAATTTTTTTTTTAATTCAACTTCTATTTTGATTTAATTTCCCAATAGATCTTTAGGTTATAGTGGTTTATTGAATGAACTGTAACAACCCTCACTTTACTCTAGTCATGCTTGCATATATTACATGATCTTGTCTCGATATGTTGCATTTTGCATCCCTTGATTTGTCTTGCGTAAGTGTTACTTGCATGCTATGTTCCTTGTTTGGTGTAGGTTTCAGCCGAGGTCATCTTGAGCCTAGGTCGCTCCTTTGATACTCTTACACCTAGAACCATCTTGGAACCTCCTTGGTTGACCTCCACTCGCACCCTGACATATTAGCTGAGATGTCATTATCTAGGCCGAGGTGTTTATCACCAAGGCCGAGGTGTGACTTATCTAGGCTGAGATGTTATCCTTGAACCCAAGTGATCTTGTTCCCGGACTGGTATGACCTAGACCGAGGTGTGGCACATCTAGGCCGAGGTGTGGCACAGCTAGGCCAAGTGTTATCCTTCCTAGCCGAGATCATTGAAACCTTACTTGCCGAAGCTCTATTATCAGCTGAGATTGTTACTTGCCGGAGTACCCTTGCCACCTAGCTTGTTGAACACACTTTGTCATAGTCTTGTCTTTTCAATCAGTCACCTTTTTTGAGTAGGGCCAACCAACCGTTGCCACGTGTCCGGGCTGAGTGTTAAGTCAGCCAGCAAATCTAGAAATGTATCATTTTGTATCATATCTTTGTTCTTGAGGAGAGAGAAGCTCTAGGAGAGGAAGAGAAGTTCTTGGGGAAGGAATAGATTTCCAAGCTTGATTCTTAGAGTTCAAACCGTTTGATTCGTGTTTTGAGGTTAGAATCTTGATCTACTCTCGTTGTTCTTATTGGTCATCTAGTTGCATTGCATGATCGAATCTGTTCTGCATGCCATGTATTGATTTAAAGTTGGTTTTAGAAAGAGGAAGTTAGTGTTCATGTGTTCTTGAAGAAAAGCCTTGTTTTGATCTGAAAGATTGCATCAAGATTCATGTTTTTGTATTTGTTTTCCTAAGATCTTCAAGTATGGGTACCCAGGTCCATGTTTTCAAACTCATAGCATGAAATCTCAGATTTTGTAATAATAAGTTATGATCTTTGCATTCATCTTCTTCATGTTCTTCATGTTCGTTATGTTCTTCAAGAAAAGGGAAACCCAGATTTTCCTGACTTCGTTGCCTTGAAAGTGGCCATCGGGACCTTACCTCGGCGAGGGGGTGTGGGACCTCGGCCAAGACCTGGTTGGTGCCCAGCATGTTTCCCCGAGATGAGAAACAGTGTTTGTTTCGATTTGACTTAGTTTTGAAGAATGCCGAGATCATTTGTATGCATGTGAAGCTTGTTTGAAAGTGCATCCAATAAATTTGCCATGTGTTTGTAGGACTTGGACTTGCCTCGACTCCGACGTTTGAAGAACTATGTGAGTGGTATTTTTAATAAAGTTATGTTATAAAGCTTTGATAAAACCTTGTTTTGCCTCGTTCGGAAAGTATTTGTAAGCATGAATGATTATTCCTACTTGCAATAAATATTATCTTGTTTTGATGACATTCTCGGGAGTCCGTATGTGCTAGGGGACTATAAGCGTTTGTAGCACAAGTCCTTAGTGTCAGGGGACTATAATGCAACTGCACTCTTGTTTTGGAAGTCCGTATGTGCTAGGGGACTCTAAGCATTTGTAGCACAAGTCCTTAATGTCCGAGGACTATAATGCAACGACACCATTGTTTTGAGATATCTCCCTTGTCTTGTGTAACGCCCTCAAAATAGTAACATTAAACCCATCAATATTGACATGCATTGATATAAGAAATAAACACTTTTCATTCATCAGAGTAGTTCATTACAAAAGTAATACATGTTAACAACAAAAGCAAATGCCCTACGGGCTTACAGCTTTCCAAGTTAACACTTGGTTACAAAAAGAGAGTACTAACTCAAATACACATTAAGCCCTTGGCTTGAATTTACATGTATTACATCAAAAGATAACAAAAACAACAAAAGTCTGACTGCCTCTAGCCTCCCAAGCTATGACCTTGGAGGTGGCATGCTACCTGTACGTGAAAATGATGTCCCATAAAGGGTGAGCCATGGCCCAGTAGAAATACACTAAACCAGCTATGAACAATGACTAAAAGATTACCAGTTGATAGATGTTCAACACAGATACATCCACATATATTACATTTCGGTTTCATGACATTAAGTCCATGTTACATTTCATTTCCTTCAACTTTGAGTTTGAAAACAAGGCTCAACACCTAGCCAAATAACTTAATGAGATTAAGACTCATCTTTAAAACACTTTTGAAATTCATGATGGATACACATTTTAATGCTGTATCGATAACACATAAACCATTTCCATACTTTACGAAAGATACACATTTTGTCAGATCAACATAACATAGAATCACTTTTATACTTCACAATTGATAACGATATACATTTTAGTGCTATATCAAATCAATTCGAACACTTCCATAATCAACACTTGATACACATTGTAGTGCTGTATCAATGTCATACAAAATTCGGTTTAGAGGTCCATCTCCTATCTTCCCCTAAACCGTGGAGTACATCCCCCATCTCCTCCCACACAACACATGTATATAAACATAGATCATATACAATCAATCAATACATAAAGTCAATGTATTATTCCAATCGCTATATTTGATAGCATACTCAATTGATTAGTTCCAGTTTGCCTAATCATCATGCATTGTCTACAACAATCAAGACTATCCTCCACCGATAGCCCAAAGCAGTTATTTCTATACCGAAAATAAATGCATCAAATGGATATATAATCAACATTTCAACTAGGTGAGCGACAAATGAATCTAACTACACCCTTTTATCCCACACACATCCAATCCCAACATTCTCAATTCAATTCCTCTTATCTTCAAATTAATTAATCCAATTAATTTATCAATGTAATTAGGGCATTTCCCACAATTAACATCGCAACCCTAAGGTTCCATCTTCACTAATAATCCAATATTGATCTCATTTCTCTATGCCAAATACGCATATAGGTTTATATAAACAAAACCCCATCTTTTGTAAAATTACACAAAAGACACAAACTTTCTCATAATCGCACAACAACCCCTAACATATCAAAAGTCTAAAATTTAAAGACAAAGCTCATAAAGAGGAGTAGGGTATCCCTACCTCGAAGTTAGAGCTCAAATGGAGAACAAGACCAAAACCAAAGTGCTCCAAAACTCAATATGCTCGGATCAAAACGTAGCCCCCGACGATCAACACAACTTTTGCAAAGGCCAAAGGTGAGGAGAACACTCTAACTAGATCAAACCCTAGAGAGAAGGGAGTTTCTAGAGAGAGAAGCTCTTAAAATATCTTTTTACAAAGTAAGAGAGAGAGAGTGAATGTAAAAAGTGATTCAAAAATGCCTAACTACTATCTGATATACGACAGATCCGCTCGCCGAAAAAAACACAACGCCGAAAGGCCAAGAACAAAAACATGGTCGCCGGCGTAGAAGGCCCGCCGGCGCCAAGACACAGAGATAAAGCACATCTGCTCGAGTGTAGATTCTCCCCTCCCAGAACTTACACAGACGAAACACTACCCGCTCGAGCACCCAAAGATCCGCTCGAGCGCAACCCGCTCGAGCGTAAGAAATCCCGCTCGAGCGTGAAAGACACACCTGTAGAAGTTTTGCAGGGGCACGAAATACTGGGAGTGCGTAAACTCCGCTCGAGCGCAATAAGGTCCGCTCAAGCGGACAACCAAAGACCAAAATCTGCTCGAGCGCAGAATGACCTGCTCGAGCGTAACACCAAAATTCTAGGCAACAACACTAGAGGCCAAAACTCAACCGACCTGTTCACAACACGCCCAACACATTCTAAAACTCAATCATAGGGAATTAAAGGATGACAACAAGATAAACAACCACCAACTCCACGGAACCAGAGTCCGGAATACAACAGTTACAGAAAGGGAAAACCGGGATCGCTATATCTTGCCTTGCCACCGACGGTTTTACCACGTGGGTTTGTTTGTCCGGAATGTCATCCCTTGTACTATATTAATGCTAGTAAGCATCCCTTGAAGCTTTGAAAGATTCGATAGATGGACTTGGTTCATCCCTTGTTTTTGCACTGGATATATATATTATGTATTGTTTTGTTAAAGATCCTGAATATCAGTCATGCAAACCCCTTTATTATTTATACCATTCACTGAGTAACCAAGTTCACCCTCTCTATATATATGTAGGTGATGAGCAGGACGGCGGCGACGCCTAGATGTGCTTTGCAACTTGTTTTGGATTCGCATTTTGTAACATCTTGAAGATCATGCTTCTTAGCTTGCATTTCATTGTGTTTTTGTATATGATGGCTTGAGAAGCCTTTTGGTCAAGATGTATTTTTGTACTTCATTTTGTTTGTATCCATTGTAAAGCTATGTAAAGATACATGTCATTTCATTTGATCTATGCACAGCTCTTATGGACTAGTTAGATTTAAATTTATTGCTTCCGCACATGCAAGCCCCATATGTATATTCTGTGGGTGTGTGAATCCTTGCAAGTTGGCCTTTGGTAATCTCGGATTACTGGCCATGATGGCACCATTCTACTAGGGGCGGAATGGGGTTGTGACAGATTGGTATCAGAGCATGAGTTCTCTATAGTACGTTATCCACACACTTTGAGTCCAAAAGAGCCTAGGATATCCCACAGAATGATGTTAGGATTGCATCATGTTGCTTGCTACTTGACAATGTGTGCATCATCTCGGCATAACTATCTGTTCCTTGCATACATGTTTATTTGCGCATTTTGTTTTAAAGCCATATTTTGCATACCCATAGCATTATGAGGAGAGAAAGACCACCAGTTGACCGAGATCAATCAGGAGATAGATTGGACAGACTAGAAAGACTAGTTGAAGGTCTAGCCCGTGAGTTGAGGCAAATGAGACAACAGAATGCTAGTGCTACCTCCACCCAAGCCGAACAGACCAATGGACGACAGGCAATTCCGCCTCCACCTCCTCCAGTACCACAAGTGCCTCCACAACCAGCCTTGTATGGGGATGGAACGATGACTCTGATTAAGGAGTTCAAGAAGATGAACCCGCCAAGATTCCAAGGGGGTATAGAGCTGATGAAAGCCGAGGCGTCGGTTTTGGGAATGGAGAAGCTGTTCAAGATCTTTCCCAGCACCGATGCTCAGAAAGTGGCATTGGCAGCATTCACATTGGACAATGACGCTCGAAGATGGTAGATGATGACCCGAGAAGGTAATCCTGACTTAACTTGGGCCAGATTTTGGAGCTGTTTTACAACAAGTATTTTCCCCTTAGTGTCCGAGATCGCAAGACCACGAAGTTTCAGACTCTAACACAAGGAAACAAGACAGTGGCAGAGTATGACCGTACTTTTACCGAATTGGCGAGATATGCGCCTCACATGGTAGATGATGAATATAGAAAGGCTAGGAAGTTTGAAAGTGGACTGCGTGGACCGATTCAAGATCGAGTCAACATGCCGACTTACGCTGGAGTGTTGGACAAGGCCATCCTTGCAGAAGCTAATTTGAACCGATATCAGAATTCGGGAGAGAGTCAGAGGAAGAGACAGAACTATGATAATCGCCGAGTGCCATATAACGCCAAGAAGAAAGCGAATGTGGACAGCTCCAGCAACTCGAACCAGGAAGGTAATACTAAGCCGATGTGTGCAAGTTGTGGAAAGCCGCATTCCGGAGTTTGCCGTTGGGCATCAGGCGCCTGTTTTGAATGTGGAGAACTGGGTCATCGTGTGAGAGACTGTCCGAAGTCAAGGATTGATGATGGTAAGAAAAATGGGAGCACCTCGAGCTCTGCACATGGAAGCAACGTCGGAAGGACACAGATGAGACAGGGCATGGTTTTCGCTCTAGTGCTAGGAGACACCAAGAATGCTGAGACAGTAGTGTCAGGTATACTCTCAATTTGCTCTCAAGATGCATACATATTGATTGATTCGGGTTTTACGCATTCATTTGTATCTGCTAAGTCTGCTGAGAAGTTGAATAGAGAACAAGAACCCCTTGATTATGTGTTATATGTATCTACTCCATTTGGGAGAACTATGATTGTTGCATCCATCTATAGGGCGTGTGTTGTTGTGATTGAGGGTGTAGAATTATTAGTTGATTTAATGCCATTAAGCATGACCCACTTTGACGTCATATTAGGAATGGACTGGTTAGTAATGAATCATGCATCTATTAATTGTGTTTCGAAGAATGTCACACTGAAACCCCCAAACCAAGCCGAGGTTATTTTCCAGGGTAAAGGAGTAGTACCCCCACCTTACCTGATCTCATCCATGAAAGCCTTTAAGCTAATTTAGAAAGGGTGTCAAGGCTATCTGTGTAGTATATTGAGTGATCAGAATGGAAATGTTAATTTAGCCGACATCCCAGTTGTTAATGAATTCCCTGACGTCTTTCCAAATGACTTGCCTGGCCACTTAGTCGATAGAGAAATAGAATTTAATGTTGACGTCATGCCAGGAACGCAGCCTATCTCCAAAACACCCTATAGAATGGCCCCAGCCGAACTTAAGGAATTGAAAGTGCAACTACAAGAATTGTTGGATAAGGGTTTCGTTAGGCCGAGTACTTCACCTTGGGGAGCCCCAGTCCTATTTGTTAAGAAAAAAGATGGCACACTTCGTCTTTGCATTGATTACAGAGAACTTAACAAGGTAACCATTAAGAATAAGTACCCGTTGCCTAGGATTGATGATTTGCTTGATCAACTACAAGGAGCACGAGTCTTTTCAAAAATTGATCTTAGGTCGGGCTACCATCAGCTCAAGGTTAAAGTCGAGGATGTCGAGAAGATTGCTTTTCGGACAAGATATGGCCACTACGAGTTTTTGGTAATGCCTTTTGGAGTAACAAATGCTTCTACAGCATTTATGGATCTGATGAACAGAGTCATTAAGCCGTATCTTGATTAGTTCGTGGTTGTTTTTATTGACGACATATTGATCTACTCCAAGAGTACAATTGAGCACGAGAATCATCTAAGACTCGCCCTACAAACCTTGAGAGACAAGAAGTTGTATGCTAAGTTGAGTAAGTGTGAGTTTTGGCTTTCCAGCATTTCATTTTTGGGACATGTGATTAATGAAGAGGGTATCTCACGATCCCAAAGAAGATTGAAGCCATCGTAAATTGGCCGACGCCGACCAACGTGTCCGAGGTTCGTAGTTTTCTGGGTTTGGCAGGTTATTACAGAAAGTTTGTGAAGGACTTTTCAAGGATTGCAGTACCATTGACACAACTAACTCAGAAGGGAGTGACGTACGAATGGACCGAGGATAGAGAATCAGCCTTCCAAGAGTTGAAGACGAGGTTAGTTACAGCACCAGTTCTTGTACTTCCATCAGGTAATGAGGAATTTCAGATTTTCAGTGATGCTTCACATAAGGGCTTGGGTTGTGTGTTAATGCAAGGGGGTAAGGTAATAGCTTATGCATCTCGTCAGTTGAAACCCCATGAAAAGAACTATCCTACCCATGATCTAGAGCTAGCAGCCGTGGTGTTTGCTTTGAAGATTTGGCGTCATTACTTGTATGGAGCTTCTTGTTGAGTTTTCACAGATCACAAGAGCTTGAAATACTTATTCACTCAGAAGGAATTAAATTTGAGGCAGAGGAGATGGCTTGAATTATTGAAAGACTACAACATGCAGATTCAATACCACCCAGGTAAAGAAAACTCGGTAGCCGATGCATTGAGCAAGAGGTCAATAAGAAGTTTGGCATGCTTAGCCATGATCAAAGCAAAGCCGACTATCATTGAAGAAGTAAAGGCAAGGCAGATGGAGGAAGAACTCCTGAAGAAGGTAGCCGATGAAATTATCACCAGGCCGAGGACCGGGTACACCTTTGAGAATGAGGTGCTTAAGTTTGAAGGAAGATTGTGCGTGGCCGACGTCCCAGAGTTAAAAGGGAAGATTCTGCAAGAATCTCACGGTTCCAGAATTGCTGTTCATCCAGGGAACACTAAGATGTATCAAGATGTGAAGCAGACCTTTTGGTGGCCGAACATGAAGAGAGAAATAGCCGAGTTCAGATCCGGCTTGCATTGTCAACAAGTGAAAGCAGAACATCAGAGACCGACAGGACTCCTTGAACCTTTGCCAATACCTGAATGGAAATGGGAACACATCTCCATGGATTTTGTGGTTGGCTTGCCGAAGACACAGAAAGGTATGGATTCGATTTGGGTTATAATTGACAGATTAACTAAGTCAGCACACTTCTTGCCTGTTTTGACTACATTCAATGTCAATCGATTAGTCAGATCAGATATGAATGAGATTGTGAGACTTCATGGAGTGCCGATGTCCATTGTGTCAGACCGAGATCCGAAGTTTGTTTGTAGATTTTGGCAAAGTTTACAAAGAGCCTTGGGAACCGAGTTAAAGTTTAGCACAGCTTTCCACCCCCAAACCGATGGGCAAACAGAAAGAATGATTCAGACACTCGAAGATATGCTCAGACTATGTGTGTTAGATTTCAAGGGAAGTTGGGGACCACATCTACCACTAGTAGAATTCGCTTACAACAACAGTTATCAAGCTAGCATTGGCATGGCGCTGTACGAAGCTTTGTATGGAAGAAAGTGCAGATTACCGTTATGTTGGACTGAAGTAGGAGATAAAGCTTTGATTGGTCCCGAACTAGTTAGAGTTACAACCGAGAAAATTAAGCTCATTCGACAAAGGATTAAAACTGCTCAGAGTCGGCAGAAGAGTTATGCCGATCAGAGGAGAAGAGAGCTGGAATTTGAAGTTGGGGACCATGTGTTTCTGAAGGTTTCGCCAATGAAAGGAGTTTCTAGATTTGCGAAGAAGGGTAAGTTAGCACCTCGTTACATCGGGCCGTTTGAAATTCTTGAGAAGGTTAACACAACTGCCTATAGACTTGCTTTACTGCCAGAACTAAGTCAAGTTCACAATGTGTTCCATATTTCGATGTTGAGGAAGTATATTCGGGATCCACTGCACGTGATTGACTATTCCGGGATTGTGGTTAATGAAGATTTAGGCTACGAGGAGAAGTCGATACGGATTCTTGATAGGCAAGTGAAATGGTTGAGGAGCAAATCTATACCAATGGTGAAAATTGAATAGAAAGAGCATTACGGCAAGGATGCCACATGGGAAATGGAAGAAGAAATGAAAGTCCGTTATCCGGGGTTATTTGTCAAAGCAAGGTAATTTAAGTTTGGGGACCAAACTTCTTTAAGAGGGGTAGGATGTAACAACCCTCACTTTACTCTAATCATGCTTGCATATATTACATGATCTTGTCTCGATATGTTGCATTTTGCATCCCTTGATTTGTCTTGCGTAAGTGTTACTTGCATGGTATGTTCCTTGTTTGGTGTGGGTTTCAGCCGAGGTAATCTTGAGCCGAGGTAATCTTGAGCCTAGGTCGCTCCTTTGATACTCTTACACCTAGAACCATCTTGGAACCTCCTTGGTTGACCTCCACTCGCACCCTGACATATTGGCCGAGATGTCATTATCTAGGTCGAGGTGTTTATCACCAAGGCCGAGGTGTGACTTATCTAGGCCGAGATGCTATCCTTGAACCCAAGTGATCTTGTTCCTGGACTGGTATGACCTAGACCGAGGTGTGGCACATCTAGGCCGAGGTGTGGCATAGCTAGGCCAAGTGTTGAATAGAAATTAACAATGGAAGTTCATTCAAGAAACCACTATACCTTAACAATCTATTTGGAAATTAAATAAAAAAGGAAGTTGAATAGAAATGGAAATTGAATAAAAATGGAAGTTGCATAAAAATAAAAATTGAATGAACTTCCATTATTATTTTATGCAACTTTCATTTTTATTTTTATTCAACCTTCCTTCCATTTTATTTTTACTCAACTTCCATTTTTATTCAATTTACTTTTCTATTCAACTTCCTTTTTTTATTCAATTTCCAAATAATTCGTTAAGGTATAGTGGTTTCTTCAATGAACTTCCATTTTTTATTTTTATTTTTATTCAACTTCGATTTTTATTTAATTTCCAAATAGATTGTTAAGTTATAGTGGTTCCTTATTTATTTAATTTCCATTTTTATTCAACTTCCTTTTTATTTAATTTCAAAATAGATCGTTAAGGTACAATGGGATATTGAATGAACTTCCATTGTTAATTTTATGGAACTTCGATTTTTAGTTTTATTCAACTTCCATTTTCATTTTTATTCAACTTCCATTGTTATTCAATTTCATGTTCTATTCAACTTCCATTTTTATTTAATTTCCACATAGATCGTCATGGTATAGTGATTTTTTGAATGAATTGCCATTTTACCTTAACGATCTATTTGGAAATTAAATAAGAAAGAAAACTGAATAGAAAAGGAAATTGAATAAAAAAGGAAGTTGAATAGAATAGGAAATTGAATAAAAATGGAAGTTAAATAAAAATGGAAGTTGAAAAAAAGGGAAATTGAAAATAAAATTAAACCACTATATCTTAACGATCTATTTGAAAATTAAATAAAAATGGAAGTTGCATTAAATTAACAATAGAATTTATTCAAGAAACT
Source organism: Camellia lanceoleosa (assembly GCA_025200525.1). Taxonomy (NCBI): domain Eukaryota; kingdom Viridiplantae; phylum Streptophyta; class Magnoliopsida; order Ericales; family Theaceae; genus Camellia; species Camellia lanceoleosa. Next base: position 1,606,718 of record JANUSC010000024.1, read on the forward strand.
AGTATACCATAACGATCTATTCGGAATTTAAACAAAAAAGGAAGTTGAATAGAAAAGGAAATTAGATGAAAATGGAAGTCGAATAAAAGTAAAAATGGAAGTAGAATAAAAATAAAACTGGAAGTTGACTTAAAATAAAAATCGAAGTTCATTCAAAAAACCACTATACCTTAGCGATCTATTTGGAAAGTAAATAACTATCGAAGTTGTATGAAATTAAAAATGACAGTTCATTCAAGAAACCACTATACCTTAATGATCTATTTGGCAATTAAATAAAAAAGGATGTTGAATAGAAAATTGAATTGAATATAAATGGAAGTTGCATAAAATTAAAAAGAAACCACTATACCTTAACAATTGAAGTTGAATAAAAATAAAAATGGAAGTTGAATAAAAATAAAAATGGAATTTGCATGAAATTAACAATGGAAATGGAAACCACTATACCTTAACGATTTATTTGGAAATTAAATAAAAAAGAGAATTGAATAAAAAAGGAAATTAAATAAAAATGGAAGTTGAATAGAAAAGAAAATTGAATAAAAATAGAAGTTGAATAAAAATAAAAATAGAAGTTGAATAAAAATGGAAGTTGCATAAAAATAAAAATGAAAGTTCATTCAAGAAACCACTATAACTTAACGATCTGTTTGGAAATTAAATAAAAAAGTAAGTTGAATAGAAAGGGAAGCTGAATAAAATTAAAAATAGAAGTTTATTGAAGAAACCATAATACCTTAACGATTTATTTGGAAATTAGATAAAAAAGAAAGTTGAATAGAAAAGGAAATTGAATAAAAATGGAAGTTCAAATGGAAGTTGAACTTCCATTTTTATTCAACTTCCATTTTGAATTTATTCAACTTCCATTTCTATTCAACTTCTTTTTTTATTCAATTTCCAAATAGATCGTTAAGGTTTTTTGAAGGAACTTCCATTTTTAATTTTTTGTAACTTCCATTTTTACTTTTATTCATCTTCCAATTATATTCAATTTCCTATTCTATTCAACTTCCTTTTTGATTTAATTTCTCAATAGAAAAGGAAATTGATTAAAAATGGAAGTTGAATAAAAATATAAATGGAAGTTGCATATAATTAAAAATTGAAGTTTATTCAAAAAACCACTATACCTTAACAATCTATTTGGAAATTAAAGAAAAAAGGAAGTTGAATTGAAAAGGAAATTGTATAGAAATGGAAATTGCATAAAAATCGGAAGATGAATAAAAATAAAAGTTGAAGTTGCATAAAATTAAAAATGGAAGTTCATTCAAGAAACCACTATACTGTAATGATCTATTTGGAAATTAAATAAAAAATGAAGTTGAATAGAAATGGAAATTGAATAAAAATCAAAGTCGAATAGAAAAGATTAAAAATTGAAGTACATTCAAGAGACCACTATACCCTAACGATCTATTTGGAAATTAAAGAAAAAAAAGGAAGTTGAATAGAAATGGAAATTGAATAAAAATGAAAGTTGCATAAAAATAAAACTGGAAGTTCATTCAAGAAACCACTATACCTTAACGATCTATTTGGAAATTAAATAAGAAAGAAAGCTGAATAAAAATAAAAATGGAAGTTGCGTAAAATTAAAAATTGAACTTGCATAAAAATAAAACTGGAAGTTCATTCAAGAAACCATACTGAAACGATCTATTTGGAAATTAAACAAAAAATGAATTTGAACAAAAATGGAAGTTGCATAAAATAAAAATGGAAGTTGAATAAAATTAAAAATGGAAGTTCATTCAAGAAACCACTATACATTAACGATCTATTTGGAAATTAAAAAAAAAAAGAAAAGAAAGTTGAATAGAAATGGAAATTGAATAAAAATTGAAGTTGAATAAAAAAGGATGTTGAATATAAATGGAAGTTCATTCAAGTAACCACCATACGTTAACGATCAATTTGGAAATTAAAGAAAAAAAGGAGAGTTGAATAGAACATGAAATTGAATAAAAATCGAAGTTGAATAAAAATGGATGTTTCATAAAATTGGAATTTGAATAAAAATAAAAATCGAAGTTCATTCAAGAAACCACTATACCTTAACGATCTATTTGGAAATTAAATAGAAAAAGAAATTGAATACAAATGGAACTTGAATAAAATTAAAAATTGAAGTTGCATAAAATTAACAATAGAAGTTCATTCAAGAAACCACTATACCCTAACGATCTATTTGGAAATTAAATAAAAAAAGGAAGTTGCATAAAAAAGAAATTTGAATAAAAAATGGAAGTTGAATAAAATAAAAAAGGAAGTTGAGTAGAAAAGGAAACTCAATAAAAATGGAAGTTGAATAAAAGTAAAAAAGGAAGTTGAATAGAAAATAAAAACGGAAGTTGAATAAGGAAGTTGAATAGAAAATAGAAATGGGAGTTGCATTTAAGAAACCACTATACCTTAACGATCTATTTGGAAATAAAATAAAAAAGGAAGTTGAATAGAATATGACCATTTTTATTTGAATAGAAAAGGAAATTGAATAAAAATAAAAGTTGAAGTTGCATAAAATTAAAAATGGAAGTTCATTCAAGAAACCACTATACGTTAACGATCTATTTGGAAATTAAAAAAAAAAAAAAGAAAGTTGAATAGAAAAGGAAATTGAATAAAAATGAAGTTAAATAAAAATTGAAGTTGAATAAAAAAGGAAGTTGAATAAAAATAAAAATGGAAGTTGCATAAAATTAAAAATTGAAGTTCATTCAAGAAACCACTATACCTTAATGATCTATTTGGAAATTAAATAGAAAATGAAGTTGAATAGAAAAGGAAATTGAATAAAAATAGAAGTTGAATAAAATTAAAAATGAAAGTTGCATAAAATTAACAATGGAAGTTCAATCATGAAACCACTATACCTTAACGATCTATCTGGAAATTAAATAAAAAAGAAATTGAATAGAAAGGGAAATTGAATAACAATGGAAGTTGAATAAAAATAAAAATGAAAGTTGAACAAAAATGGAAGTTGCATAAAATGAAATTCCAAATAGATCGTTAAGGTATAATGGTTTCTTGAATGAACTTTCATTTTTTATATTTTCAAATAGACCGTTAGGGTATTTTTTGGTTTCTTGAATGAACTTCCATTGTTATTCAATTTACTTTTCAATTCAACTTCATTTTTTATTTAATTTTCAAATAGATCGTTGAGGTATATTGTGGTTTCTTGAATGAACTTTCATTGTTAATTTTTATTCAACTTTCATTTTTATTCAACATCCATTTTTATTCAACTTCCTTTTTTATTTAATTTCCAAATAGATTGTTAAGGTATAGTGGGATATTGAATGAACTTTCAATTTTAATTTTATGAAACTAAAAATGGATGTTGAATAAAAATAAAAAATGAAGTTGTATAAAATTAACAATGTAAGTTCATTCAAGAAACCATAATACCTTAACGATCTATTTGGAAATTGAACAAAAAAGGTAATTGAATAGAAAAGTAAATTGAATAAAAGTGGAAGTTCATTTAAAAAACCACTATATCTTAACGATATTTTTGGAAATTTAATAAAAAATAGAAGTTGAATACAAAATGGAAGTTGAATAAAAATAAATATGGAAGTTGAATAAAAATGAAAATTGTATAAAAATTGAAGTTGAATAAAATCAAAAATGGATGTTGCATGTAATTAAAAATGGAAGTTGCATAAAATTAAAAATGGAAATTGAATAAAAATGGAAGTTACATAAAATGGATGTTCAATAAAAATAAAAATGGAAGTAGAATTAAAAATGGAAATTGAATAGACCACTATAACTTAACGATCTATTTGAACTTCGATTTTTATTGTTATGCAACCTCCATTTTTTTATTTATTCAACTTCATTTTCTATTCAATTTCCTTTTCTATTCAACTTCCATTTCTATTTAATTTCCAAATAAATCGTTAAGGTATAGTGGTCCTTCTTCAATGAACTTCCATTGTTAATTTTGTCCAACTTCCATTTTTATTTTTATTGAACTTCCATTTTTATTCAATTTCCATTTCTATTCAACTTCCTTTTTTATTTAACTTCCATTTTTAATTTTATGCAACTTCCATTTTTTATTCAACTTCCTTTTTTATTAAATTTCCTTTTCTATTCAACTTCCATTTTTATTTAATTTACTTTTCTATTCAACTTCCATTGTTATTTTTATTCAACTTCTATTTTTATTTTTATTCAACTTCAATTTTTATCCAATTTCCTTTTCTATTCGACTTCCTTTTTTATTTAATTTCCAAATAGATCGTTAAGGTATAGTGGATTATTGAATGAACTTCCAATGTTATTTTTATTCAACGTCCATTTTTATTTTTATTCAACTTCCATTTTTATTTTTATTCAACTTCCATTACTATTCAATGAACTTCCATTTTTATTCAATTTCCTATTCTATTCAACTTTCTTTTTTATTTAATTTCCAAATAGACCGTTAAGGTATAGTGGTTTCTTGAATGAACATCCACTGTTAATTTTATGCAACTTCCACTTTTATTCAACTTCCATTTCTATTCAACTTCCATTTTTTATTTAATGGTTTGTGGAAATTAATAATGGAAGTTGAATAAAAATAAAAATGGAAGTTGAATAAAAATAAAAATGGAAATTCATTCAAGAAACCACAATACCTTAACGATCTATTGTAAATTAAAAAAAAAGAGGAAGTTGAATAAAAAAGGAAATTGAATAAAAATGGAAGTTGAATTTTAAAATTAACAATGGAAGTTCATTCTAGAAACCACTATAACTTAACGATCTATTTCGAAATTAAAAATGGAAGTGGTTTCTTGAATAAACTTCATCTTTTATTTAATTTCTTTTTTCTTTAATTTCCAAATAGATCGTTAAGGTATAGTGGTTTCTTGAATAAACTTTCATTTTTATTCAACTTCCATTTTTATTTTATGCAATTTCCATTTTTATTTTTATTCAACTTACATTTTTATTCAATTTCCTTTTCTATTCAACTTCCTTTTTTAATTTAATTTCCACATAGATCCTTAAGGCATAGTGGTTTTTTGAATCAATTTCCATTTTTATTTTTTAATTTCCAAATAGATCGTTAAGGTATAGTGGTTTCCTTAATGAACTTCCATTTTTAATTTTATGCAACTTCCATTTTTAATTTCCAAATAGATTGTTAAGGTATAGGGGTTTCTTGAATGAACTTTCATTTTTAATTTTAACAAACTTCCATTTTTATTCAATTTCCCTTTCTATTCAACTTTCTTTTTTATTTAATTTCCAAATAGATCGTTAAGATATAATGGTTTCTTAAATGAACTTCCATTTTTAATTTTATGCAACTTCCCTTTTTATTCAATTTGTTTTTCTATTCAATTTCTATTTTTATTTTAATAAAAGTTGCATAAAAATAAAATTAGAAGTTCATTCAAGAAACTACGATAACTTAACGATCTATTTGAAAATTAAATAAAAATTGAAGTTGAATAAAAATAAAAATGGAAGTTTAATAAAAATAAAAATAAAAATGGAAGTTGAATAAAAATAACTATGGAAGTTGAATAAAAATGGAAGTTGAATAAAAATAAAAATGGAAGTTGCATAAAATTAACAATGGAAGTTTATTGAAGAAACTACTATACCTTGACGATCTATTTGGAAATTAAATAAAAATGGAAGTTGCATGAAATTAACAATGGAAGTTCATTCAAGAAACCACTATACCTTAACGATCTATTTGGAAAGTAAATAAAAAAATGAAGTTGAATAGAATAGGAAATTGAATAAAAATAGAAGTTAATTCAAGAAACCACTATACCCTCCGATCTATTTGGAAATTGAATAAAAGAGGAAGTTGAATAGAAAAGGACGTTGAATAGAAAAGGAAATTGAATAAAAATAAAAATGGAAGTTGCATAAAATTAACAATGGAAGTTCATTCAACAAATCACTATACCTTAACGATCTATTTCGAAATTAAAGGAAGTTGAATAGAAAATAAAATTGAATAAAAAAGGAAGTTGAGTAAAAATAAAAATGGAAGTTGCATAACATTAAAAATGGAAGTTCATTCGAGAAACCACTATACCTTAACGATCTATTTGAAGATTAAATAGAATAGGAATTTGAATAAAAAAGGAAGTTGAAAAGAAATGGAAATTGATTAAAAATTGAAGTTGAATAAAAATACTTCCTTTTTTTTTAATTTCCAAATAGATCGTTAAGGTATAGTGGTTTCTTGATTGAACTTCCCTTTTTAATTTCATACAACTTTCCTTTTTATTTTTATTCAACTTCCATTTTTATTTTTATTCAACTTCAATTTTTATTCAACTTTCTTTTTTATTTAATTTCCAAATAGATCATTAACGTATAGTGGTTTATTAGATGAACTTCCATTGTTAATTTCATGCAATTTTCATTTTTATTTAATTTCCAAATAGATCGTCAAGGTATAGTAGTTTCTTCAATGAACTTCCATTGTTAATTTTATGCAACTTCCATTTTTATTTTTATTCAACTTCCGTAATTATTTTTATTCATCTTCCATTTTTATTCAACTTCTATTTTTTATTCCATTTTTATTTACTTTCCTATTCTATTCAACATCCTTTTTTATTTTTATTTCTATTCAACTGCCTTTTTTATTTACTTTCCAAATAGATCGTTAAGGTATAGCGGTTTCTTGAATGAACTTCCATTTTTACTTTTATTCAACTTCCATTTTTATTCAATTTTCATTTCTATTCAACTTCCATTATTATTTTATTTCTATTCAATTTCCTTTTCTATTCAACTTCCTTTTTTATTTAATTTCCAAATTGATTGTTAACGTATAGTGGTTTCTTGAATGAACGTCCATTTTCAATTTTGATGCAACTTCTATTTTTATTTTTATTCAACTTCCATTTTTATTCAACTTCTATTTTTATTGAATTTTCTTTTCTATTCAACTTCCTCTTTTATTTAATTTACAAAAATGGAAGTTGAATAAAAATAAAAATGGAAGTTGCATAAAATTAAAAATTGAAGTTCATTCGAGAAACCACTATACCCTAATGATCTATTTGAAAATTAAATAAAAAAGGAAGTTGAAAAGAAAAGGAAATTGAATAAAAATGGAAGTTGAATAAAAATAAAAAAAGAAGTTGAATAAAAAAGGACATTGAATAAAAATGGGAATTGAATAGAAATGGAAATTTAATAAAAAGAAAGTTGAATAAAAATGGTAGTTGCATAAAATTAACAATGGAAGTTAATTCAAGAAACCACTATACCTTAACGATCTATTTGGAAATTAAATAAAAAAGGACGTTGAATAGAAAAGAAAATAATAGATCTTTAGGGTATATTAGTTTCTCGAATGAAAATAAAAATGGAAGTTGAATAAAAAAGAAAGTTGAAGAAAAACAAAAATGGAAGTTGAATAGAAAAGGAAATTGAATAAAAATGGATGTTGAATAAAAATAAAAATGGAAGTTGCATAAAATTAAAATAGAAGTTCATTCAAGAAAGCACTATATCTTAGCGATCTATTTTTATCCAATTTTCTTTTCAATTCAACTTCCTTTTTTTATTTACTTTTTTATTGAACTTCCTTTTTTTATTAAATTTCCTTTTTTATTCAACTTCCATTTTTATTCAACTTCCTTTTGTAGTCAATTTCCTTTTTTTATTTAATTTCCAAATAGATCGTTATGGTATAGTGGTTTATTGAATGAACTTCCATTTTTAATTTTATTCAACTTCCATTTTTATTCGATTTCTTTTTCTATTCAACTTCATTTTTTTATTTAATTTTCAAATAGACCGTTAAGGTATCGTCAAGGTATAGTGGTTTTCTTGAATGAACTTCCATTTTTAATTTTATTCAACTTCCATTTTTATTCAACATCCATTTTTATTCAATTTCCTTTTCTATTCGAGTTCATTTTTTATTCAATTTTCGTTTCTTGTTAAATTCCATTGTTAATTTTCTTCAATGAACTTCCATTGTTACTTTTATGCAACTTCCATTTTTATTTTTATTGAACATCAATTTTTATTCAATTTTCTTTTTTATTCAACTTCCTTTTTTTTATTTAGTTTCCAAATAGTTTGTTAAAGTACAGTGGTTTCTTGAATGACATCCTTTTCTATTTGAACAAAAATAGAAGTCGACTGAAAAAAGGAAGTTAAATAGAAAAGGAAATTGAATAAAAATGGAAGTTGAACAGAATCCAAATAAATCATTAAGGTATAGTGGTTTCTTGAATTAACTTCCATTGTTATTTTTATTCAAATTTGATTTTTATTTTTATGCAACTTCCATTTTTATTCAATTTTCTTTTCTATTCGACTTCATTTTTTATTTTAATTTCCAAATAGATCGTTAAGGCATAGTGGTTTATTGAATGAACTTCCATTTTTATTTTTATTCAATTTCAATTTTTATTCAATTTCCTTTTCTATTCAACTTCCTTTTTTATTTAATTTCCAAATAGATATTTCAGGTATATAGTGGTTTATTGAATGAACTTCCATTGTTAATTTTATACAACTTCCATTTTTATTTTTATGCAACTTCCATTTTTATTCAATTTTCTTTTCTATTCGACTTCATTTTTTATTTTAATTTCCAAATAGATCGTTAAGGCATAGTGGTTTATTGAATGAACTTCCATTTTTATTTTTATTCAATTTCAATTTTTATTCAATTTCCTTTTCTATTCAACTTCCTTTTTTATTTAATTTCCAAATAGATATTTCAGGTATATAGTGGTTTATTGAATGAACTTCCATTGTTAATTTTATACAACTTCCATTTTTATTTGTATTCAACTTTCTTTTTTATTCAATTTCCCTTTCTATTCAACTTCTTTTTCTATTCAACTTCAATTGTTAATTTTAGGCAACTTCCATTTTTATTCAAAGAGATCGCTAAGGTATAATGGTTTCTTGAATGAACTTCCATTTTTATTTTCTATTCAACTTCTTTTTTTATTTAATTTCCAAATAGATCGTTAAGGTATAGTGGTTTTTTGAATTAACTTCCATTGTTAATTTTATGCAACTTCCACTTTTAATTTTATTCAACTTTCTTTTTTATTTAATTTCTAAATAGATCGTTAAGATATAGTGCTTTCTTGAATGAACTTCCATTTTTATTTTTATTCATCTACCATTTTTATTCAACTTCCTTTTATATTTAATTTCCAAATAGAGCGTTAAGGTATAGTGGTTTCTTGAATTAACTTCCATTGTTAATTTTATGCAAATTCAATTTTTATTTTTCTTCAACTTCCATTTTTATTCAATTTCATTTTCTACACAACTTCCGTTTTTGTTTAAATTCCGAATAGATCGTTAAGGTATAGTGGTTTCTTAAATGAATTTCCATTTTTGATCAATTTCTTTTTCTATTCAACTTTCTTTTTTATATAATTTCCAAATAGATCGTTAAGGTATAGTGATTTTTTTAATAAACTTCAATTTCTAATTTTATGCAACTTTCATTTTTATTCAACTTCCTTTTTTATTTAATTGCCAAATAGATCGTTAAGATATAGTGGTTTCTTTAATGAATTTTCAGTTTTATTTTTATTCAAATTCCATTTTTATTCAATTCTATTTTCTATTGAACTTCATTTTTTATTCAACTTCAACTTTTTTTTAATTTACAAATAGATTGTTAAGGTATAGTAGTTTCTTGAATAAACTTCCATTTTTAATTTTATGCAACTTCCATTTTTGTTTTTATTCAACTTTCATTTTTATTTTTATTCGACTTCTTTTTTTATTCAATTTCCCTTTCTATTCAACTGCCTTTTTTATTTAATTTCCACATAGATCGTTAAGGTATAGTGGTTTCCTGAATGACCTTCCATTGTTAGTTTCATACAAATTCCATTTTTATTTTTATTCATCTTGCATTTTTATTCAATTTCCTTTTCTATTCAACTTTCTTTTTTATTTAACTTCTAAATAGATCATTAAGATATAGTGCTTTTTTGAATGAACTTCCATTTTTATTCAATTTCCTATTTTGTTCAATTTCATTTTTTATTTAATTTCCAAATAATTCGTTAGGGTACATTGGTTTCTTGAATGAACTTTCAATTTTATTTTTATTCAACTTCCATTTTTATTCAATTTCCATTTCTGTTCAACTTCCTTTATATTTTTATTCAACTTCCTTTATATTTTTATTCAACTTCCATTTTTATTTTTATGCAACTTCCATTTTTATTCAATTTCTTTTTCTATTAAATTTCATTTTCTATTCAACTTCCATTTTTTATTTAATTTCCCTTTCTATGCAACTTCCATTTTTATTCAATTTCCTTTTCTATTCAACTTCCTTTTTTATTAAATTTCCAAATAGATAGTTTCCTAAATGAACTTCCATTTTTAATTTTATGCAACTTCCATTTTTATTTTTATTCAACTTCCATTTTTATTCAATTTTTAATTTTATTCAACTTCCATTTTTAATTTTATACAACTTCCATTTTTTAATTTTATGCAACTTCCATTTTTATTTTTATTCGACTTCCATTTTTATTCAATTTCCTTTTCTATTCAACTTCCATTTTTATTCAATTTCCATTTTTATTCAACTTCCTTTTTTATTAATTTTCAAATAGATCGCTAAGCTATAATGGTTTTCCAAACAGATCATTAAGGTATAGTGGTTTATTGAATGAACTTTCATTTTTATTTTTATTCAACTTCTATTTTTATTCAATTTCCTTTTCTATTCAACTTCCATTTTTATTTAATTTCCAAATAGATCTTTACGGTATAGTAGTTTCTTGAATGACCTTCCATTTTTAATTATATGCAACTTCCATTTTTATTTTTATTCAACTTCCATTTTTAATCATTAAGGTATAGTGGTTTCTTGAATGAACTTCAATTTTTATTTTTACTCAACTTCCATTTTTATTCAACTTTATTTTTTATTTAATTTCCAAATAGATTGTTAAGGTATTGTGGTTTTTTGAATGAATTGCCATTATTATTCAGTTTCTTTTTCTGTTCAACTTCATTTTTTATTTAGTTTCCAAATAGATCGTTAAGTTATAGTGGTTTCTTGAATTAAATTCCATTGTTAATTTTATGCAACTTCCATTTTTATTTTTATTCAACTACCTTTTTATTTGTACTTCAATTTTTATTCAATTTTCTTTTCTATTCAACTTCCATTTTTGTTCAACTTCTATTTTTCTTGAATTAACTTCCATTTCTATTCAACTTGCATTTTTATTTTTATACATCTTCCATTTTTAAATTTTATTCAATTTCCTTTTCTGTTCAGCTTGCTTTTTTTATTCAACTTTCTTTTTTCTTTTTATTCAACTTCCATTTTTAATTTTATGCTACTTCAATTTTTGTTCAACTTCCATTTTTATTTGTATTCAACTTTCATTTTTATTTTATTTTCTTTTTTATTCAATTCCCTTTTCTATTCAACTTCCTTTTTTATTTAATTTCCAAATAGATCGTTAATGCATAGTGGTTTTTTAAATTAACTTCCATTGTCAATTTTAGGCAACTTCCATTTTTATTCAACTTCCTTTTCTATTCAACTTCATTTTTTATTTTATTTCCAGATAGATCATTAGGGTATAGTGGTTTCTTGAATGAACTTCCATTGTTAATCTTATGCAACTTCCATTTTTTGTTTTTATTCAATTTTCTTTTTATTTTAATTCCAAATAGATCGTTAAGGTATAGCGGTTTATTGGATGAACTTCAATTTTCAATTTTATGCAACTTCCATTGTTAATTTTTATTTAACTTCCATTATTATTTTTTGCAAGTTCCATTTTTAATTTTATTCAACTTTTTTAGTTAATGAACTTCCATTTTTATTTAATTTTGAAATAGATCTTTATGGTATAGTGGTTTCTTGAATAAACTTCCATTGTTAATTTTAAGGAACTTCCATTTTTTATTCCATTTTTATTTACTTTCCTATTCTATTCAACTTCCTTTTATATTTAATTTCCAAATAGATCGTTAAGGTATAGCGCTTTCTTGAATAAACTTCTATTTTTATTTTTATGCAACTTTCATTTTTATTTTTATACAACTTCCATTTTTATTCAACTTCCTTTTTTATTTAATTTCCAAATAGATCGTTAAGGTATAGTGGTTTCTTGAATGAACTTCCATTTTTATTTTTATGCAACTTCCATTTTTATTTTTATACAACTTCCATTTTTATTCAACTTCCTTTTTTTTATTTAATTTCCAAATTGATCGTTAAGGTATAGTGATTTTTTGAATGAACTTCCAGTTTTATTTCTACTCAACTTCCTTTTTTTTATTTAATTTCCAAATAGATCGTTAAGGTATAGTGGTTTCTTGAATGAACTTCCATTTTTGTTTTTGTTCAACTTCAATTTTTATTCAATTTCTATTGAACTTCGATTTTCCTTTTTATACAACTTCCATTTTTATTCAACTTCCTTTTTTGTATTTAATTTCAAAATAGATCGTTAAGGTATAGTGGTTTCTTGAATGAACTTCCATTTTTATTTTTATTTTTATTCAACATCCATTTTTATTCAATTTCTTTTTCCCTTCAACTTCCTTTTTTATTTAAATTCCAAATAGATCTTTATGGTATAGTGAAAGCAAGTTGAATAGAAAAGGAAATTGAATAAAAATGGAAGTTGAATAGAAGAAGCCACTATACCTTAACGATCTATTTGGGTATTAAAGGAAAAAGGAAGTGGAATAGAAAGGAAAATTGAATAGAAAAAGAAGTTGCATAAAAATGAAAACGGATGTTGAATAAAAATAAAACTGAAAGTTCATTCAAGAAACCACTCTACCTTAACGATCTATTTGGAAATTAAATTAAAAAAAGGATGTTGAATAGAAAATAGAATTGAATAAAAATGGAAGTTGCATAAAAATAAAAATGGATGTTGCATAAAATTAACAATGTAAGTTTATTCAAGACACCACTATACCTTAACGATCTATTTGGAAAGTAAATAAAAAAGGTTCATTCAAGAAACCACTGTACCTTAACGAATTGTTTGGAAATTAAATAAAAAAAGAAGTTGAATAGAAAAGGAAGTTGGATAAAAATCGAAGTTGAATAAAAGTAAAAATGTAAGTTCATTCAAGAAACTAGTATACCATAAAGATCTATTTGACAATTAAATAAAAAAGGAAGTTGAATTGAAAAAAAAATTGGATAAAAATGGAAGTTGAATAAAAATAAAAATTGAAGTTGCATAAAATTGACAATGGAAGTTCATTCAAGAAATCACTATAACTTAACGATCTATTTGGAAATTAAATAAAAAAGGAAGTTGAATAGAAAATAGAATTGAATAAAAATGAAAGTTGAATAAAATAAAAATGCAATTTGCCTAAAATTAAAAATGGAAGTTAATTCAAGAAACCACTATACCTTAACGATCAATTTCGAAATTAAATAAAAAATGAAGTTGAATGGAAAAGAGAATTAAATAAAAATTGAAGTTGAATAAAAATAAAAATGAAGTTGAATAGAACAGGAAATTGAATAAAAATAAAAATGAAAGTTGCATAAAATTAAAAATTGAAGTTCATTCAAGAAACCACTCTACCTTAACGATCTATTTGGAAATTAAATAAAAATTGAAGTTGCATTGAAATAAAAATGGAAGTTGAATAAAATTAACAATGGAAGTTGAATAAAAATAACAATGGAAGTTGCATAAGATTAACAATGGAAGTTTACTCAAGAAACCACTATACCCTAACGATTTATTTGGAAATTCAGTAAAAAATGAAGTCGAATAGAAAAGGAAATTGAATAAAAATCGAGGTTCATTCAAGAAACCACTATACCTTAACGATCTATTTAGAAATTAAATAAAAAAGGAAGTTGAATAGAGAAGGAAATTGAATAAAAATGGAAGATGAATAGAAAAGAAATTGAATAAAAATAAAAATGGAAGTATGTTTTGAAAAGGTACATTTGTTGTATGTGTGGAAAATGGAAGAGAGTAGTGGGCTTAGTAAATTTATTTCCTAAGAAATTGTTAATGTTATGAAAGATTGGGAACGGGGGTTAATGAAAGGAAAAGAAAGATGAATCGCTTATAGCGTTGAATGAAATGGTTGTTTTCGAGAAAAGTTCATACATATATATATTTTGTATAAACTATCGCATTACTATTCTAGTACGAGAATGAGCGTTCATGATCATAGCTATCTGTAAGTTGTTATTGTTAAGGATCATGTTGAGACCCCTACTGGACTATATGTTCATCCCACGTTGTTGAATCTTTTTCAGGTGTTTAGCAGGATGTGCTACAAGATTTGGATCCTCTTATTTGTTGGCCATGGGGCCTCTTTGTTGTAGGCGGAATGCCATATATGTAAAAGGGTTGCACCCTTCATTTGATTATTTAATGTTGTAAGCCTGAGGGCAATTTATTTAGAATGCTCATGTTGTATTTAATTAGCATCTGAAAGAGAGAGCTGTTGTTCATTCCTTATAGTTGAACATTTGAGTTTATTTCTGCATGTTATCTCTGGAATTGAATTAAGTTAATGAACTTGGTAATGACTTCGAGTAATAAAAAGTGGGGTGTGACAGGTATAGTGGACCTTAACGATCTATTGGAAATTAAAGAAAAAAGGTAGTAGTGGTTTCTTGAATGAACTTCAATTTTTAATTTTATGCAACTTCCATTTTTATTCAATTTCCTATTCTATTCAACTTCCTATTCTATTCAACTTCAATTTTTTTTATTCAATTTTCAAATAGATCGTTAACGTATAGTGGTTTCTTGAATTAACTTCCATTGTTAATTTTGTGCAACTTCCATTTTTATTTTTATTCAACTTCCATTTTTATTCAATTTCATTTCTATTCAACTTCCTTTTTTATTTAATTTCCAAATAGAGCGTTATGGTATAGTGATTTTTTGAATGAACTTCCATTTTTAATTTTAGGCAAATTCAACTTCTAGTTTTGTTCAATTTTTTTTTTCTATTCAACTTCCTTTTTTTATTTAATTTCCAAATAGAACATTAAGGTATTATGGTTTCTTGAATGAACTTACATTGTTAATTTTATGAACTTCCATTCTTATTTTATTAACGATCTATTTGGAAATTAAATAAAATAGGAAGTTGAATAGAAAAGGAAATTGAATAAAAATGGAAATTAAATAAAAAAAAGAAGTTGAATAGAAAATAGAATTAACTAAAAAAGGAAGTTGAATAAAAATAAAAAAGAAAGTTGAATAAAAATAAAAATTAAAGTTACATAGAAAATAGAATTGAATAAAAATGGAAGTTGAATAGCAAAGGAAATTGAACAAAAACAAAAATGGAAGTTGAATAAAAATAAAAAAGGAAGTTGAATAGAAAATGGAAATTGAATAAAAATAAAAATAAAAATGGAAGTTGATTAGAAAAGGAAGTTGAATAAAAAAAAATGGAAGTTGCATAAAATTAAAAATTGAAGTTCATTCAAAAAAACCACTATACCATAACGATTTATTTGGAAATTAAATGAAAAAGGAAGTTGATTAAAAATGGAAGTTGCATAAAAATAACAATGGAAGTTCATTCAAGAAACCATATTACCTTAACGATCTATTTGGAAATTAAATAAAAAAATAAGTTGAATTGAAAAGAAAATTGAATAAAAATGTAAGTTGAATAAAAATATAAGTGGAAGTTCATTCAAGAAACCACTATACCTTAACGATTTATTTAGAAATTAAATAAAAAGGGAAGTTGAATAGAAAAGGAAATTGAATAAAAATGGAAGTTGAATAAAAATAAAAATCGAAGTTCATTCAAGAAACTACTATACCTTAACGATCTATTTGGAAATTAAATAAAAAAGGAAGTTGAATAGAAAGGGAAATTCAATAAAAATGAAAGTTGCATAAAAATAAAAATGAAAGTTCATTCAAGAAACCACTGTATCTTAACGATCTATTTGGAAATTAAATAAAAAAAGAAGTTCAATAGAAACGGAAATTGAATAAATGGAAGTTGAATAAAAATAAAAATGGAAGTTGCATAAAATTAACAATAAAAGTTTATTCAAGAAACCACTATACCTTAACGATCTATTTGGAAATTAAATAAAAAAGTAAGTTGAATAGAAAACAAAATTGAATAATAATGGCAGTTGCATAAAAAAGAAATTTGAATAAAAAATGAAAGTTGAATAAAATAAAAAAGGAAGTTGAGTAGAAAAGGAAACTCAATAAAAATGGAAGTTGAATAAAAGTAAAAAAGGAAGTTCATTCAGAAAACCACTATAACTTAACGATCTATTTGAAAATTAAATAAAAAAGGAAGTTGAATGGAAAATAGAATTGAATAGAAAAAGAAATTGAATAAAAAAAAAGTTGAATAAAAAATGGAAGTTGAATAAAAATAAAAATGAAATTTGCATAAAATTAAAAATTGGAGTTCATTCAAGAAACCGCTATACCTTAACGATCAATTTGGAATAAAAATGAAAGTTGAATAAAAATAAAAATGGATGTTACATAAAATTAAAAATGGAAGTTCATTCAAGAAACCACTATACCTTAACAATCTATTTGGAAATTAAAGAAAAAAGGAAGTTGAATAGAAAAGGAAATTGAATAAAAATATAAATTGAAGTTGCATAAAATTAATAATGGAAGTTCATTCAAGAAACCATAATACCTTAACGATATGTTTGGAAATTAAACAAAAAAAGAAAGTTGAACAAAAATAGAAATGGAAGTTCATTCAAGAAACCACTATACCTTAACGATTTATTTGGAAATTAAATAAAAATGGAAGTTGAATAGAAAATAGAATTGAATAAAAAAGGAAGTTGAAAAGAAATTGAAATTGGATAAAAATGGAAGTTTAATAGAAAAGGAAATTGAATAGAAATTGAAGTCGAATAAAAATAAAAATGGAAGTTGCATAAAATAAACCAGTATAACTTAACGATCTATTTGGAAATTAAATCCAAATTGATCGTTAACGTATAGTCGTTTCGCTAAGGTATAATGGTTTCTTGAATTAAAAATGGAAGTTGCATAAAAATAAAAATGGACGTTGCATATAATTAAAAATTGAAGTTGAATAGAGAAGGAAATTTAACAAAAAAGGTAGTTGAATAAAAATAAAAATACAAGTTGACTAAAAATAAAAATGGAAGTTCATTCAAGAAACCACTATACCTTAACGATTTACTTGGAAATTAAATAAAAAAGGAAGTTAAATAAAAAAGGAAGTTGAATAGAGAAGGAAATTTAACAGAAAAGGTAGTTGAATAAAAATAACAATGGAAGTTCATTCAAGAAACCACTATACCTTAACGATTTATTTGTAAATTAAAAAAAAAAAGAGGAAGTTGAATAGACAAGTAAATTTAATAAAAATAAAGTTAATTCAAAAAACAACTATACTTTAATGATCTATTTAGAAATTAAATAAAACAGGAAGTTGAATTGAAAAGTAAATTGAATAAAAATGGAAGTTGAATAAAAACAAAAATGGAAGTTAATCGAATAAACTACCATACATTAACTATTTATTTGGAAATTAAATAAAAGAGGAAGTTGAACAGAAAAGGAAATTGAATAAAAATGGAAGTTGAGTAAAAGGAAGTTGAATAGAAAAGGAAGTTGAATACAAATAAAAATGAAAGTTGCATAAAATTAACAATGTAAGTTCATTCAAGAAACCACTATACCTTAACGATCAATTTAGAAATTAAATAAAAGAGGAAATGGAATAGAAAGGGAAATTGTATAAAAATTGAAGTCGAATAAAAATAAAAATGGAAGTTGCATAAAATTAACAATGTAAGTTCATTGTTAATTGAATAAAACCATTATAACTTAATGATCTATTTGAAAATTAAATATAAAAGAAAGTTGAATAGAAAAGGAAATTGAATAAAAAAGGAAGTAGAATAGAAAATGAAGTTAAATAAAAAAGGACGTTGAATAGAAAAGGAAATTGAATAAATATGGAAGTTGAATAAAAATAAAAAAGGAAGTTAAATAAAAATAGAAGTTGAATAAATTCAAAATGGAAGTTGAATAAAAATGGAAGATGAATAAAAATAAAAATGGAAGTTACCTAAATTTAACAGTGGAAGTTAATTCAAGAAACCACTATACCTTAACGATCAATCTGGAAATTAAATAAAAAATGAAGTTGAATGGAAAAGAGAATTGAATAAAAATTGAAGTTGAATAAAAATGGAAGTTGAATAAAATAAAAATGCAAATTGCCTAAAATTAAAAATGGAAGTTAATTCAAGAAACCACTATACCTTAACTATGAATTTGGAAATTAAATAAAAAATGAAGTTGAATTTAAAAGAGAATTGAATAAAAATTGAAGTTGAATAAAAATAAAAATAAAGATGAAAGTTGCATAAAAATAAAAATGAAGTTGAATAAAAATGGAAGTTGAATAAAATAAAAATGCAAGTTGCCTAAAATTAAAAATGGAAGTTAATTCAAGAAATCACTATACCATAACGGTCTATTTAAAAATTAAATAAAAAAGGAAGTTGAATATAAAAGTAAATTGAAAAACTATGGAAGTTGAATAAAAATGAAAATGGAAGTTGCTTAAATTAACAATGTAAGTTCATTCAAGAAACCACTATACCTTAACGATTTATTTGGAAATTAAATAAAAATGAAGTTGAATAGAAAAGGAAATTGAATAGAAAATGGAAGTTGAATAAAAACGGAAGTTGCATAAAATTAAAAATTGAAGTTCATTCAAGAAGCCACTATACCTTAACGACCGATTTGGAAATTAAATAAAAAAGAGGAAGTTGAGTACAAAAGGAAATTGAATAAAAATAAAAGGAAATTGGATAAAAATGCAAGATGAAACCACTATAACTTAACGATCTATTTGGAAATTAAAAAAAAAGTGGAAGTTGAATAGAAAATGAAATTGAATAAAAATGGAAGTTGCCTAAAATTAACAATGGAAGTTCATTCAAGAAACCATTATACCTTAGCGATCTATTTGGAAATTAAATAAAAAAGGAAATTGAATAAAAAAAGGAAGTTAAAAAAGGAAGTTGAATAAAAATAAAAATCGAAGTTTATTCGAGAAACCACTATACCTTACGATCTATTTGGAAATTAAATAAAAAAGGACGTTGAATAGAAAAAGGAAGTTGCATAAAAATAAAAGTTGCATAAAATTAGCAAAAAAAAAGTTCATTGAAGAAAGCAATATACCTTAACGATCTATCTGGAAATTAAATAAAAAAGAAAGTTGAATAGAAAAGGAAATTGAATAAAAAAGGAAATTGAGTAAAAATAAAAATGGAACTTGCATAAAAATAAAACTGGAAGTTCATTCAAGAAACCACTATACCTTAACGATTTATTTGGAAATTAAGTAAAAAATGAAGTCGAATAGAAAAGGAAATTGAAATGAAAATAAAAATGGAAGTTCATTCAAGAAACCACTATACCTTAACGATCTATTTGGAAATTAAATAAAAAAAGGAAGCTGAATAGAGAAGGAAATTGAATAAAAATGGAAGTTGAACGAAAATTAAAATGGAAGTTGCATAAAATTAACAATGTAAGTTCATTCAAGAAAGTACTATATCTTAACGATCTATGTGGAAATTAAATAGAAAAGGAAATTGAATAAAATTCGAAGTTCATTCAAAAACCACTATACCTTAACAATCTATTTGGAAATTAAACTTTCTATTTCGAAATTGAATAAAAATAGAAGTTGCATAAAATTAAAAATGAAGTTGAATAGAAAAGGAAATTAAATAAAAAAGGAAGTTGAATAAAAATAAAAATGGAAGTTGCATAAATTTAAAACTGGAACTTCATTCAAAAAACCACTATACCTTAACGATCTATTTGGAAATTAAATAAAAAAATGAAGTTGAATAAAAAAGAAGTTGAATAGAAAAGGAAATTGGGTAAAAATGCAAGTCGAATAACATAAAAATTGAAGTTGTATAAAATAATAATGGAAGTTCATTTAAAAAACCACTATACCTTAACGATCAATTTGGAAATTAAATAAAAAAGGAAGTTAAATAGAAAAGGAAATTGAATAAAAATGGAAGTTGCATAAGATTAACAATGGAAGTTCAATCAAGAAACTACTATACATTAACAATCTATTTGGAAATTAAATAAAAAAGAAATTGAATAGAAAAGGAAATTGGATAAAAATGCAAGTCAAATAAAATAAAAATTGAAGTTGCATAAAATAATAATGGAAGTTCATTCAAAAAACCACTGTACCTTAACGATCAATTTGGAAATTAAATAAAAAAGGAAGTTAAATAGAAAAGGAAATTGAATAAAAATGGAAGTTAATTCAAGAAACCATTATACCTTAGCAATCTATTTGGAAAGTAAATAAAAAAATGAAGTTGAATAGAATAGGAAATTGAATAAAAAATAAAATAACAGTTTTATTTTTATGCAACTTCTTTTTCTATTTTTATTCAACTTCCATTTTTATTGAATTTTTTTTTTCTATTCAACTTCCTTTTTTTATTTAAGAAAAGAAACCACTATAACTTAACAATTTATTTGGAAATTAAATAAAAAAGGAAGTTGAATAAAAAAGAAAATTGAATAAAAATGGAAGTTGAATAAAATTAAGAATAGAAGTTGAATAAACTAAAAATGGAAGTTGCCTAAAATTAACAATGGAAGTTCATTAAAGAAACCACTATACCTTAACGATCTATGTGGAAATTAAATGGAAAAGGAAATTGAATAGAAATGGAAATTGCATAAAAATCGGAAGATGAATAAAAATGGAATTGAATAAAATAAAAATGGAAGTTGAATAAAAATAAAAATGGAAGTTGCATAAAATTAAAAATGGTAAGTTCATTCAAGAAACCACTATACCTTAACGATCTATGTGGAAATTAAATAAAAAAAGAAGTTGAATAGAAAATGAAATTCAATAAAAATAGAAGTTGAATAAAAATAAAAATAGAAGTTGCATAAAATTAACATTGGAAGTTCATTCAAGAAACCACTATACCTTAACGATCTATTTGGAAATTAAATAAAAAACGAAGATGAATAGAAAAGAAAATTGAATAAAAATGGAAGTTGAATAAAAATAAAAATGAAAGTTGAATAAAATAAAAAATGGAAGTTCATTCAAGAAATCCCTATACCTTAACGATCTATTTGGAAATTAAATAAAATAAAAATGGAAGTTAAATAAAAATAAAATTGGAAGTTGCATAAAATTAACAATGTAAGTTCATTTAAGAAACCACTTTACCTTAACGATTTATTTGGAAATTAAGTAAAAAATGAAGTGGAAGTTCATTCAAGAAACTAGTATACCATAACGATCAATTTGGAAATTAAATAAAAAATGAAGTAGAATAGAAAAAGGAAATTTGAATAAAAAAGGAAATTGAAAAAAAATCGGAAGGTGAATAAAAATAAAACTGAAAGTTGCATAAGATTAACAATGGAAGTTCATTCTAGAAACCACTATATCTTAACGATTTATCTATAAATTAAAAAAAAAAGGAAGTTGAATAAAAATAAAAATGGAAGTCGAATAAAAATAAAAATGGAAGTTAATTTTTATTCAACTTCCTTTTTTATTTAATACCCAAATAGATCTTTAAGTTATAGTGGTTTATTGAATGAACTTCAATTTTTAATTTTATGCAACTTCCATTTTTATTTAATTTCCTTTTCTATTCATCTTCCTTTTTTATTTAATCTCCAAATAAATTGTTAAGGTATAGTGATTTCTTGAATAAACTTCCATTTTATTCAATTTCCTATTATATTCAACTTTATTTTTTTATTTAATACCCAAATAGATCGTTAAGGTATTACGATTTCTTGAATGAACTTACATTATTAATTTTATGCAACTTCCATTTTTATCGTTAAGGTATAGTGGTTTCTTGAATGAACTTCCATTATTAATTTTATACAACTACCATTTTTAATTTTATGCAACTTCCATTTTTATTTTTATTCAACTTCAATTTTTATTCAATTTACTTTTCTATTCAACTTCCTTTTCTATTTAATTTCCAAATAGATCGTTAAGGTATGGTGGTTTCTTAAATGAACTTTCATTGTTAATTTTATACAACTTCCATTGTTAATTTTATTCAACTTCATTTTTTATTAAATTTTCGTTTCTATTCAACTTCCTCTTTTTTTTTTTAATTTACAAATAGATCGTTAAGGTATAGTGTTTTCTTGAATGAACTTCCAGTTCAACTTCCAAATAGATCGCTAAGGTATAATGGTTTCTTGAATTAACTTCCAATGTTAATTTTATGTAACTTCCACTTTTATTTTTATTCAATTTGCTTTTCTATTCAACTTCCTTTTTTATTTAATTTCGAAATAGATTGTTCAGGTATAGTGGTTTCTTGAATGAACTTCCATTTTTATTTAATTTCATTTTCTATTCAACTTCCATTTTTATTTAATTTCATTTTCTATTCAACTTCCTTTTTATTTAATACCCAAATAAACCGTTAAGGTACAGTGGGATATTGAATGAACTTTCCATTGTTAATTTTATGCAACTTTCATTTTTATTCAATTTTGCTATTCTATTCAACTTCATTTTTTTATTTACTTTCCAAATAGATCGTTAAGGTATAGTGGTTTCTTCAATGAACTTCCATTGTTAATTTTATGCAACTTCCAATTTAATTTTTATTCAACTTCAATTTTTATTCAATTTCTTTTCTATTGAACTTCCTTTTATATTTAATTTCCAAATAAATCGTTAAGGTATAGTGGTTTTTTGAATGAACTTCCATTTTAAATTTTATGCAACTTCCATTTTTATTCAATTTTCCTTTTTATTTAATTTCCAAATAGATCGTTAAGGTATAGTGATTTCTTGAATGAACTTCCATTTTTAATTTTATGCAACTTTCATTGTTATTTAATTTCCTTTTCTATTCAACTTCGTTTTTTATTTAATTTCCAAATAGATCGCTAAGGTATAGTGGTTTCTTAAATGAATTTCCATTGTTAATTTTATGCAACTTCCTTTTCTATTCAACTTCATTTTTTATTTAATTTCCAAATGGATCGTTAAGGTATAGTGGTTTCTTGAATGAACTTCCATTTTTAATTTTATTCAACTTCCATTTTTATTCAATTTCCTTTTCTATTCATCTTCATTTTTTATTTAATTTCCAAATAAATCGTTAAGGTATAGTGATTTCTTGAATGAACTTCCATTGTTAATTTTATGCAACTTTCATTTTTATTTTTATGCAACTTTCATTTTTATTTTTATTCAACTTTCATTTTGATTCAATTTCCTTTTCTATTCAACTTCCTTTTCTATTGAACTTCTTTTTTTTATTTAATTTCCAAATAGATCGTTAAGTTATAGTGGTTTCTTGAATGAAAACCACTATACCTTAACGATTTATTTAAGGAACTTCCATTGTTAATTTTATGCAACTTTCATTTTATTCAATTTCCATTTCTATTCAACTTCATTTTTTATTTAATTTCCAAATAGATTGTTAAATAAAAATTTAAATGGAAGTTGCATAAAATTAAAAATGAAAGTTTATTCAAGAAGCCACTATACCTTAACGATCTATTTGGAAATTAAACAAAAAAATGCCATTTTTATTCAATTTCCTATTCTTTTCAACTTCCTTTTTTATTCAATTTCCATTTCTATTCAACTTCCGTTGTTAATTTTATGCAACTTCCATTTTTATTTAATTTCCATTTCTATTGAGCTTCATTTTTTATTCAATTTCTATTCAATTTTATTTTCCATTCAACTTCCTTTTTATTTATTCAATATCCTTTTCTATTAAACTTCCTTTTTTATTTAATTTCGCTTTTTATTCAACTTCCGTTTTTATTTAATTTCCTTTTGTATTCAACTTCCATTTTTATTTGGAAGTTGAACAAAAATTGAAGTTGCATAAAATTAACAATGTAAGTTCATTCAATTTCCTTTTCTATTCAACTTCCCTTTCTATTCAATTTTCATTTTTATTTAATTTGCATTTTTATTCAATTTCAACTTCCATTTTTATTCAATTTCCTTTTCTATTCAACTTCTGTTTTTATTTAATTTTCAAATAGATCGTTAAGGTATAGTGGTTTCTTGAATAAATTTCGATTTTTATTTTTAGTCAACTTCCAAATAGAAAAATGAAGTTGCATGAAATTAACAATGGAAGTTCATTCAAGAAACCATTATACCTTAGCGATCTATTTGGAAATTGAATACAAAATGACGTTGAATAGAAAAGGAAGCTGAATAAAAATGGAAGTTCAATAAAAATAAAACTGGAAGTTGCATAAAATTAAAAATGGAAGTTGAATAGAGAAGGAAATTGAAAAGAAAATTGAATAAAAATGAAAGTTGAATGAACTTCCGTTGTTAATTTTAAAATTCAACTTCCATTTTTATTCAATTTCCTATTTTATTCAACTTCCTCTTTTTTTTAAATGAATAAAAATGACGTTGAATAAAAAAGGAAATTGGATAAAAATAAAAATGGAAGTTGGTTTCCTAAATGAACTTCCATTTTTAATTTTATTCAACTTCCATTTTTATTCAATTCCCATTTTTATTCAATTTCCCTTTCTATTCAACTTCCTTTTTTTTATTTAATTTTCAAATAGATCGTTAAGGTATAGTGGTTTTTTGAATGAACTTCCATTTTTAATTTTATGCAACTTCCATTTTTGTTCAATTACCTTTTCTATTCAACTTTCTTTTTTCATTTAATTTCCACACAGATCGTTAAAGTATAGTGGATCTTAACGATCTATTGGAAATTAAAGAAAAAAGGTATAGTGGTTTCTTGAATAAACTTCCATTGTTAATTTTATGCAACTTCCATTTTTATTTTTATTGAACAACAATTTTTATTCAATGTCCTTTTGCATTCAAGTTCCATTTTTTTTAAATTTCCAATAGATCGTTAAGGTCCACTATACCTTAACGATCTATGTGGAAATTAAATAAAAAAAGAAGTTGAATAGACAAGAAAATTGAATAAATATGGAAATTGAATAAAAACAAAAATAGAAGTGGCATAAAATTAAAAATGGAAATTGAATAAAAATTGAAGTTGAATAAAAATAAAAATGGAAGTTCATTCAAAAAACCATTATACCTGAACGATCTATTTAGAAATTAAATAAAAAAGAAAGTTGAAGAGAAAAGGAAATTGGATGAAAAAGGAAGTTGAATAAAAATAAAAATGGAAGTTGCATAAAATTAACAATGGAAGTTCATTTAAGAGACTACTATACCTTAACTATCTATTTCGAAAATAAATAAAAAATGAAGTTGAATAGAATAGAAAATTGAATAAAAATGGAAGTTGAATAAGAATAAAAATGGAAGTTGCCTAAAATTAACAATGGAAGTTAATTCAAGAAACCACTATACCTTAATGATCTATTTGGAAATTAAATAGAAAAGAAAATTGAATAGAAAAGGAAATTGAATAGAAATGGAAATTGCATAAAAATCGGAAGATGAATAAAAATAAAAATGGAAGTTAATTCAAGTAACCACTATACCTTAGCGATCTATTTGGAAATTGAATAGAAAACGGAAGTTGAATAAAAATAATAATAGAAGTTAATTTAAAAAACCACTATACCTTAACGATCTATTTGGAGATTAAACAAAAAAAGAAATTCAATAGAAAAAGAAGTTGAATAGAAAAGGAAATTGATTAAAAATAGAAATTGAATAAAATAAAAATTTAATAAAAAAAGGAAGTTGAATAAAAATAACAATGGAAGTTGAATAAAAATGGAAGTTGCAAAAAATTAAAAATGAAAGTTCATTCAAGAAACCAATATACCTTAACGATCTATTTGGAAATTAAATAAAAAAGGAAGTTTAATAGAAAAGGATATTGAATAAAAATTGAAGTTGAATAGAAAAGGATATTGAATAAAAATTGAAATTGAATAAAATGGAAATTTAATAAAAAAGGAAGTTGAATAAAAATAACAATGGAAGTTGAATAAAAATGAAAGTTGAATAAAAATAAAAACGGAAGTTGAATAAAAATAAAAATTGAAGTTCAGTCGAGAAACCACTATACCATAACGATCTATTTGAAAATTAAATAAAAAAAGAAGTTGAATAGAAAAGGAAATTAGATAAAAATGCAAGATGAATAAAAATAAAAATGGAAGTTGCATAAAATAAAAATGGAAGTTCATTCAAGAAACTCATATACCTTAACGATTTATTTGTAAATTAAAAAAAAGAGGAAGTTGAATAGAAATGGAAATTGAATAAAAATGCAAGATGAATAAAAAATAAAAATGGAAGTTACATAAGATTAACAGTGGAAGTTCATTCAAGAAACCACTATACCTAAACGGTCTATTTGGAAGTTGAATAAATGAGGAAGTTAAATAGAAAAGTTCATTGAATAGAAATGGAAGTTCAATAGAAATGGAAATTGAATAAAAATGAAAGTTGAATAAAAATAAAAATCAAAGTTCATAAAATTGAATATAACTTAACGATCTATTTGGAAATTAACTAAAAAAGGAAATTTAATAAAAATGGAAGTTGAATAAAAATGAAAGTTGAATAAAAAAGTAACTTGAATAAAAATAAAAATGGAAGTTGAATAAAAAAGGAAGTTGAATAAAAATGAAAGTTGAATAAAAATGGAAGTTGAATAAAAATAAAAATGAAAGTTGCATAAAACTAAAAAATGGAAGTTGCATAAAATTAACAATGGAAGTTCATTCAAGAAACCACTATACCTTAACGATCTATTTGGAAATTAAATAAAAAAGAAAGTTGAATACAAATGGAAGATGAATAAAAATAAAAATAAAAGTTGCATATAATTAAAAATGGAAGTTGAATAGAAAAGGAAATTGAATAAAAATTGAAGTTGAATAAAAATGCATAAAATGGAAGTTCTATAAAATTAAAAATGGAAGTTCATTCAAGAAACCTATATACCTTAACGATCTATTTGGAAATTAAATAAAAAAGGAAGTTGAATAGAAAATAGAATTCAATGAAAATGGAAGTTAAATAAAAATAAGGAAGAAAGTTAAATAAAAATGGAAGTTGCATTTTTTATTTTTATTCAACTTCCATTGTTAATCTTATGCAACTTCCATTTTTGTTTTTATTCAAGTTCCATTTGTATTCAATTATTTTCTCTCTTCAACTTCCATTTTTATTTAATTTCCATTTTTATTCAACTTCTATTTTTATTCAATTTCCTTTTCTATTCAACTTTCTTTTATATTCAACTTCCATTGTTAATTTTATGCAACATCCATTTTTATTTTTATTCAACTTCCATTTTTATTTAATTTTCTTTTCTATTCAACTTCTTTTTTTTTTGTTAATTTCCAAATAGATCGTTAAGGTATAGTGGTTTCTTAAATGAACTTCAATTTTTAATTTTATGCAACTTTCACTTTTATTTTTATTCAATTTCCTTTTCTATTCGACTTCCTTTTTTATTTAACTTCCAAATAGATCGTTAAGGTATAGTGGTTTCTTAAAAAAACTTCCATTGTAAGTTTTACGCAACTTCCATTTTAATTTTATGCAAATTCCATTTTTATTCAACTTTTAGTTTTATTTTTATGCAACTTCCATTTTTATTCAATTTCCTATTCTATTCAACTTCATTTTTTTATTTAATTTCCACATAATTCATTAAGGTATACTAGTTTCTTCAATTAACTTCCATTGTTAATTTTATGCAACTTCCATTATTATTTTTATTCAACTTCAACTTTTATTCAATTTACTTTTCTATTCAACGTCCTGTTTTATTTAATTTCCAAATAGAGCGTTAAGGTATAGTGGTTTCTTCAATGAACTTCCATTTTTATTTTTATTCAACTTCCATTTCTATTCAATTTCCTTTTCTATTCAATTTCCTTTTCTATTTAATTTCCAAATAGATCGTCAAGGTATAGTGGTTTCTTTTTTACTTAATTTCCAAACATATCGTTACGGTATAGTGGTTTCTTAAATGAACTTACATTGTTAATTTTATTCAACTTCCATTTTTAATTTTATGCAACTTCCATTTTTGTTTTTATTGAACAACAATTTTTATTCAATGTCCTTTTGCATTCAAGTTCCATTTTTTTTTTTTTTAATTTCCAATAGATCGTTAACGTCCACTATACCTTAACGATCTCTGTGGAAATTAAATAAAAAAAGAAGTTGAATAGACAAGAAAATTGAATAAATATGGAAATTGAATAAAAATGGAAGTTGCACAAAATTAACAATGTAAGTTCATTTAAGAAACCACTATACCTTAACGATCTGTTTGGAAATTAAATAAAAAAGTGTTAGGTTTTTATTGTTGGCAACCCTGTTTGACAAAACTCCTTTCAGATGTATTTATTTTCACACTTTTATTTCAGTGAGCCTATGAGTTTATTAGATGCAAATCCAAACCCGAATCGAGCCATGCAGAGAATTTTGTGATGTTAATGCTTTCAAGATTGCCACTTCGCTGATTATTACGGGGGTCGAGCTGACCGGTCAGCTCGCGGCCGAAGCAAAATGCAAAATTGCATTCAAAATTGCATTCAAAATTGCATGTCTGCCATTGGTCGCTCGAGCCAAGAAGATCTCACTCGAGCGAAGGTTTGCTCGCTCGATCCAAGGAGTTCTCGCTCGAGCCAAGGATTGCGTCCATACTAAAACCCGAAGAGTGTATTCTCGCCGAGCCAAGGATCCGTCGCCGAGCCAAGGCACTAGTAGAAATCATGAAAATTACTCTCCTCGCTCGAGCCAGAAAGCTTCGCCGGCGAGCCTCAGAATCCGGATTTCTCAAGGAGTTTGTTTTCTTCCCAATCTAGGATTACTTTTGGTTCTCTATAAATACTTGGTTTTCTCCCAAAACTAAGTAATTGATTAAAGTCCTCCAGATCTTCTTTTTGGTTCTTAAAGGTTTATATCTGGGGATATTTTGTTATTTTTTCTTTGATGTTTTGTTGAGTATTCAACTCATGATTTAAAGAGAGTACATCAAAGGTTTGTTTGTTATACACAAAAGAGAGAGTTGTTCTTCAGTTGTGAATTCTGAAGAATTCGAGCCTGAAGCTTTGGTGGAATCCGGAGTGGCTCATCAGAAAGACAATTCCGTGCTGAAGATGAGGTTGGAAGAGGCACATAGAGGTTGGTTCAATTAGGCGTTGTGGATTCGCTAGATAATTGAAAGTATACCTGTGTAATTCCTTTAATTCTTCTTAGTGGATTGTCTTGTGGCAGTTGCCCATGGTTTTTTTTATCACAATTGGAAGGTGTCCAATTGTGGTTTTTTCACGTAAAATCTTTGTGTTTCTTTCTCTTGATTGTTTGATTGGGATTGTTATATTTTGCTTAAAATTGGTACATAATCACAAGTCAACATCTAGGGTTTCTAGATTTTTTAAAAAGAAACCATTATACCTTAACGATCTATTTGGAAATGAAATAGAATAAAAATGGAATTGAATAAAAATAAAAATGGAAGTTGCATAAAATTAACAATGGAAGTTAATTCAAGAAACCATTATACCTTAACGATCTATTTGAAACCACTATACCCAACCACTATACCTTAACGATCTATTTGACAATTAAATAAAAAATGATGTTGAATGGAAAGGGAAATTGAATAAAAATGGAAGTTGAATAGAAAAGGAAATTGAATAAAAATGAAGTTGAATAGAAAAGGAAGTTGAATAAAAATGGATGTTGAATAAAAAGAAAAATGTATGTTGCATAAAATTAAAAATGGAGGTTCATTCGAGAAACCACTATCCCTTAACGATCTATTTGGAAATTAAATAAAAAAAGAAGTTCAATAAAAAAGGAAGTTGAATAGAAAGGGAAATTAACAATGGAAGGTCATTCTAGAAACCACTATACCTTAACAATTTATTTGGAAATTAAAAAAAAAAAGAAAAGAAGTTGAATAAAATAGGAAATTGATTAAAAACAGAAGTTGAATAAAAGTAAAAATGGAAGTTGCATAAAATTAAAAGTGGAGGTTCATTCAAAAAACCACTATACCTTAACGATCTATGTGGAAATTAAATAGAAAAGGACGTTGAATAAAAAAGGAAGTTCATTCAAGAAATAACATACCTTAACGATCTATTTGGAAATTAAATAAAAAAGGAAATTGAATAGAAAAGGAAATTGAATAAAAATGGAAGTTGAATCAATTTTTATAATTTTATGCAACTTCCATTTTCAATTTTTATTCAATTTCTTTTTTTATTTAATTTTCAAATAGACCGTTAAGGTAGAGTGGTTTTTTGAATAAACTTCCATTTTTAATTAAATAAACTTCAATTTTTAATTTTATGCAACTTCTTTTTTTGTTTAATTTCCAAATTGATCGTTAACGTATAAACATGGAAGTTGAATAGACAAGGAAATTGGATAAAAATGAAAGTTGAATAAAAATAAAAATGGAAGTTCATTCGAGAAACCACTATACCCTACAGATCTCTTTGGAAATTAAATAAAAAAAAATTGAATAGAAAGGGAAAATTGAATAAAAATGAAAGTTGAATAAAAATAAAAATGGAAGTTCTTTCGAGAAACCACTATACCTTAACTGTGATACCCCTGTCCTGTATTATGCTAAATTGGTCCTTAAATTGTTTATGATTATGTGTTTAGCATGGTTTTGTGTGCTATTATGTGATAATATGTGATTTTGAATTCGTATTTGTTCACCGTAGGAATATCTGTTTGACTATCTGCTTTGGAAATTAAATTGGAGGCCTTATCGGCCACAGAATCCAAAATTGATTGCGCCATTGTGATTGGCATAATTTTTAGAGCCTACGGTAGAATTTAATTGAAAATTTATTCTAGTCAATTTAAACTGATTAAAATGGTGAATTGAGAGCCCAAATATTTTATATTAAAATATTGTGTTAGTGGGGCATGTTGTATGGAGGCATTACACTCTCCTTAACTCATTTTGAGCTCAAAATCTGAGTTAGACCCTTGAGGAGAAGAGAGAGTCGGCTGTAGAGAGAGGGAGAGAAGAGAATTGAGCAAACTTAGCTCAAAGCTTGGGAATCTTGAAGATTATTCAAGTTTTGGTCATAGATTGTGAGAATCAAGCCTCTAGGTAAGTAAATTCATGGATGTTAAGTTGTAATTTTGTGAATTCAAGTTGGAATAATGGTCAAGAGCATGAATTAGTATGTATGTAAGAGGTGTGAGTCAAACATGTTGAATCTAAGGTCAATTAAGGCATGCATGCATGAAATTGCCATGGTCCTCCATGTTTAAGCTTAATGTGTGCAATCTATGTTGAATCTTGTTTGAAATCCATGTGTATGACCATCCCTTCACCAAATAAGTTGTGAATGATATGTATTTCTTGCATGCAAGAGTAGATCATGAAAGAGTGAGCTTTGCATGTTTGAATTTGAGCATGTTGGTGATGAGTTGATACATTTTGGGACATGCATGTAGACAAATCAAGAAATTGAGCTTCCTAATGTTGTAATTTGGGGTCTATGGCATGTTAGCATATGTATATGTGTGATTGGAGCCAAAATATGCAAGAAATGGAGGTGAAACATCGAAATTGGGCTCAAGAACAAAATCTGGGAAACCCAGAATTCTGGTGCCCACTCGAGCGGGGTAATGGCCGCTCGAGCGGAGAAATCGAGCTCCCAGCATATTTTCTGCAGACATGATGCTCGGCCGAAAGGAAGTTGGCGCCGAAAGGAGCTATGTGACATGAAGTCCGCCGGCGGAAGAATGCACGCCGAAGGATTGGAGGCAACCAAGATTAAGAGATTTTAAGGTCCGCTCGGCGAAGTCTACGCCGGCGGGGACCTGCTTCGAAATTTCGTTCTTGCATTTTATGTTCTGTTTTCCGTTCTCTTTCACTTGTAATCACTCTTAGGCATATGTTCAGCATTGTAAGTGAGTTAATGAGATAATAACAAAGCCTAAAGAGGAATATGTGAATTTTGAACGGATTGAATTGTTAGTGACCCTTTTATGTTCATGGCATGTGTAGGGTCGAGTTCCAGGGCGAACCAATCAACCGATCACTGTGAGTAATATCTTGACAAGATAATTGAAGTATATCGTCGTTCAATTGTTTACTTATATGTAAGTTTTGTATGTTCATAAATTTGAATGGCGAACAACGACCGATGGAAATGAGTAATTGGGCCAAAGGCCGATGGAAATGGATAAATGGGCCAAAGGCCGATGGAAACGGATAATTGGGCCAAAGGCCGATGGAAATGGATAATTGGGCCAAAGGCCGATGGAAATGAATAAATGGGCCAAAGGCCGATGGAAATGAACGATTGGGCCAAAGGCCGATTGATATGAATGACTGGGCCGAAGGCCATTTGTTGTATTGTTCCAATAATTGCTTACGTCGCTTGTTTATTTGATATTATTCACTGGGCATTCGCTCACGCTCATTCATGTAATTGTAGGTAAGCCAAGTGAGGTCCAACCCCAGCCCCAGTGAAGTCAGCCAGGAACAGCAGGAGTTTTGGGAGAGTCAGCCTTGGGTCTCACGCACGAGACCAAACCTTGCCCTTTTTGTTACTTGTTTATATTCTGTTTTGTTGGCAAGGATCTTGTGTATGTTGTATATAGTTGCTATGGGTTGACTCAGTTTAGATGATCCTGTCTGTAAAGAAGTTTATGCTACTGTACTTTGATGTGGGTTATTAACGTATATGTGCATGGGTTGTTTTAAAGTGCATATAAGCGCGGCTCTATGGACAAAGTTTTTGATCATTACTTCCGTTTGGCCCCTTTACTCTGACGAGTTATGTCTTACTTGTATGGAGGCCGTAAGTAATCTCAAGATTACTGGCCGGTTACGTCCTTAACCCACGGGGGCGGGTTAGGGTCGTGACAGAGTGGTATTAAACTTCAATTTTTATTAAATTTCCTTTTCTATTCAACTACATTTTTATTTTTATGCAACTTCCTTTTTTATTTAATTTCCAATTTTATGCAACTTCCATTTTTATTTTTATACAACTTCCATTTTTATTCAATTTCAATTTCTATTCAACTTTCTTTTTTATTTAATTTGCAAGTAGATCGTTAGGGTATAATAGTTTATTGGATGAACTTCCATTTTTAATTTTATTGAACTTCCATTGTTAATCTTATGCAACTTCATTTTTTTATTGAATTTTCAACTTCCTTTTTTATTTAATTGCCAAATAGATCATTAAGGTATAGTGGTTTCTTCATTGAACTTCAATTTTTATTTTTATTCAACTTCCATTTTTACCCAATTTCCTTTTCTATTCGACTTCATTTTTTATTTTATTTCCAAATAGATCATTAAGGTATAGTGGTTTTTTGAATGAACTTCCAATTTTTTTTATTTAATTTCCAAATAGATCGTTAAGGTATAGTGGTTTCTCGAAATTGAATAAACGGAAGTTGAATAAAAATGGAAGTTGAATAAAAATAAAAATCGAAGTTAATTCAATAAATATGGAAGTTCATTTTTTATTTAATTTCCAAATAGATAGTTATGGTATAGTGGTTTCTTGAATGAACTTCTATTTTTATTTTTGTTCAACTTCAATTTTTATTCAATTTTCTTTTCTATTCAATTTCCTTTTTTTATTTAATTTCCAAATAGACCGTTAATGCATAGTGATTTTTTGAATTAACTTCCATTGTTATTTTTATGGAACTTCTATTTTTATTTAATTTTCGAATAGATCGTTAAGGTATAGTGGTTTCTTGAATTAACTTCCTTTTTTAATTTTATGCAACTTCCATTTTTATTTTTATTCAACTTCATTTTTTATTCAATTTCCATTTCTATTCAACTTTCCTTTTTATTTAATTTCCAAATAGATCGTTAAGGTATAGTGGTTTCTTGAATGAACTTCCATTTTTGTTTTTATTCAACGTCCTTTTCTATTCAACTTCCTTTTTTTATTTAATTTCCAAATAGATCGTTAAGTTATAGTGGTTTATTGAATGAACTTCCATTGCTAGTTTTATGCAACTTCCTTTTTTATTTAATTTTCAAATAGACCGTTAGGGTATAGTAGTTTATTGGATGAACTTCAATTTTTAATTGTATGCAACATCCATTTTTATTTTTATTCAACTTCAATTTTTATTCAATTTACTTTTCTACTCATCTTTCTTTTTTATTTAATTTCCAAATAAATCGTTAAGGTATTATGGTTTTTTGAATGAACTTACATTGTTAATTTTATTCAACTTCCATTTTTATTTTTATTCAACTTCAATTTTTATTCAATTTCCATTTCTTTTCAACTTCCTTTTCTATTCAACTTCATTTTTTTATTTAACTTCCAAATAGATCGTTAAGGTATTATGGTTTTTTGAATGAACTTCTATTTTTATTTTTATTCAACTTCCATTTTTATTTTATGCAACTTCCACTTTTATTTTTATTCAATTCTATTTTCTATTGAACTTCATTTTTCTTTAATTTCCAAATTGATCGTTAACGTATAGTGGTTTCTTCAATGAACTTCCATTTTTATTTTTATTCAACTTCTAAGAAACCATTATACCTTAATGATCTATTTGGAGATTAAATAAAAAAGGAAGATAAATAGAAAAGGAAATTGAATAAAAAAGGAAGTTGAATACAAAAGGAAATTGGATAAAACTAGAAGTTGAATAAAAATAAAAAAGGAAGTTGCGTAAAACTTACAATGGAAGTTCTTTCAAGAAACTACTATACCTTAACGATCTATTGGAAATTAAAAAAAAAGAAGAAGCTGAATAAAAATGGAAGTCGAATAAAAATAAAATGGAAGTTGAATAAAAATAAAAACGGAAGTTGAATAAAAAAGAAACTTGAATAAAAATGGAAGTTGAATAAAAGTTGAAGTTGAATAAAAATAAAAATGGAAGTTGAATAAAAAAGAAACTTGAATAAAAATGGAAGTTGAATAAAAGTTGAAGTTGAATAAAAATAAAAATGGAAGTTGAATAAAAAAGAAACTTGAATAAAAATGGAAAGTGAATAAAAATGGAAGTTGCCTAAAATTAAAAAATTCAATAGAAATGGAAGTTGAATAAAAAAGGAAGTTGAATAAAAATAAAAATGGGAGTACATTCAAGAAAACACTATATCTTAACGATCTATTTGGAGATTAAACAAAAAATGAAGTTGAATAGAAAATAAAATTGAATAAAAAAGGAACTTGCATAAAAACGGAAGTCGAATAAAAATAAAAAAGGAAGTTTAATAGAAATGGATATTGAATAGAAAAGGAAATGGAATAAAAATGGGAGTTGAAAAAAAATAAAAATGGAAGTTGCATAAAATTAATAATGGAAATTCATTCGAGAAACCACTATACCTTAACGATCTATGTGGAAATTAAATAGAAAATGAAGATAGATAGAAAAAGAAATTGAATAAAAATTGAAGTTGAATAAAATTAAAAATGAAAGTTCATTCAAGAAACCACTATAACTTAACGATCTATTTGGAAGTTAAATAAAAATAAAAATGGTAGTTGAATAAGAATAAAAATGGAAGTTGCATAAAATTAAAAATGGAAGTTCATTCAAGAAACCACTATACCCTAACGATCATTTAATTTCCAAATAGATCGTTAAGGTATAGTGGTTTCTTCGATGAACTTCCATTTTTATTTTATGCAACTTCAATTTTTATTTTGTGCAACTTCCATTTTTATTTTTATTCAACTACCATGGTTATTCAATTTCCATTTTTATTCAACTTCCATTTTTTTTTAATTTCCAAATAGATCGTTAAGGTATAGTGGTTTCTTGAATGAACTTTTATTGTTAATTTTATGAACTTCCATTTTTATTTTTATTCAACTTCCATTTCTGTTCAACTTCTATTTTCTATTCAACTTCCTTTTTTATTTAATTTCCAAATAGATCGTTAATGCTTAGTGGTTTCTTGAATGAACTTTCAATTTTAATTTTATTCAACTTCCTTTTTTTATTTTTATTCAACTTCTATTTTTGTTCAACTTCCTTTTTTATTCGACTTCATTTTTATTTAATTTCAACTTCTCTTCAACTTCCATTTTTATTAAATATCCTTTTCTAATTCAACTTCCATTTTTATTCAACTTCCACTATCCCTTAACGATCTATTTGGAAATTAAATAAAAAAGGATGTTGAATACAATTAAAAAAGGAAGTTGAATAAAAATGGAAGTTGAATAAAAATGAAAATTGAATTAAAATGAAAGTTGCATAAAATTAACAGTGGAAGTTCATTCAAGAAACCACTATAACTTAACGATCTATTTGGAAATTAGATAAAAACGGAAGTTGAATAAAATTAAAAATTGAAGTTCATTCGAGAAACCACTATCCCTTAACGATCTATGTGGAAATTAAATAAAAAAAGAAGTTGAATAAAAATAAAAATAGAAGTTCATTCAAGAAACCAGTATACCTTAACGATCTATCTGTAAATTAAATAAAAAGGAAGTTGAATAGAAAAAGAAATTGAATAAAACAGGAAGTTAAATAGAATAGGAAATTAAATAAAAAAGGAAGTTGAATAGAATAGGAAATTGACTAAAATTGAAGTCGAATAGAAAAGGAAATTGAATAAAAATGGAAGTTGAATAAAATTAAAAATGATAGTTGCATAAAATTAACAATGGAAGTTCTTTCAAGAAACCATTATACCTTAACGATCTATTTGGAAATTAAATAAAAAAGAAAGTTGAATAGAAATGGAAATTGAATAAAAATGAAAATGGAAGTTGCACAAAATTTAAAATGGATGTTCATTTAATAAACCACTATAACTTAACGATCTATTTGGAAATTAAATAAAAAAAGGAAATTGAATAAAAATTGAAGTTGAATAGAATTAAAAATCGAAGTTGAATAAAAATGGAAATTAAATAAAAAAGGAAACTGACTACAAAACGAAATTGAATAAAAATGGAAGTTCATTCGAGAAACCACTATACGTTAATGATCTATTTGGAAATTAAAGAAAAAAGGAAGTTCAATCGAAAAGGAAATTGAAGAAAAATGGAAGTTGCATAAAATTAAAAATGGAAGTTCATTGAAGAAACCACTATACCTTAACGATCTATTTGGAAATTAAATAAAAAAAAGGAAGTTGAATAGAAAACAAAATTGAAGAAAAATGGAAGTTGAATAGAAAAGAAAATTGAATAAAAAAAACCACTATACCTTAACGATCTATTTGGAAATTAAATATAAAAGGAAGTTGAATAAAAATGGAAGATGAATAAAAATAAAAATGGAAGTTGAATAAAATTAAAAATGGAAGTTCATTCAATAAACCACTATACCGTAACGATTTATTTGAAAATTAAGTAAAAAATGAAGTCGAATAGAAAATGAAATTGAATAAAAATGGAAGTTCATTCAAGAAGCCACTATACCTTAACGATCTATTTCGAAATTAAATATAAAAGGAAATTGAATAGAAAAGGAAATAAAATAGAAAAGAAAGTTGAATAGAAAAGAGAATTGATTAAAAATGGAAGTTCAATAAAAATAAAACTGGTTTCTTCAATTAACTTCTATTTTTAATTTTATGCAACTTCCATTTTTATTTTTATTCAACTTCTATTTTTATTTTTATTCATTTTCTTTTTTTTATTCAACTTCCATTTTTATTTTTATTCAATTTTTTTTTTCTATTCAACTTCATTTTTTTATTTAATTTCCAAATAGATTGTTAAGGTATAGTGGTTTCTTGAATGAACTTCGATTTTTATTTTTATTCAATTTCCTTTTCTATTCAACATCCTTTTTTATTTAATTTTCAAATAGATCGTTAAGGTATAATGGTTTCTCGAATGAACTTCCATTTTTAATTTTATGCAATATCCTTCTTCAATGAACTTCCATTGTTAATTTTGTGCAATTTTCATTTTTATTTTTATTGAACTTCCATTTTTATTCAATTCTATTTTTTATTCAATTTCCATTTCTATTCAACTTCCTTTTTTATTTAACTTCCATTTTTATTTTTTACTCAACTTCCATTTGTATTCAATTTCCACTTCCATTTTTATTCAATTTCCTTTTCT
Source organism: Camellia lanceoleosa (assembly GCA_025200525.1). Lineage (NCBI taxonomy): Eukaryota > Viridiplantae > Streptophyta > Magnoliopsida > Ericales > Theaceae > Camellia > Camellia lanceoleosa. Next base: position 1,644,769 of record JANUSC010000024.1, read on the forward strand.
ATTCCACTTCTTTTTTTATTTAATTTCCAAATAGATCGTCAAGGCATAGTGGTTTCTTGAATAAACTTCAATTTTTAATTTTATGCAACTTATATCGATTTTTATTCAACTTCCATTTTTATGCAATTTTCTTTTCTATTCAACTCCTTTTTTTTGTTTAATTTCCAAATAGATCGTTAAGGTATAGTGGTTTTCTGAATGAACTTCCAATTTTATTTTTATTCAACTCCCATTTTTATTTAATTTCCAAATAGATCGTTAACGTATAGTGGTTTCTTCAATGAACTTCCATTTTTAATTTTTTGCAACTTCCATTTTTATTTTTATTCAACTTCCATTTCTATTTAATTTCCACATAGATCGTTAAGGTATAGTAGTTTATTGGATGAACTTCAATTTTTAATTTTATTCAACTTCCATTTTTATTTTTATTCAACTTCCATTTTTATTTTTATTCAATTTCCTATTCTATTCAACTTCCACGTTTTATTTTATTTCAATTTCATTTTCTATTCAACCTCTTTTTTTATTTAATTTCCAAATAGATCGTTAAGGTATAGTGGTTTCTTGAATGAAATTCCATTGTTTATTTTAGGCAACTTCCATTTTTATTTCTGTTCAACTTCCATTTTTATTCAATTTCCTTTTCTATTTTTATGCAACTTTCATTTTTATTCAACTTCATTTTTCATTTAATTTCCAAATAGATTGTTAATGTATAGTGGTTTCTTCAATGAGCTTTTATTGTTAATTTTACGCAACTTCCATTTTTAATTTTATGCAAATTCCATTTTTATTCAACTTCCATTTTTATTTTTATGCAACTTCCACTTTTATTCAACTTCATTTTTTATTCAGCTTCCAAATTTTTTATTCAATTTCCTTTTCTATTCGACTTCCATTTTTATGCAACTTCCGATTTTATTAAATTTCATTTTCTATTCAACTTCCGTTTTTATTCAATTTCTAAATAGATCGTTAAGGTATAGTGGTTTCTTGGATGAACTTCCATTGTTAATTTTATGCAACACCCATTTTTATTCAACTTCCTTTTTTATTTAATTTCCAAATAGATCGTTAAAAGATATAGTGCTTTCTTGAATGAACCTCCTTTTTTTATTTTTATTCAACTTCCATTTCTATTCAACTTCCTTTTTTATTTTTATTCAACTTCCATTTTGATTCAACTTCAATTTTTATTCAATTTCCTTCTCTATTCAACTTCCTTTTCTATTCAACGTCCTTTTTACTTAATACCCAAATAGATCGTTAAGGTATAGTGGTTTCTTGAATGAACCTCAATTTTTAATTTTATGCGACTTTCATTTTTATTCAACTTCCATATTTATTCAATTTCCTTTTCTATTCAACGTCATTTTTTATTTAATTTCCTTTTCTTTTCTATTTAGCTTCCATTTTTATTCAACTTCCTTTTTATTTAATTTCCAAATAGATCGTTAAATTATACTGGTTTCTCGAATGAACTTCCATATTTAATTTTATGCAACTTCCATTTTTATTTTTCTTTAACTTCAATTTTTATTCAATTTGTTTTTCTATCTATCTTTCTTTTTTATTTAATTTCCCAATAGATTGTTAAGGTATAGTTGTTTCTTGAATGAACTTCCATTTTTAGTTTTATGCAACTTCCATTTTTATTCAATTTCCTTTTCTATTCGACTTCATTTTTTATTCAATTTCCAAATAGATCGTTAAGGTATAGTGGTTTCTTGAATGAACTTCCATTTTTATTTTTATGCAACTTCCATTTATATTTTTATTCAACTTCCATTTTTATTCAATTTTCTTTTCTATTCAACTTTCTTTTTTATTTAATTTCCAAATAGATCGTTATGGTATAATGGTTTCTTAAATGAACTTCCATTGTTAATTTTATGCAACTTCCATTTTCATTCAACTTCCTTTTTTATTTAATTTCCAAATAGATCGTTAAGGTATAGTAGTTTCTTGAATGATCTTCGGTTTTTATTTTTATTCAACTTCCATTTTTATTTAATTTTTTTTTCTATTCAACTTCCTTTTTTATTTAATTTCCAAATAAATCGTTAAGGTATAGTGGTTTCTTTAATGAACTTCCGTTTATATTTTTATTCAACTTCCATTTTTATTCAATTTTCTTTTCAATTCAACTTCTTTTTTATTTAATTTCCAAATAGATCGTTAAGGTATAGTGGTTTCTTGAATGAACTTCAATTTTTAATTTTATTCATCTTCCGATTTTTATTCAATATCATTTTCTATTAAACTTCCTTTTTTTATTTAATTTCCAAATAGATCGTTAAGGTATTATGGTTTCTGGAATGAACTTCCATTGTTAATTTTATGCAATTTTCATTTTTATTCAATATCATTTTTTATTCAATATTGCTTTTTATTCAATTTCCTTTTCTATTCAACTTCCTTTTTTACTCAATTTCCAAATAGATCGTTAAGGTATAGTGGTTTATTGAATGAACTTCCATTTTTAATTTTATACAACTTTCATTTTTAATTATATTTAACTTCCATTTTTATTCAATTTCCTTTTCTATTGAACTTCCTTTTTTATTTAATTTCCTAGTAAATCGTTAAGGTATAGTGGTTTCTCGAATGAACTTCCATTTTTATTTTTATTCAACTTCCATTTTTATTCAACTTCCTTTTCTATTCAACTTCCTTAACGATCTATTTGAAAATTAAATAAAAAAGTAAGTTGAATAGAATAGGAAATTGAATAAAAATGAAAGTTGAATAGAACATGAAATTGAATAACAATGGAAGTTGAATAAAAATAAAAATGAAAGTTGAATAAAATTAACAATGGAAGTTTATTCAAGAAACCACTATACCTTAACGATCTATTTGAAAATTAAATAAAAAAAGAAGTTGTATAAAATAAAAATGGAAGTTGAATAAAAATAAAAATGGAAGTTGCATATAATTAAAAATTGAAGTTCATTCAAGAAACAACTATACCTTAACGATCTATTTGGAAATTCAATAAAAAAGGAAGTTGAATAGAAAAGGAAATTGAATAAAAAAGAAATTGAATAAAAATGGAAATTAAATAAAAATGGAAGTTGAATAAAAATAACTTCCATTGTTAATTTTAGGCAACTTCCATTTTTATTTTTATTGGAAATTAAATAAAAAAAAAGAAGTTGAATAGAAAAGGAAATTGAATAAAAATGGAAGTTGAACAAAATTAAAAATGGAAGTTCATTCTAGAAACCACTATACCTTAACGATCTATTTGGAAATTAAATATAAAATGAAGTTGAATAGAATAGGAAATTGAATAAAAATGGAAGTTCTTCCAAGTAAATCGTTAAGGTATAGTGGTTTTTTGAATTAACTTCCATTTTTATTCGACTTCTATTTTTATTCAATTTCCTTTTCTATTCAACTTCCATTTTTGTTCAATTTCATTTTCTATTCAACTTCCTACACATGACCTGGAGTTAGCAGCAGTGATCTTTGCCTTGAAGATTTGGAGGCACTACCTTTATGGTGAGAGGTTCGAGGTGTTCTCGGACCATAAGAGTTTGAAGTATCTGTTCACACAGAGAGACTTAAATTTGAGGCAGAGAAGGTGGATGAAGTTCATTGAGGACTACGATTTTGAGTTGCACTATCACCCGGGAAAGGCCAATGTTGTGGCCGATGCCTTTAGTAGGAAATCCATTAGTGATGTAGCTTGTATAGCCATCCGGGATTAGGAGATGTTGGGGGCACTTGGCGAGTTCGATTTACTTTGGGGCGAATCTGTTGAGGCTGCGGCCTTGTTTTCTGTTGTTGCGTAGCCTACACTTGTGACTCGAGTGTTAGAGGCACAGGGAGGTGACCTTGAGGTAGAAGCCCTCCGGGAGAAGATCCCCGGTGGGAAGGTTGAGAAGGGTTTGTTTGTGTATCCCGACCAGAGTTTGAGATACCGAGACCGTTTGTTTGTGCCGGAGTCTTGCCGAGAGGAGGTACTCCAAGAGTTTCACTATTCACGCCTTGCGGTGCATCCGGGAGGCACTTAGATGTATCGGGATTTGGGTTGCCAGTTTTGGTGGCGGGGTATGAAGAAGGATGTGGCAGTGTTTGTGTCTAAGTGCCTTACTTGTCAGCAAGTGAAGGCCGAGCATCAGAGGCCAGCGGATTTGTTACAACCCTTGCCTATTGCCGAGTGGAAGTGGGTGCATGTCACCATGGATTTTGTTGTAGGTCTTCCGAGGACTCAGCGGGGTAGTGATGCTATTTGGGTGGTTGTAGACCGGTTGACTAAGTCGGCGCACTTTATCCTTATGCGCACGAGAGATTCGGTAGATCATCTTGCCGATTTGTATATTTGGGACATAGTGAGATTACACGGGGTCCCAGTAACGATTGTCTCAGATAGAGACCCTCGTTTTACTGCTAGGTTGTGGTAGAGTTTGCAGAGTGCCTTGGGTACTAAGTTGACCTTTAGTACGGCTTATCATCCTCAGATTGACGGGCAGTCCGAGCGTACTATTTAGATTCTTGAGGATATGCTTCGAGGTTGTGTCCTTGACTTTAGTGGGACGTGGGAGAGGCACTTGCCCTTGGTGGAGTTTGCCTACAACAACAGTTTTCAATCGAGCATCGGCATGGCATCGTTTGAGGCCTTGTATGGCCGACCTTGTAGGTCTCCAGTTTGTTGGGCCGAGGTGGGGGATGCACCTTTGTTGGGCCCGGAGTTGGTGAGGGAAACGACGGAGAAAGTTGAGCTTATCCGTACAAGGCTTGTTACAGCCCAGAGTCGTCAAAAGAGTTATGCCGACCATAGGATGAGGCCTTTGGCATTTGAGACGGGTGATCATGTTTTCTTGAAAATATCACCTAGGCGAGGTTTGATGAGGTTTGGGAAGAGCGGGAAGTTATCCCCTCGGTTTATCGGTCCCTTTGAGATCCTTGGGAGGATTGGAGAGGTTGCTTATTGGTTGGCCTTGCCATCGCAGTTGTCCGGGGTTCATGACGTCTTTCATGTTAGTATGCTTTGGAAGTATGAGCCGGATCCATCATACGTGTTGGATTGGACCGACTTAGAGGGAGACGAGGATGCCTCGTATGAGGAGAGACCGGTTCGGGTCTTGGATAGGCGGGATCAAGTCTTGCGAGACAAGACCATTCCCTTGGTAAAGGTTTTGTGGAAACATCACGGAGTGGAAGAAGCCACTTGGGAACGTGAGGTGGAGGTCTGCGATAAATATCCAGACACGTTTGTTGATGTATAATCATATATTGAAATTATGTAATATTGTTGAACTTTAAGAGCATTACATATGTCTTAAGTTGTAAAACATTGTATATGTTTTGGTTTATGGAAGTTTAATGTAACTTTGCATATGTTGGATGTATTATAGAAATGGATATATATCATGAATATTAAATATGATATGGAATGTCGAATGTGGTATTGAAATTTGTGGAATTTCAAGGAATGCATATCTATAATGCATGTTGTGGAAAATGTTGTAATTTGCCTCTTGGAAAATGAGCGGGTCATTCTGCGCTCGAGCGGAGTTTGGTTTTTGGTTGTCCGCTCGAGCGGGCATTCTTGCGCTCGAGCGGGGTTTACACACTCCCAGTATTTCGTGCCTCTGCAAAACTTCTGCAGGTGTGTTTTTCACGCTCGAGCGGGTTTCTTTACGCTCGAGCAGGTCGCGCTCGAGCGGGTATGTTGGCGCTCGAGCGGGTAGTGCTTTGTCTGTGAAAGTTCTGGGAGGGGGAAATCTACGCTCAAGCGGACTGGTTTTCGCGCTCGAGCGGATGTACTTTATTCTTGTGTCTTGACGATCGAGCAGGCCTTCTTGCGCTCGAGCGTGTCCAGATTTTGTGCTTGACACTTGAGCGTTCTATTCTCCGCTCGAGCGAGAGTGTCGTATATCAGATGGCAGCTAGGCATTTTTGAATCACTTTTTACATTCACTCTCTCTCTCTTACTTTCTAAAAGCTATTTTTGAGAGCTCCTCTCTCTAGAATCTCCCTTCTCTCTAGGGTTTGATCTAGTTGGAGTGTTTCCCTATCCTTCGGCCTTTGTAAAAAGTGTGTTGATCGTCGAGGGCTACGTTTTGATCTGAGAAATTGTTGATTTGGAGCACTTTGAATTTCTCCATCTCCTCCGTTCGAGCTCTAACTTCGAGGTAGGGATATCCTACTCCATCTTATGAGCTTTGTCTTTGGATTTTAGTATTTCGATATGTTGGGGGTTGTTGGGTAATTTCGAGAAAGTTTGGGGCCATTGTGTAATTTTCAAAAGAGGGGTTTTCAAAGTTTAAAACCTTTATGTATGTAATACATGGGAAAATGGACCTGGTGTTGGATTTTGATGAAAATGGAACCTTTGGGTTGGCGTTGTAATTATGGAAAAAAAACCCTAATTGCATGATAAATTAATTGGTATAATTAATTTTGGGAAATGAGAAATTGAATAGGAGATATTCAAATTGGAATGGTATGGGATTAAAGGGGTGTAGTCGGATTAATATATCGCTCACCTAGGCAAATGTTGATAATTTATCCATTTGGTGCATTTATTTTCTGTTTAGAAATAACTGCTTTGGGCTATCGGTGGATGATAGTCTTGATTGTTGTAGACAATGCATGATGATTAGGCAAACTAAAACTAATCAATGGAATGTGTCATCAAGTATGACGGTTGAAAAATACATTAACCTTATGTATTGATTGATTATGTATATGATCTGTGTTTATATACATTGTGTTGTGTGGGAGGAGATAGGGGATGTACTCCACGGTTTAGCGGAAGATAGGGGATGGACCTCTAAACCGGAATTTGTGTGACATTGATATAGCACTACAATGTGTATCATGGTGAAGTATGGAAGTGTTTGTTTGATTTGATATAGCACTAAAATGTATATAATTATCAATTGTGAAATATAGAAGTGTTTCTATGTTATATTGATACAGCACCAAAATGTGTATCACTTGTGAAGTAAGGAAGTGGTTTATGTGCTATTGATATAATACCAAAATGTGTATCTGTCATGAATTTCGAAAGTGTTTTAGTAATGAGTTATAATCTCATTAAATTATTTGGCCAAGTTCTGAGCCTTGTTTTCAAACTCAAAGTTGAATAAGAAATGGAAAGTGAAATAGAACATGGATATGATTGTCATGAAACGGTAATATGGCATGAGTTGAAATATAAGTATGGACCACCTGTTGAATGCTATTATTTTAGTCATTGTTTATAGTTGGTTTAGTATATTTTTACTGGGCTGTGGCTCACCCTATATGGGACATCATTTTCAGGTACAGGTAGCATGCCACCTCCAAGGACGTAGCTTGGGAGGCTTAGTGGCTGAGACTACTTTTGTTGTTTTGTTGTATTACATGTATATCAAGCCAAGGGCTTTCTTTGTATAGAGTTAGCACTCTGTTTTTGTAACCAAGTGTTGACATGGAAAGTTGTAAGCCCATAGGGCATTTACTTTTGTTGTCAACATGTAATACATTTTGTAATGATTACTCTGATGGAATATGTTTATGCTTCATTCTCTTATGTCTAAGCATGCTATTGTTGGATGATTTATGGGTTTATTTTGAGGGCGTTACATAATTTTATGCAACTTCCCCATTTTTTAATTTTATGCAACTTCCATTTTCTATTCAACTTCCTTTTTTTTTTTTTTTTTTCTTTATTCAATTTCCTTTTCTGTGCAACTTTCATTTTTAATTATATACAACATCCATTTTTGTTTTTATTCAATTTTCATTTTATTCAATTTCTATTTTTATTCAACTTCCTTTTATATTTAATTTTCAAATAGAAGTTGAATAGAAAAGGAAATTGGATAAAACTAGAAGTTGAATAAAAATAAAAATGGAAGTTGTGTAAAACGTACAATGGAAGTTCTTTCAAGAATCCACTATACCATAATGATCTATTTGGATCAACTTCCATAGTTATTTTTATTCAACTTCCATTTTTATTCAATTTTCTTTTCAATTCAACTTCCATTTTTATTTAATTTCCAAATAGATCGTTAAGGTGTAGTGGTTTCTATTCAACTTCATTTTTTTATTTAATTTCCAAATAGATCGTTAAGGTATAGTGGTTTCTTGAATGAACTTCCATTTTTAATTTTATGCAACTTCCATTTTTATTCAATTTCCTAATCTATTCAACTTCCTTTTTTATTTAATTTCCAAATAGATCGTTAAGGTATAGTGGTTTCTTGAATGAACTTTAATCTTTAATTTTATGCAACTTCCATTTTTATTTTTATTCAACTTCCTTTTTTATTTAATTTCCAAATAGATTGTTAAAGTATATTGTTTCTTGAATGAACTTCCTTTTTTAGTTTTATGCAACTTCCATTTTTATTCAATTTCCTTTTTTATTCGACTTCATTTTTTATTCAATTTCCAAATAGATTGTTAAGGTATAGTGGTTTCTTGAATGAACTTCCATTTTTAATTTTATGCAACTTTTACTCAACTTCCATTGTTAATTTTATGCAACTTTCTTTTATTTTTACTCAACTTCCATTTTTATTTAATTTCCTTCTTTATTCGACTTCCATTTTTATTCTATTTCCTTTGTATTCAATTTCATTTTCTATTTAATTTCCTTTTTTATTTAATTTCCAAATAGATCGTTAAGGTATAGTGGTTTTTTGAATGAACTTCCATTTTTAATGTTACGCAACTTCCATTTTTATTCAATTTTATTTCTATTCAACTTCCTTTTTTATTTAATTTGCAAATAGATCGTTGAGGAATAGTGGTATCTTAAATGAACTTCGATTTTTAATTTTATGCAACATCCATTTTTATTCAATTTCCTTCTCTATTCAACTTCTTTTTTTCTTTAATTTCCAAATAGATCGTTAAGGTATAGTGGTTTCATGAATGAACTTCCAGTTTTATTTTTATTCAACTTCCATTTTTAATTTCATGCAACTTCCATTTTTGTTTTTATTCAATTTCCTTTTCTATTTTACTTCCTTTTATATTTAATTTCCAAAATAGATCGTCAAGGTATGTTGTTTCTTGAATGAACTTCCATTGTTAATTGTATACAACTTCCATTTTTATTCAATTTCCTTTTCTATTCAACTTCCTTTTTTATTTAACTTCCTTTTTTTGTTTAATTTCCAAATAGATAGTTATGGTATAGTGGTTTTTTAAATGAACTTCCAATGTTAATCTTATGTAACTTCTATTTTTATTTAATTTCCTTTTGTATTCAACTTCCATTTTTTATTAAATTTCCAAAAAGATCGTTAAGATATAGTGGTTTTTTAAATGAACTTCCACTTTTAATTTTATTCAACTTCCAATTTTATTCAATTTGTTTTTCTATCTATCTTAAATAAAAAAGAAAGTTGAATAAAAAAGGAAGTTGAATAAAAATAAAAATGGAAGTTGTGTAAAATGGATGTTGAACAAAAATGGATGTTGCAAAAAATTAAAAATGGAGGTTAATTCGAGAAACCACTATCCCTTAATGATCTATTTGGAAATTAAATAAAAAAAGAAGTTGAATAGAAAAGGAAGTTAAATAGAAATGGAAGTTGAATAAAAATAAAAATCAAAGTCGCATATAATTAAAAATTGAAGTTTATTCAAGAAACCACTATACCTTAACGATCTATTTGGAAATTAAATAGAAAACGAAATTGAATTAACTTACTTTTCTATTCAACTTCTTTTTTTATTTAATTTCGAAATAGATCGTTAAGGTATAGTGGTTTCTTGAATGAACTGCCGTTTTTAATTTTATGCAACTTCCATTTTTGTTCAAGAAACCACTATACCTTAACGATCTATTTGGAAATTAAAAAAAAGAGGAAGTTGAATAGAAAATGAAATTGAATAAAAACGGAAGTTGAATAAAAAGAAAAATGAAAATTGCATAAAAATAAAAATGGAAGTTCATTCAAGAAACCACTATACCTTAACGATCTATTGGAAATGAAAAAAAAAAAAAGAAAGTTGAATAGAAAAGGAAATTGAGTAAAAATTGAAGTCGAATAAAAATAAAAATTGAAGTTGCATAAAATTAACAATGGAAGTTTATTCAAGAAACCACTATTCCTTAACGATCTATTTGGAAATTAAATAAAAAAGGAAATTGAATAAAAATATAAATGGAAGTTGCATAAAAATGGAAGTTTAATAAAATTAAAAATGGAAGTTCATTCAAGAAATCACTGTTCTCAACGATCTATTTGGAAATTATATAAAAAAGAAAGTTGAATAAAAAAAGAAGTTGAATAGAAATGGAAATTGAATAATTAACAATGTAAGTTCATTAATGAAACCACTATACCTTAACGATCTATTTTGAAAGTAAATAAAAAAGGAAGTTAAATAGAAAAGGAAGTTGAATAGAAAAAGAAATTGAATAAAAATGGAAGTTGAATAAAAACAAAAATGGAAGTTGCGTGAAATTAACAATGGGAGTTCATTCAAGAAACCGCTATACCTTAACGATCTACTTGGAAATTAAATAAAGAAAGGAAATTTAAAAAAAAATGAAGTTGAATAGAAAAGGAAATTGAAGAAAAATGGAAGTTGAATAGAAACTAGAATTGAATAAAAATGGAAGTTAAATAAAAATGGAAGTTGCATAAAATTAAAAATGGAATAACTATACCTTAACGATCTATTTGGAAATTAAATAAAAATGGAAGTTGAATAAAAATGGAAGTTGAATAAAAATAGAAATGGAAGTTGCATAGATCGTTAAGGTATAGTGGTTTCTTGAATCAACTTCCAATTTTAACTTTATGAACTTTCATTTTTGTTTTTATTCTAGTTACTTTTCTGTTCAACTTGCTTTTTTATTTTATTTCCAAATAGATCGTTAAAGTATAGTGGTTTCTTGAATGAACTTCCATTGTTAATTTTATTCATCTTCCATTTTTATTCAATTTCCTTTTCAATTCAACTTCCTTTTTTATTTTTATTGTTAATTTTGTGCAACTTCCATTTTTATTTAATTTCCAAATAATTCATTAAGGTATAGTGGTTTCTTGAATGAACTTCCATTTTTAATTTTATACAACTTCCATTTTTGTTCAATTTCAACTGCCATTTTTATTCAATTTCCTTTTCTATTTTTAACAATGGTAGTTTAATTTTTATTCAATTTCCTATTCTATTCAACTTCCTTTTTTATTTAATTTCCAAATAGATCGTTAAGGTATAGTGGTTTCTTGAATGAACTTCCATTTATATTTTTATTCAACTTACTTTTTATTCAATTCTATTTTTTATTCAATTTCTTTTTCTATTCAACTTCCTTTTTTAGTCAACTTCCTTAAAAATAAAAATGGATGTTGAATAAAAATAAAAATGTAAGTTGCATAAAATTAAAAATGTAAGTTCATTCAACAAACCACTGTACCTTAACAATCTATTTAGAAATTAAATAAAAAATGAAGTTGAATAGAAAGGGAAATTGAATAAAAATGGAAGTTGAATAAAAATAAAAATCCAAGTTGAATAAAAATAAAAATGAAAGTTGCATAAAATTAACAATGGAAGTTGCATAAAATTAACAAAATGGAAGTTCATTCAAGAAACCACTATACCTTAACGATCTATTTGGAGATTAAATAAAAATAGAAATTGCATAAAAATGGAAGTTAAATAGAAATAAAAATGGAAGTTGCATAAAATTAAAAATGACAGTTGCATAAAATTAATAATGTAAGTTCATTCAAGAAACCATTATACCTTAACAATCTATTTGGAAATTAAATAAAAAAGGGAAGTTGAATTGAAAAGTAAATTGAATAAAAATGGAAGTTTATTCAAAAACCATTCTACCTTAACAATCAATTTAGAAATTAAATAAAAAAAGAAGTTGAATAGAAATGAAAATTGAATAAAAATGGAAGTTGAATAGAAAAGGAAGTTGAATAAAAATAAAAATGGAAGTTGAATAAAAATAAAAATGAAATTTGCATAAAATTAAAAATGGAAGTTGCATAAAAATAAAAATGGATGTTTCATAAAATTAAAAATGGAAGTTTATTCGAGAAACCACTATACCCTAACGATCATTTAATTTCCAAATAGATCGTTAAGGTATAGTGGTTTCTTGAATGAATTTTTATTTTTATTTTCATACAAATTCCATTTTTATTCAATTTCCTTTTCTATTCAACTCCCTTTTTTATTTAATTTCTAAATAGATCGTTAAGGTATAGTGGTTTCTTGAATTAACTTTCAATTTTAATTTTATGCAACTTCCATTTTTATTCAATTTTGTTTTCTATTCAACTTCATTTTTTATTTGATTTTCAAATAGATCGTTAAGGTATAGTGGTTTCTTGAATTAACTTTCAATTTTAATTTTATGCAACTTCCATTTTTATTCAATTTTGTTTTCTATTCAACTTTATTTTTATTTGATTTCCAAATATATCGTTAAGGTATAGTGATTTCTTGAATGAACTTCCATTTTTAATTTTCTGCAACTTCCATTTTTATTTTTATTCAACTTTCTTTTTTATCCTATACAACTTCCATTTTTAATTATATGCAACATCCATTTTTAATTTTATGCAACTTCCATTTTTATTTTTATTCAACTTCCATTTATATTCAATTCTATTTTCTATTCTTAAATGAACTTCCATTTTTAATTTTATGCAACTTTCATTTTTATTTCTATTCGACTTCCATTTTTATTTTTTATTCAATTTCCTTCTCTATTCAACTTCCTTTTTTTTATTTAATTTCCAAATAGATCGTTAAGGTATAGTGGTTTCTCGAATGAACTTCTATTTTTATTTCTATTCAACTTTCTTTTTTATTTAATTTCCAAATAGATCGTTAAGGTATGTTGGTTTCTTGAATGAACTTCCAGTTTTATTTTTATTCAACTTCCATTTTTATTTAATTTCCAAATAGATCGTTATGGTATAGTGGTTTCTTCAATGAACTTCCATTTTTAACTATATGCAACTTCCATTTTTATTTTTATTCAACTTCCATTTTTATTTTTATTCAACTTCCATTTTTATTTACTTTCCATTTTTATTCAACATCCATTTTTATTCCTTTTTTATTTAATTTCCAAATAGATCGTTAAGGTAACTTCATTTTTTATTCGACTTCCTCTTTTATTTAATTTTCAACTTTCCTTTTTATTCAATTTCCTTTATTTTTTAATTTCCAAATAGATCGTTAAGGTATAGTGGTTTATTGAATGAACTTCCATTGTTAATTTTATGCAGCTTCTATTTTTATTGAGTTTCCTTTTCTATTCAACTTCCTTTTTTATTTTTATTCAACTTCCATTTTTAATTTTAAGCAACTCCCAGTTTTATTCAATTTTGTTTTCTATTCATTTTCCTTTTTTATTTAATGTTCAAATAGATCGTTATGGTATAGTGGTTTATTGAATTAACTTCCATTGTTATTTTTATGCAACTTCAATTTCCATTTTTAATTTATTCAACTACATTTTTTATTTAATTTCCAAATAAATCGTTAAGTTATAGTGGTTTCTTGAATGACATCCTTTTTTATTCAACTTCCAAATAGATTGTTAAAGTATAGTGGTTTCTTGAATGAACTTCTATTATTAATTTTCTGAACTTCCATATATATTTTATATGCAGCTTCCATTTATATGTTTATTCAACTTCCATCTTTATTGAATAACTATGGAAGTTGAAGAAAAATAAAAATGTAAGTTGAATAGAAAAGAAAATTGGATAAAAATAGAAGTTGAATAAAAATAAAAACGGAAATTGTATAAAACTAAAAAAGAAAGTTGAATAAAAATAAAAATAGAAGTTTATTCAAGAAACCATTATACCTTAACGATCAATTTGGAAATTAATTAAAAATGGAAGTTGCATAAAATTAAAAAAGGAAGTTGAATAGAGAAGGAAATTAACTAAAAATGCAAGTTTCTTCAACTTACTTTTCTATTTAATTTCCAAATAGATTATTAAGGTATAGTGGTTTCTCGAATGAACTTCCATTTTTAATTTTATGCAACTTCCATTTTTATTCAATTTCCTTTTCTATTCAACTTCCCGTTTTATTGAATTTCAATTTTTAGTGGTTTCTCGAATGAACTTCCATTATTATTCAATTACCTTTTCTATTCGACTTCTTTTTTATTCAACTTTCATTTTTAATTTTATTTGACTTCTGATTTTTTATTTATATTCAACTTCCATTGTTATTCAATTTCCCTTTCTATTCAACTTCTTTTTTTATTTAGTTTCCAAATAGGTCGTTAAGGTATAGTGGTTTAATTTCATACAACTTCCATTTTTATTTTTATTCAACTTCCATTTTTATTCAATTTTCATCTATATTCAACTTCATTTTTTATTTAATTTCCAAATAGATCGTTAAGGTATAGTGGTTTCTTCAATGAACTTCAATTGTTAATTTTATGCAACTTCCATTTTTATTCAATTTCCATTTTTAATTTTATTCAACTTCATTTTTTATTTTTATTCAACTTCCATATTTATTCAATTTACTTTTTCAATTTCCATTTCTATTCAACTTTCTTTTTTTATTTAACTTCCAAATAGATCGTTAAGGTATAGTGGTTAACCACTATACCTTAACGATCTATTTGGAAATTAAATAAAAAAAGTGAAGTTGAATAGAGAAGGAAATTTAATAAAAAAGGAAATTGAATAAAAATAAAAATGGATGTTGAATAAAAATAAAAATGGAAGTTGTATAAAATTAAAAATGGAAGTTCATTCAAGAAACCACTATATCTTAACGATCTATTTGGAAATTAAATAAAAAAGGAAATTGAATAAAAATGGAAGTTGCATAAAAATAAAAATGGAAATTGAATAAAAATAAAAATGGAAGTTCATTTAAGAAACTACTAAAGCCTAACGGTCTATTTGGAAATTAAATAAAAAAAGAAGTTTAATAAAAAAGGAAATTGAATAAAAATGAAAATTCATTCAAGAAACCACTATACCTTGGAAATTCAATAAAAAAGGAAGTTGAATAAAAATGGAAGTTGTATAAATTTAAAAATGGAAGTTCGTTCAGGAAACCACTATACTTTAACGATCTATTTGGAAGTTAAATAAAAATAAAAATGGAAGTTGCATAAAAATGGTAGTTGAATAAGAATAAAAATGGAAGTTGCATAAAATTAAAAATGGAAGTTCATTCAAGAAACCACTATACCCTAACGATCATTTAATTTCCAAATAGATCATTAAGGTATAGTGGTTTCTTCAATGAACTTCCATTTTTATTTTATGCAACTTCCATTTTTATTTTGTGGAACTTTTATTTTTATTTTTATTCAACTTCCATTGTTATTCAATTTCCATTTTTATTCAACTTCCATTTTTTTTTAATTTCCAAATAGATCGTTAAGGTATAGTGGTTTTTTGAATGAACTTTTATTGTTAATTTTATGAACTTCCATTTTTATTTTTATTCAACTTCTATTTCTGTTCAACTTCTATTTTCTATTCAACTTCCTTTTTTATTTAATTTCCAAATAGATCGTTAAGGTATAGTGGTTTCCTGAATGAACTTCCATTTTTGATATTCAACTTCCATTGTTAATTTTATGCAACTTCCATTTTTATTCAACTTCCTTTTGTATTCAATTTCCTATTTTATTCAATTTACTTTTTTATTTAGTTTCCAAATAGATCTTTAAGGAAGTTGCATAATTTTAAAAATGGAAGTTCATTCAATAAACCACACTATACCCTACAGATCTCTTCGGGAAATTTTAAAAAAAAGGAAGTTGCATAAAATTACAATAGAAGTTCATTCAAGAAACCACTATACCTTAACGATCTATTTGAAGAAAAATAAAAATGTTAGTTGAATAGAAATTGAAGTTGAATAAAAATGTAAGTTGCCTAAAATTAACAATGGAAGTTCATTCAAGAAACCAATATAACTTAACGATCTATTTGGAAATTAAATAAAAAAAGGAAGTTGAACAAAAATGGAAGCTGAATAAAAAAGGAGATTGTATAAAATTAAAAATGGAAGTTGCATAAAATTAACACTGGAAGTTGATTAGAGAAGGAAGTTGGATAAAACTGGAAGTTGAATAAATATCGAAGTTGAATAAAAATAAAAATAGAAGTTCATTCGAGAAACCACTATACCTTAATGATCTATTTGGGAATTAAATAAAAAAGGATGTTGAATAGAAAAGGAAATTGGATAAAAATGGAAGTTGAATAAAAATAAAAATGAAAGTTGCATAAAATTAAAAATGGTAGTTGAATAAGAATAAAAATCGAAGTTCATTCAAGATTCCATGATACCTTAACGATCTATTTGGAAATAAAATAAATAGGAAGTTGAGTAGAAAAGGAAATTGAATAAAAATATAAATGGAAGTTGCATAAAACTAACAATGGAAGTTCATTCAATAAACCACTATAACTTAACGATCTATTTGGAAATTAAATAAAAAAAGAAGTTGAATAGAAAAGGACATTGAATAAAAACAAAATGGAAGTTCCATAAGATTAACAATTGAATAAAAAAGAGGAAGTTGAGATTTCTTGAATGAACTTCCATTTTTAATTTTATTCAACTTCCATTTTTAATTTTATGCAACTTCCGTTTTTATTCAACTTCCATTTTTATTCAATTTCTTTGTCTATTCAACTTCTTTTTTTATTTAACTTCAATTTTTATTCAATTTCCTATTCTATTTAACTTCCTTTTTTATTTAATTTCCAAATAGATCGTTAGGGTATAGTGGTTTCTTGAATGAACTTCCATTTATATTTTTATTCAACTTCCATTTTTATTTTTATTGGACTTCATTTTTTTATTTAATTTCCAAATAGATTGTTAAGGTATAGTGGTTTCTTCAATGAACTTTCATTTTCAATTTTATTCAATTTCCATTTTTATTCAACTTCATTTTTTATTCAACTTTCTTTTTTATTTAATACCCAAATAGATAGTTAAGGTATAGTGGTTTTTTCAATGAACTTCCATTTTTAGTTTTATGCAACTTCTATTTTTATTTTTATTAAACTTCAACTTTTATTAAATTTACTTTTCTATTCAACTTCCATTTTTATTTAATTTACTTTTCTATTCAACTTCCTTTTTTATTTACTTTCCAAATAGATTGTTAAGGTATAGTGGTTTCTTGAATGAACTTCCATTATTATTTTATTCAACTTCCTTTTTTATTTTTATCTAACTTCCATTGTTATTTTTATGCAACTTCAATTTTAATTTTATGCAACTTCCGTTTTTATTTAATTTCCAAATAGATTGTTAGGGTATAGTGCTTTCTTGAATGAAGATCCATTTACAAATAGATCGTTAAGGTATAGTGGTTTCTTGAATGAACTTCTATTTTTAATTTTATTCAACTTCCATTTTTATTCAACTTCCTTTTTCATTTTTTATTCAATTTCTTTTTCTATTTAACTTCATTTTTTAGTTAATTTCCAAATAGATCGTTAAGGTATAGTGGTTTCTTAAATGAACTTCCATTGTTAATTTTATGCAACTTCCGTTTTTATTTTTATTCAACTTATATTTTTATTCAATTTCCATTTTTATTCAATTTCATTTTCTATTCAACTTCATTTTTTTATTTAATTTCTATTTCTATTCAATTTCCAAATAGATCGTTAAGGTATAGTGGTTTCTTAAAATGTTTATTCGATTTCCTTCTCTATTCAACTTCATTTTTTACGTAATTTTCAAATAGATTGTTAAGGTATAGTTGTTTCTTGAATGAACTTCCATTTTTATTTTTTGCAACTTCCATTTTTAATTTTATACAACTTCCATTGTTATTTTTATTCAACTTCCTTTTTTATTCAATTTTCATTTTTATTTTTATTTATCTTCCGATTTTTATTCAATTTTATTTTATGCAACTTCAATTTTTAATTTTATTCAACTTCTAGTTTTATTTTATACAACTGCCATTGTTATTTAATTTACAAATAAATCACCTTCCATTTTTAATTCTATTCAACTTCCTTTTTAATTTTATGCAACTTCCATTTTTATTTAATTTCCAAATAGATCGTTAAGGTATAGTGGTTACACTGGTTTATTGAATGAACTTCCATTTTTATTTTTATGCAACTTCTATTTTTATTCAATTTTCTTTTCTATTCAATTTCCTGTTTTATTTAATTTGCAAATAGGTCGTTAAGGTATAGTGGTTTCTTGAATGAACTTCCACTTTTAATTTTATTGAATTTCCCTTTTTTTTATTCAACTTCCATTTTTATTCAAGTTACTTTTCTATTCAACTGCCATTTTTATAGTGGTTTCTTAAATGAACTTCCATTTTTAATTTTATGCAACTTCCATTTTTATTTTTATTCAACTTCAATTTTTATTCAATTTCCATTTTTATTCAATTTTATAGCGATTCCAGTTTTCCCTTTTTGTATTTAGTGTATTCCGGACTTTGGTTCCGTGGAGTTGGTGGTTGTATACCTTGTTGTCGTCCTTTAATTCCATTTGATTGAGTTTTAGGATACGTTGGGCATGTTTCGAGCTGGTGGGTTGAGCCTTGGTCTAATTTCCTGTTGCCCAGTTTTTAGTCGTTCCGCCGAAGGGTCTTTTCAAGGCTTCGGCGGGGTTTACACCCTTCCAAAGATTTTGTGTCCTGCAAAACTTCGCAGTGTGATTTCTACGCGGCGAGTTTCTACGCTCGAGCGGGCTTCAAGTTCGGCGGGTAGTACATTTTTGGTAAAAGTTCTGGGATGGGATAATCCATGCTCGAGCGGATGTGTTTCACTCTTGTGTCTTGGAGCTCGAGCGGGCCTTATTGCGCTTGAGCGGACCCAACTTCTTGTTCTTGACACTCGAGCGTTGTGTTTTTTGCTCGAGCGGACCTGTCGTATAACAGAGGGCAGCTGGGCATTTTTGAATCACTTTTTGCACTTCCTCTCTCTCTCTCTTACTTTTCAAAAGACATTATTGAGAGCTCCTCTCTCTAGAATCTCCCTTCTCTCAGTGTTCTCCTTTCTTTCGGCCTTTGTAAAAGTTGTATTGATTGTCGAGGGCTTCGTTTTGATCTGAAAAGTTTGGAGTTGGGAGCACTTTGGTTTCGGTCTCTTCTCCGTTTGAGCTCCAACTTCGAGGTAGGGATATCCTACTCCATCTTATGAGCTTTGTCTTTAAATTTTGATATTTCGATATGTTGGGTGTTGTTGGGTAATTTCGAGAAAGTTTGGGGTCATTGTGTAATTTTCAAAAGAGAGGTTTTCAAAGTTTAAAACCTTTATGTATGTAATACATGGGAAAATGGACTTGGTGTGGGATTATTGAGGAAAATGGAACCTTAGGATTGGTATTGTAATTACGGGACAAAAGCCCTAATTGTTGATAAATTAATTTGTGTAATTAATTTTGGGAAATGAGAAATTGAATAAGAAATATTCAAATTGGAAAGGTTTGGGATTAAAGGGTGTAGTTGAATTAATTTATCGCTCACCTAGACAAATGTTGATATTTTATCCATGTGGTGCATTTATTTCCTGTGTTAGAAATAACTGCTTTGGGCTATCGGTGGAGGATAGTCTTGATTGTTGTAGACAATGCATGATGATTAGGCAAACTAAAACTAATCAAGGGAATGTGTCATCGAATATGACGATTGAGAAATACATTAACTTTATGTATTGATTGATTATGTATATGATCTGTGTTTATATACATTGTGTTGTATGGGAGGAGATAGGGGATGTACTCCACGGTTTAGGGGAAGATAGGGGATGGACCTCTAAACCAAAATTTGTGTGATATCGTCTGACACTACAATGTGTATCATGGTGAAGTGTGGAAGTGTGTGTTTGATTTGATATAGCACTAAAATGTATATCATTATCAATTGTGAAGTATAGAAGTGTTTCTATGTTATATCGTCTGACATCAAAATGTGTATCACTTGTAAAGTAAGGAAGTGGTTTATGTGTTATAGATACAACACCAAGATGTGTATCCATCATGAATTTCGAAAGTGTTTTAGTAATGAGTTATAATCTCATTAAATTATTTGGCTAGGCTCTGAGTCTTGTTTTCAAACTCAAAGTTGAATAAGAAAAGGAAAGTGAAATGTAACATGGTTACGATTGTCATGAAATGGTAATATGGCATGAGTCGGAATATAAGTATGGACCATCTGTTGAATGCTATTATTTTAGTTATTGTTTATAGTTGGTTTAGTATATTTCTACTGGGCTGTGGCTCACCCTATATGGGACATCATTTTCAGGTACAGGTAGCATGCCACCTCCAAGGACGTAGCTTGGGAGGCTTGGGACTATTGGACTGTTTTGTGTTTTTGGTTGTATTACATGTATATCAAGCCAAGCGCTTTCTTTGTATAGGGTTAGTACTCCTTTTTGTAACCAAGTGTTGACTTGGAAAGTTGTAAGCCCTTAGGGCATTTACTTTTGATGTCAACATGTAATACATTTTGTAAAGACTATTCTGATGGAATACAATTATGCTTTATTTTCTTATGTCTGAGCATGCTATTGTTGGTTGATTTATGGGTTTATTTTGAGGGCATTACAAATTTCATGTTCTATTCAACTTCCATTTTTATATAATTTCCAAATAGATCATCAGGGTATAGTGGTTTCTTCAATGAACTTCCATTGTTAATTTTATTCAACTTTCATTTTTATTTTTATTCAACTTCCATTTTTACCCAATTTCCTTTTCTATTCAACTTCTTTTTTTATTTAATTTCCAAATAGATCGTTAAGGTATAGTGGTTTCTTGAATTAACTTCCATTTTTAAATTTATGCAACTTCCATTTTTAACTTTTATTCAATTCCATTTTTATTCAACTTCCTTTTTTATTTAATTTCCTTTTTTATTCAATTTCCATTTCTATTCAACTTCCTTTTTTATTTTTATTCAACTTCTATTTCTATTCAACTTCCTTTTTTATTTCATTTCCAAATAGATCGTTAAGGTATAATGGTTTCTTGAATGAACTTCAATTGTTAATTCAATTTCCATTTTTATTCAACTTCCATTGTTAATTTTATTCAACTTCCTTTTTTATTAAAAGAAACCACTATAAAAATCAACTTCCATTTTTATTTAATTTACTTTTCTGCTCAACTTCCTTTTTTATTTAATTTCCAAATATATCGTTAATATAGCGATCCCGGGTTTTACCTCTTGTTCTACAGTGATCCGGACTTGGTTTCGTGGATGTTAGCAGTTGTTTGTATCTTGTTTACATCCTTTCATACTTCGGATTTGAGTTATAGGATGTGTTGGGCAGGTTTGTTACAGGTTGGTTGTGTTTGGGAGTCAAGTGTTGCTGCCCAGATTTCTGGAACTTCGCTCAAGCGAGAAGTTTGTCGCTCAAGCGAGCTTCTTGTTTTGGTCCTTCGCTCGAGCCAGAGTTTCTTTGCTCGAGCGAGAGTTGACTTTTTGTATCTGGTAGATCGAGCCAGAGTGGCTTCGTTCAAGCGAGCGATTGCCTCTGGTTCTGGACCTGAGAGTTGCATTTCTTGGCTCAAGCGAGCTTTTCTTCGCTCGAGCGGTCTGGTTTGTTCTTCGCTCGAGCGATCAAATCGCTTCGGCGCGGCGTCTTGCGAACCTAAGGGTTTGAGTTGGTGGCTCGAGCGAGCATTCTGTCGCTCGAGCGTGCTTCTGGGTTGTTGGCTTGAGCGAGACCTTCTTGGCTCGAGCGAGAGTTTTCTGTGTCTGGTTGCTCGAGCAACCAAGTCTTCGCTCGAGCGAGCCTGTTTTATATCAGCGGACAACAGCGATTTTAAACATCACTTTTTCATTCCCTTTTCTTTTCAAACCCTAGATCTGAGACTCTCTCTCTCTCTAAACTTACTCTCTCTCTACGATTTGATCTCTCTAGAGTGTGAATCTATCCTAGGGCCTTTGTTAAAAAGATAGAGGGTGTTGAGAGCTTCGATTAATCTGAAAAACTTTGGATTTAGAGCACGTTGGTCTTTGGGTCTTCATCTCCGTTTGGGCTCAAACTTCAAGGTAGGGATACCCTACTCCTCTTTATGAGCTTTGTCTTTGAATTTTAGCATTTTGATATGTTGGGGGTTGTTGGGTAATTTTGAGAACGTTTGGGTCTTTGGTGTAATTTTACAAAAGATGGGGTTTTATATATATATGAACCTATATGCATGTTTGGCATGGAGAAGTGAGATAAATGATGGGTTATTGGTAGAAATGGAACCTTAGGGTTGTTTTTGTTAATTATAGGAAATGCCCTAATTACATTGAGGAATTAATTTGAGAAATGAGGAATTGAGTTGAGAATGTTGGAATTGGTAATGTATGGGGTTAAAGGGTGTAGTTGGATTATTTATCACTTACCGAATTGAAATGTCAATACTTTATCCATTTGATGCATTTATTTTCTGTTTAGAGATAACTGCTTTGGGCTATCGGTGGAGGATAGTCTTGATTGTTGTAGACAATGCATGATGATTAGGCAAACTAAAACTAATCGATTGAGCATGTTAATGAACATAGCGATTGGAATAATACATTAATTTTATGTATTGGATGATTGTATACGACCTATGTGTATATACATTGTGTGTGTGGGAGGTGATAGGGGATGTACTCCACGGTTTAGGAGAAGATAGGGGATGGACCTCTAAACCGGATTGTGTATGACATTGATACAGCACTACAATGTGTATCAAGTGTTGACTATGGAAGTGTTTAAGTTGATTTGATATAGCACTAAAATGTGTATCGTTATCAATTGTGAAATATGGAAGTGTTTCTATGTTATGTTGATACAGCACTAAAATGTGTATTACGAAAGTATTTTAAAGATGAGTTGCATTCTCATTAAATTATTTGGCTAAGTGTTGAGCCTTATTTCAAACTCAAAGTTGAAAAAGAAGTGGAAAGAGAATTGTTACATGGACTTAAATGTCATGAAACCGGAACGTGATATAAGTGGATGTATCTGTATTGACCATCTATCAACTGCTAATCTTTTAGTCACTGTTCATAGTTGGTTTAGTGTATTTCTACTGGGCTGTGGCTCACCCTATATGGGACATCATTTTCAGGTACAGATAGCATGCCACCTCCAAGGACATAGCTTGGGAGGCTAGAGGCAGACAGACTTTTTGGTTGTTTGATTTTCTTTTGATGTATTAAATGCAAAATCAAGCCAATGGCTTAATGTGTATTTGAGTTAGTACTCTCTTTTTTGTAACCAAGTGTTAACTTGGAAAGCTGTAAGCCCGTAGGGCATTTGCTTTTGTTGTTAACATGTAATACTTTTGTAATGAGTTACTCTGATGAATAGAATGATGGTTATCTTTCATATCAATGCATGTCTAGATTGATGGGTTTAATGTTATTATTTTGAGGGCGTTACAGTTAAGGTATAGTGGTTTTTTGAATGAACTTCCATTTTTAATTTTATGCAACTTCCATTTTTATTGAATTTCCTTTTCTATTTAACTTCCTCTTTTCTTTAATTTCCACATAGATCGTTAAGGTATAGTGGTTTCTTAAATGAACTTCTAGTTTTATTTTTATGCAAGTTCCATTTGTAATTTTATTCAACTTCAATTTCCATTCAACTTTCATTTTTATTTAACTTCCTTTTTTATTTAATTTCAAAATAGATCGTTAAGGTATAGTGGTTTCTTGAATCAACTTCAAATTTTAATTTTATGCAACTTCCATTTTTATTTTTATTCATCTTCCATTTTATTTTTTATTCAACTTTCATTTTTATTCAATTTCCATTTCTATTCAACTTTCTTTTTTATTTAATTTCCTTTCTATTCAACTTCCATTTTTTATTTAATTTCCAAATAGATCGTTAAGGCATTAAATAAAAAAGGAAGTTGAATAAAATAAAAATTGAAATTCATTCCAGAAACCACTATACCTTAACGATCTCACTACAACAAATTTGGGATTTAAAGACGAAACACATTTGTCCCAAAATGTATATATTTCGTCACCCAAACTAATTACGACGAAAATTTTTCGTCACCCATTTTGTCGCCAAAGCCTCGTCGCTAAAGGGTCTTAGAGACGAAAAAACAATTTCGTCATTGAAAATGATAAATTTGTGACGAATTTTTTTGTCTCCAATACTCTGTTGGGAACATACTTGTAAGTAATTAGCGACAAAATATTTTATCATTAAAGGAAAAAATTAGAAACAAAAGTATTTTGTCATAAATATAAGAAATAGAGACAAAATAATTTTGTCACGTTTAATATAAACGAAGACAAAAAAAATTTGTCAAAGAAGCTACCAATAGAGACAAAAACAAATTCATTATTAAAAATGATAAATTTGTGATGAATTTTTTTGTCTCCGATACACTATGTTGGGAACATACTTGTAAGTAATTAGCGACAAAATATTTTGTCATTAAAAGAAAAAATTAGAGACAAAAGTATTTTGTCATAAATATAAGAAATAGAGACGAAATAATTTTGTCACGTTTAATATAAACGAAGACAAAAAATTTTTGTCAAAGAAGCTACCAATAGAGACAAAAACAAATTCATCATTAAAAATGATGAAATAATGTCAAAAAAAATCGTCACACATTGAGAATAATAGTGACAAAATGTGACAATACTTTTCGTTATGACAAATTCATTTAGCAATAAATAAAGAATTCATGACAAAATTAATCTTCCACCTAAGCTAAGTAAGAGTTGAAACGAAAAATTTTGTCAAGAATTCCATAATATTTTTTTTCACATAATATACCTATTTTATCAAAATCAATTTTAATTCAACAAATAAAACCTGCTCATGTTGAAACCTGTTGAATATAGCAATTCCATCACAACTTAACCTAACCTGTCATCAACACATTTATGAATTAACAAAACGAAAACATCCATTCATCATTACAAATAATTTCATCCTAATACAATAAAATAGTGCAATATTCACAAAATATCCAAAAGTTATAACTTGTACAGTTCTACCAAACATCCAACAATAACTAGTGCAACTCCACAAAGTATGTGTATCCTTATAAAAAAAAAAATGAACATTCAAGCAAATTACATCATTGTATGCGTCAAAAATCTTTGCCCCAATCCAATCTGCAAAAAAATAAATTAAAAGCTTTAGTAATTAATTAATTATACAAAAGATTAAAAACATTAGTAACTCATCAATTTACAATTAGATCAATTATACAATTTATCCCTCTAACATACCTTTTTTCGAGATTATGAGAACAAAAAATAAATTTTAAGGCTAATTCACAAATGGTGCATCCCATTAATGTGTCGTAAGTACATACAACTTATATTGATCCCTCCTAAGGTGTTTCTGTTGGTTCCTATACAAATCTGTGGCTGTGTGATAATTTAGCCTTTCGATGGCCTTTTTTAAAGCTTTAAGTATAGAGAAAAAGAAATATTTTTTAGACTAATTCACAATTTATACATCCCGAATCCTAAATGGCATATAAATAAATTGTTCAACACCGAATCCTAAATGGCATATAAATAAATTGTTCAACATGGAGAAGGAGAAGTCAATTTTACACGAATACTTATCAAGTTATGACTCTAAGATATATCCAGTGAGAGGTGAGAGAGAAGTTACAACAAATGAAAGCACAATATAAAGTAAAAGCCATTTACATGAATATTAAAATTCCAATAATCAAGTTATGTATGTCCAACATACCATACTCTCCCTATACTGATAAAGAAAGACTTGCCAATACAAACGAACATGTAAAGTAGAAGAACCTCACAAATACACCAAAAGGATAATGCTTGGATTATGTCTTGGGCTAGAACACCATCAGATATCAAACCACCTTCCATTGAACGAAGTAGGAAGGCCTCAAGCTTCTCTCTGGAGGCATGAAAATGAATTTTAGAATTCAAAAAACATCAACACATCAGCCATAGTAAAGTGATACAATAAGGCAATGCATTCTGTAAAATAACAGGAAACACAAGCTAGACGAAGTGCCATGGGCAAAGTTGAACTTGGACATCACAAAATAATGATATGCTATTTCAGCTGATAAAATTGCTAATCAAAGACCATAACAAAGCTTCAATCAGGCATAAGGATAACCAAGGTTGAAAATTCTTCCTTAATTTATTGGTCATCCGATGCCATTACAATCCCTATCACTTGGTCTTTTCTATTTCTTTATTTTATGACTTGAATCTTATAAAGAAAGGGCATGCAAGAAACTTTTCTTTAATTGATGACCAAGGAGCTAATGTTGACTAGACCAAAATTCTTCAAAAAATTAAGATGACAAAATAGAGTTTTCTAAAAAGAAAAGCGAAAAATAGAAAGGAACTAATTTGAGCAAATAAACAATGCATTATCGACAAATAGCTTACTTGTCATAAGATTGATGAGGAGTGACAATGGTATGCACACTATTTATGTATTGTACTTTCGTTATGCTCGAGAACTTGAGACTAGCACTAGTTGAAGGGCATACTCTAAAATGTATCGAGCATCATTAGGGTATAATCAATAAAATGTATGAACTAGTTGAAGATATACTCGATTCTCAGGCAAGAACTTGAGACTAGATATCAAGAATTCCAACCTTTGGCCTCTTAACAATCTCCGGCATTTCTAACTATATTTTCTTTACCAAAATCATGTTTACGTGATATTGGTCCTACTAATCTTAAACCTTCTAATTTTGAAGAATCTCTCTCTAATGCGGTTAAATAATGTAATGCAAATAAAAGAAAGATTTTTAAGTTCAAATATCGTATCTAGATCCAAAGAGAGAAAATTTCCCAGATCCATTGAGTTGCTATCCAAAAATTCAAATGCAGATAAAATTTCACCAAGCTTTCTTTTGGCATCCAATAGTAGATTCTGACGAAGAAGACAAAGAAAACAACATGAACTCAAAATTGCAAATCAAGTTCATATTTGAAGTTCACATTAACCCGATTATTCAAAATGAAATGATATATAGAAGAGGATGCAAGTTTGTTAGGAAATTCATAATGGCATAATATCAGGAATTTTGCATAATCATTATTTCTTCAAGACAACTCATGATCAGATTTCAAGTAACCTTTTTATACTTTCACTTAAGTGATATGCTTGTCTAAATAGAAATTAGAAGGGAAAATTTATTTGAGTGTGACAGAAGTGATCTTACTTTTTATGAGAGGGAACTTCTGAGAAGAATTTCACAAGATAAAACAAACATGACAATGCTCAAATAAAAGGAAAATGATAGTCCTTCATTTCTTAAAATTAAGAATAAAAAACATTTCAATTTCATTATATACTTTGCTTTGGGTAATCTAAAAAATGGACGGATCAAGACCACTTTCATTAATTTATCGAAATTACAAAAACCACCAACTTGGTTGGATTTTAACTTGAGTTTTGGGAATTTTTATCGAGTAAAGGTTGGCATATGTATACGAAATGCTTTACCGAACACTGAAAAGGTTTCAAACCAGTGAAGTTGTGGCCCCTAGAATTGGTTTTTTGCTTTTCTTAAATAGGCTCAATTTAGAGTCTTTGCCTGCCTACAAAGTAATTTTGAACAAAAATGCTGTAAAAAAGTATTAAGAAAACCAAACAGACATCCAATTCAATGCCATTAAAAAAATCATTATTACTCAAAAGCAATAACAAACTACATGGATAAATTACCTCCCACAACCCAATAAATCCTGCCCGTGAACCACTGACACTTTAAATTTGGTGCCATAGCAGTGTCAGACACAGATGGAAGGGACATGAGTCCGACACACAACATGGAGTTTCTAATTTAAGAACGTCAAGGCGTACCCAAAGCCTAAAAAAGAAATACAACATTTCTGAAAATTTTGTGGGTGTTTTATGACACTAATGTTGTGTGCTTTTTCATTACGGATACATGATAGTTGTCATTGCATTCCACTAAAATGAGTCCTCAATCTTTGCTCCAGGACAAACCTCAGAACCTTATCACAACCTACATTTTCAATTTACTTTCAGCAATAAGTTTTCTAAGCTAGCCAAAACAACCATATTTGAAGAGTGATGAAAGCTTAACCTCGGCAAAAGCAGTGTATGCTATGGCCACCTTAACACAAGACCTTTATCAAATCTTCATCCTCAACTATGCCACATGATTAAACCAACAATCTACTCTTAAACATTATCTATGTCCAATATCAACCGAGATTTCTAAAAGGGAGCCTGGAAAAATGTTTTTATAAATTCTTAAATAGTTTCAAATTTGAAATTAAACAAGTAGAAAATTAAAATTTGACACAGGTCCTGTGACCAATCTTAATGGAAATTTCAAGCAACAAATGGACATAGTAAGTAAATGTATCTCATAGACAGAGACTGACTTTTCATCTCTTTGGTTACGAAGGATTTCATCCCTCGAGATGGTTTAATGGCCCCACAGTTTTATGCATTACATTTGGTCCTAAAAGGGTAGTTTATGTTATTGCATTTCTCACACTTCCAGCTCCCATAGGGCATCTTGTGTTACGAAGACGAGTTCCATAAGTATCGTGCTAAGAAATTGCGACCAACCACAAGGAAGGTTTAAAAGGACTTGCTAGAATTGGAATCGATTTATGACCTACATATTCAACAAAGTAATGTTCAAGACACAGAGATACAAGTTAGTATATAAAGAGATAGCATCAAGTCAAATCATTGGTCGAAGTTCAAAAACACCTAGATATGGCAAAATCTGCACCTTTCTTTTGATATTTATCATTTGGAAAAAATCCGGGCCTTGGGCGTGAAAAAAATTCATCATGAGCTCGTTCCACCAAACATCTAATACAAGAAAATATACTAAGAGGTGAGAGCGCTTTCAATAATTCATGTACCAAAACAAATAATGGGAACCTAGGTAGAGAATGAGAGGAGTTCAGAGAAAATTTTCCCAAACCATCACATAGAGAAAGAGTATGGTTTTAAAAATATTTGTCAACTTAAACATGATTATGCGGTCATCATGTACGTAATTCTCTAGTACTATGCTTCCTTGCAAATAAATTAATTAGTAAACAGCTCTAGACATGGACATTTTGCACATAACATGTCAGCATGGCCCATGGCCATACCCATACCCAAGCCACAACGGTCCATCAGGGGTGGCATACCGTACATCCTGCCTAAAACAAACAAAAATAATAATAAATAAAAACATAAGAGAAAATGGAAGAAACACGTACCATTTCCCATCATAGATCCACTAGAATAAGGTGTTGGACAAGCTATATGCAGGGGTCTATACGGGCTGCCTCCAGAAAGGCGGCTGCCATAGTTGTAAGGATAGGCAGAACCCCCAGAAAATGGATCATCATAAGGAGACATAGATGATCCATTGAAGAGAGAAGATCCATAAGGTGGCACACCCATATAC
The DNA here is from genome assembly GCA_025200525.1 of Camellia lanceoleosa. Lineage (NCBI taxonomy): Eukaryota > Viridiplantae > Streptophyta > Magnoliopsida > Ericales > Theaceae > Camellia > Camellia lanceoleosa. Next base: position 1,674,130 of record JANUSC010000024.1, read on the forward strand.
ATCGAGGAGGGTGCACCAAAGCCTACATAGGGAGCTGAGGATAAATAGACACGCATGGGTTGTATGGGTTTTGCAGCAGATTTCTGGAAGACAAGAAAAAAAAAATGGTTTAAAGAATTCAATAATATAGTAGACAGAAAAAATAAATTAGCTGCAAAACACCACCAAACCATGAAACATGTTGATCAACCATGATAAAGCAAAATGAAGATGGCAAGCAAGGATGATGTGATGAAAGTATATCTGGTGAAGAGTGATAAAATGAAAACTTCGACCAGACAGACATTAATGAGAATTAAAGCAACCAACAAGCCAGATATAACTAAAAGACCTCATAAATTGTTAGGGTAATGTTCACACATATAATTAACATATACGCCATTGTGACTTAAAAGAGAACTTTTAATCTTACAAAGAACAACGTGAAAGCATTAAGTTGCCTATTAAATAAGATCTGGATAAATATGCAAAATTAAAGTACTTATCAAAAATGACACATGCATATTATAACATGAATCTCTACACAACTCCTATAAGGAACTTTAAGTGAGTTAAGCGATTCATGGGTGGTTAATATCACATCGAATTTCAGATCTTCTTGAGTTGTAATCTCGGCCTCGATTGAGTACTGATTCATATTGCAAGTCGTCCTAAATGAAAATTTGACATTTCCACACTAGGGCGAGTCCGTCATCTTCCCTGATCGCCTACAAACATAAAGGAATTAACAAATGGGTGCAATCATAACTTCAAATGATACATATCGAGCCAATTATTGATATAAGGAGTAAAAAAAATGATAATTATTCCATCTTTCGAGTCAATTTCACAAAGCATGATAACAAGCACCACACAAACCTAAGCAAAAACATGAAAAATCATGTGCACAAACAAACCTTTTACTTGCGTTTGGATCAAGATCAAAACATCAATTAGAACACATCAATTGTTTTGTTAATAAAACAATTAAAAACTACAATTATTCACTAATTTCCAACACCAAATCACATCATGTCTTAATAGATTTAGAAACGTGAGAAATTAAAAAATTAGTGAACAAATTCATTACCTCTTGGCATATCTCGCCCACTATCCAAAATTCTTGAAACAAATTCCCCAACCCCCTCCAAAAAGAGAAATTATATCAACTTAGCAGTACAAAGGGAGAACACATATATGTATACATCATTTATCACATATGGATACATATATCCATACAAAGGGAGAACACATAATTTATTTGTTAATTTCTATAAATTTGAACCCATAAGTGGTGGTTGTAAGAGCAATGTTTTGTGTATTTTCGTCCTAAACATGTATTTAATGTCAACATATATAACCTCTTTGTCTCTCTTTGAAAAGCGAGAACAAAGCATCAACTTTGCTTCGAGCACCTTAATAGGATTTCCACATCAATGCGGCAAAGATGCTTCATCTGAAATAAAAATTTAAAATTAAAAATAAATAAATAAATAAACAACTTAAAAAGACAATCAATGGATTGAACTGCATAAAATCAAAGTGGAATTACTACACATGATTCTAACTACATTTTTGAACAAAAGAGGGGAATAATAATAACAGGACCACCCATGTGTAGCAGCTTGAAAAACAAGGAAACTCAGAGAACATACCAAGATGCAAGTTTATCAATTTACATGGGAACTACACCAAAATGATTATTAGAAGAGTTAGAAAGCAAGAAATGCCAAAATGAGATTACAAAAAAAGGCAAAATAATGGACTAGAGAGAGACAAAGCAGATATGATATTACCATGTTAGCAGATTGTAGAGAGAGAGAGAGAGAGAGAGAGAGAGAGAACAGATCTGATCGAAGAGAGAGCAGATCTGCATCTCTTCATCGTTGAGCTTCTACTCACTGTTTCCAACGATCCACAAGCAAATTCAACATAATGTGGTACTTACACGTATCATCTTGTTGCACGAAACATGATTCTGCATTTTCACCTGAGTATTACTCAGATGATCTGGTAAAAAGCATCCTGACCATTGCCATCCAGGTTCGTTGAAACGAATTGAAACTAGTAATTCCCTATGACCTGTTAAACCACAAGAAACCAAGAAGAAAAATAATAGAAAAGAAAACATTATTATAAGAAAAGGCTTCCATATCTCTATAAATTTTAAAGAAAAAAGAACTTTGCTAAAGATAAACATTTTTCATCTACCTAGTTGAGAGCTGAAAGAAGTGACAATATGAACATTTATGATCTGATCAACAAGCAGACAAAGTTGAATTTGACCATGAAATTTCATCTTTAGACCTTCCTCACTCACTTTGTTTTACAACCACCACATGTTTATGAAGTGGTTTTTAGGTCTGGAGCTTAAGCATTTTTCCAACAATCCCCACCCATTTATTAATGTAAAGCTTTAAAAAAAGAAAGAAGAGAGAACTTGAAAAAAGAGAATGTATCAAGTGGTTACAAATACACAGGCTGACTTCATGGAGAATAACATTAGATAATGAGGAGAAAGGACACTATTAGTGAGTCGTGCAAATGGATTTGAGTTTCATTGCTAAACTTTTTAATAGATCAGAGATGTAGAGCAAGTAAATATTGTTAAATGTACATATCTTCCCTTTCAAGAATACTTATGATATAGGTTTTAGTTTTATCCAAAACAACAGTCCCATTAAGGTATAACCAAAGTGTGTCTGTACCAATTTATTTTTAAAATGGAGCTACAGCAATCAATCAATGGCAATAATCTAAATCCCTAATTGTCCAAGTTCAAATGAAAATATGAAACATAATAATTTCACAACAAAAATAATAATTTGAGAGACAGAGATTTGTGAAGAAAATTAGTAGCAAATAAATTATGTACTCATAAGCAAGAACTATTGAAGCAGAATTTTCAACTAACATGCATTAACCACTTAAGCTAATTTTTCAACTCATTTGCAAATTAAAATGAACTTAAACCAAAGAAAAAAAAAATTAATTCAAGAAACTAATTTTTATACAATCACATGCTTTCAAAATTAGTTCAAGAACTTGGAATTCCCCTAGGACTCTCTAATTTTAGATTCAATAAATTTTTTTTATACAATCACAACTAAGTTAAAGTATCCTAATTTTTGTAACAGAACATCAATTGTTTTAGAATAAAAAATTTAAAAAAAAAATTAAAAAAATTGTGTTCAACCCATTAAAGAACCCAATTTCACAATAAGCAATTGACATTGAAGATATTTTTCCCAACTCAGATTCAAGAAGTTTATAAAAAAAGAGAAAAATTCACAATCTAAAACAATATAATCACATGCTTTCAAAATTAATTCAAGAAACTAGAGTTCCTTAAGGTTCACTAATTTTACATAATTTTGGAATTGCTCAATCGAAACCTTGATTTTTTAGTGAAAATCCCCAAATCAAAACCCTAGTTTGAATCTACAAACTGGTTGAAGGGTGGAAGTGTTCTTTGCGTGCGTTCGTCTCTTCCGTCTCCTTTTGCCATCTTCTCTCTCCGTTACTTCTCTTTCTTTGTTCTTTTCTTCTAGTTCGAGCTCTGCGTGTGTATTTTCTTTGTCCATCTTCTCCTTCTCACTCATTGTTATGTTGGTTAGGGTTTGGGTTTGGGATTTGGGGTCTAAAGAAGAGAGAGAGTGAGGGTTTTGAAGAGTTTTTGCAAAAGAAAGAGAGGAGGGTTTGGGATTTGGCGTCTGATGCAGAGAGAGGGTAGGGGTTGAAGAATTTTTGCAGAGACCTGAAAGAGAGAGAGAGAGAGAGAGAGAGAGAGAGAGGATGGTACGATGGAGAGAAAGTGAAAGGGTTTTGGGAATTATATATTTTATATAAAAATTAAATTGAAATATTTTATACAACCACACTTATTTAGAGAGTGTGATTAAAAAGTAATAATGTATATATAATTACACTATAATTAGAAGGTGTGATTAACAAATATATAAATAATCACACTGAAAGGAAATGGAAAAAAAAGGGGGGTTGAATTAGTTTTATTTTTATTTGAATGAATTTTTTTTTTATTTGATAGAAGAATGGGTAATATTTTAATGAAAAATATTTTTCGTTAAAATAAAGTTAATTTTTTATGATTGATAAAAAAAAATTTGTGGCCCATTTTTTTTGGTTACTAAAAATCAAGAGCTAATTTTTTGTGATAGAGGAGAGGGAACGGTAGTAGTGGTGAAGGTGGTAGATAAGAGGTGAGGTGGTGGTGGTGGTGGTGGTGGTGGCGAAGGAGATTAGTGGTGAAGTTGTGGTAATGGTAGAGGAGATGGAGTGGCGGTGGTGAAGGAAAGGTAAAGAGGATATTAGGAGAAGAGAGGTAGAGAGAGGGACAGAGATAAGGCAAAATAGAGAAGACACACTAGGAAGAGAGGTAAAGAGGACATATTAGAGAAATGAACGATTGAGAGAAAAAAGAGATAAGTGAGAGACAGAGAAAGAAAAAAAGCGAGAGATAGACACACAGAGAGAGAGACAACAAAAGAAATGAACAAGAGATAGAGAAAGAGACATAGAGAGAGAAAGAGAGAGAGAGAGTGATGAGTGAAAGAAAGCAGAGAGATAGAGCAGAGAGAGAGAGACACAGAAAGAGAAGAGATAGAGACATAGACAGAGAGAAACAAGAGATGAGTGAGAGATAGACAAAGAGAGAGAGAAAGATAATGAAAAGAGATGATCGAAAGAAAGACATAGAAAAGAGAGAGATAGAGAGAGAAAAAAGATGAGTAGGAAGGCAGAGAGAGAGATAGAGAAGACAGATGAATGAGAGAGATAGAGAAAGAAAAAAGATAAGAGAGATAGAGAGAAGAGAGATGAGCGAGAGACAAAGAGAAAAAGAGACAAAGACATAGACAGACAGACATATAGAGAAGAGTGATGAGAGAGGGAGAGAAAAAGAGAGAAAGAGAGAGAGATAGAGGGAAAGTCAAAAAGAGAGAGAGAGAGAGAGAGATGAGCAGAGATAGAGAGAGAGAGAGAGATAGAGAGAAGAGACATGAGCGAGAGAGACATAGAGAGAAAAGAGATGAACGAGAGAGAGATAGAGAGATAGAAATAAGAGAGATGAGCAATAGAGACAGGAGAGAAAAGAGATGAGAGAGGCGAGAGAGACATAGAGAGAAGAGAGATGAACGAGAGAGAGAGAGAGAGATAGAAATAAGAGATGAGCAATAGAGACAGAGAGTAAAGAAAGATGAGAGAGAGCGAGAGAAGAGAGATGAGCAAGAGAGATGAACGAAAGAGACAGAGAGAGAAAAGAAATGAGAGAAGAGATAGATCAGTGAGAGACACACACAGAGAGAGACAGACAGATAGACAGACAGACAGAGAGATAAGAGTGATGAGTAAGAGAGAGAAAGAGAAATGAAAAAATAGGTGAAAAGAGACAGATAGAGAGAGAGAGAGAAAGAGCGAAAAGAGATAAACGAGAGAGATACAGGGAGAGATGAGCGAGAGAGATCCAGAGAAGAGAGACAGAGAGAGACGAGAGAAGTTAAAAATTAAATAGGTATGAGACAAGTTGAAAATGGTGTGTATGGGAAAAGTCAAAAAGACTTGAGAGAAGTTAATAAGTGCTGAGTTTTTTTTTTAAATCAAAAAATTAGGAAATTAGAATTGAGGTATTGGAGCTCTCACAAGGCTTATGAGTTAGAAACCCTCTTTTCCTTATATAATATAGATAGATAGATAGATATAGATATAGATATAGATATAGATATAGATAGATAGATAGATAGATATAGATATGGCACATACCATTTATATGATACAAGGACCAAAGTATCGGGACAACTGCTGCAATTTTCCATCATCTAAATTAAGGTAAGAGTGTCTCTTAGTTTCTAACGGCATTTTAATAAAGAGAAATAATTAGTGATAAAATATTTTCGTCTCAAACTCATATGTTCGTTGCCTAATCAACAAAAATACAAAAACAACATTGTGTGGGGATGGAGAATTTATTGGTGATGAAATATTTTCGTCTCCTTCAACTTAACCTTACGAGACGAAAATATATTCGTCGCACAATCAATCAAAATGCAACACAACACATGGAGAATTTATTAGTGACGAAATATTTTCGTCTCCCAAAACATATCCTTCCGAGACAAAAATATATTTGTCGCCTAATTAACAGAAAGATAAAACGAGCATGAAGGGTTTATTGGTGACAAAATATTTTCGTCTCCCATAACTTATCATTCCCAGACAAAAAATATATTTGTCACCAAATAAATAAGAAAATGAAACAACATCGTCTAATAAGTTTGGAATTTATTGGTAACGAATTCCTTTTGTCGCAAAAAACTTTAAATTTTGTGACAAAAATTTTCGTCTCCAATGAGCTAAAATAATTGGCGCCAACAAGAAAAAAAATTGGCGCCTCTTTTTTCTCGATTTATTTATTTTTTCGTCTCCTATAGTTTTGAGAACAATTAAAAGAAACGACAAAAGTAATATTCCGTCATGTTTGGGTTACGTTCTAAAATGAAAATAAATTTTATCACCAAATTTTAAAAATTAAATATTGAAAACTCCATACTAAATAAGGTAATGTTTTCTATTAATTTTGAAAATTACAAATTTTTTTTATTTGTTTCTCTGTATTTTTTCTCGCAAAAAAAATAGCTACATTAATTAACTTTTGCTTTTTATTTTTTTGTGGAGAGAGGTTTTGACCTTCGATTTTTCTGAAATGAGTGTTCTAGACGGAAATGATAGAGTTGGTTCAGACAATGAGAAAAAGTGCTTGCGTGCAAGAGCGGCCTTCACTGTGAGAAAGAATAGTGGGTTTGCATAGGGTACCTTCTTGGATAATAGCTTTAATGCTAGCATGCACGAAGGGCTTAAGTGTGAGACAGAAGAGAAGGGCTTTAGCGCGAAATAGAAGAAATGGTTTACAGAGTGTCTTCTTGAGTCACGACTTCAATACTTGTGAGCGAGGAGTAGACTCAAGTGCGAGAGAGAAATGAGGGTTTGTAGAAAATGTTTTCTTGGGTCACGACTTCAAGGTCCGTGTACATGAAAATGAGTGATAAGTGCCAGAATGTATCTCTTGGGGTCACTGTTTCAAAGCATTTTAATAAAGAGAAATGATTAGTGATAAAATATTTTTGTATCCTTCAATACCAGAACAAAGAATTTATTATTGGTGATGAAATATTTTTGTCTTCCACGACTTAACCTTATGAGACGAAAAATATATTCGTCATGCAATCAATTAGAATTTATTAGTGACGAAATATTTTCGTCTCCCACAACTTATTCTTCTGAAACAAAAATACATTTGTCACCTATTTAATAGAAAGATGAAATGACATTGTCTGCATGATGGAGTGTTTATTGGTGATGAAATATTTTCGTCTTCAATAACTTATCCTTCCCAGACAAAAATATATTTATCGCCTAATAAATGGAAATATGCAACGACATCGTTTAATATGTATGGAAGTTATTGGCGACGAATTACGTTCGTCACAAAAAAAAATTATATTTTGTGACAAAAATGTTCGTCTCCAATGAGCTAAAATAATTCGCGCCAATGCAAATGAAATTGGCGCCTCATTTTTGCACACGAATTTTTTTTTTGTCTCCTATACTTTTGAGAAAAATTAAAACAAACGACAAAATTAATATTTCGTCATCTTTGGGCTAAATTTTAAGACAAAAAAAAAATTTGTCACCAACTTTTGTCACAATAGCTTAGATTTCTTGTATTTTTTATTGATTTTAAGCATTTGGTGACGAAATTTGGTTTTCCTCTCTAAAAATAATACATTTGGAGATGAAATTATTTCCTCTCTAAAATTTTTTACAATGGTGACGACAAATTTCGTCTCTAAAATGATGCCAAATCTTCCACCAAATTTTCCAAGGGCGGGAAATTGTTTTGTGACGAAAAATAAAATTTAGAGACGAATAAAATTTTCGTCACCTATTGTTTTATTTGATTTTAAGCATTTGGTGACGAAATTTGGTTTTCCTCTCTAAAAATAATACATTTGGAGACAAAATTATTTCCTCTCTAAAATTTTTTACAATGGTGACGACAAATTTCGTCTCCAAAATGGCGCCAAATCTTCTACCAAATTTTCCAAGGACGGGAAATTATTTTGTGACGAAAAATAAAATTTAGATACGAATAAAATTTTCGTCACCTACTGTTTTGTTTGATTTTAAGCATTTGGTGACGAAATTTGGTTTTTCTCTCTGAAAATAATACATTTGGAGACGAAATTATTTCCTCTCTAAAATTTTTTACAATGGTGACAACAAATTTCGTCTCAAAAATGGCGCCAAATTTTCCAAGGGCGGGAAATTGTTTTGTGACGAAAAATAAAATTTAGAGACGAATAAAATTTTCGTCACCTATTGTTTTATTTGATTTTAAGCATTTGGTGACGAAATTTGGTTTTCCTCTCTGAAAATAATACATTTGGAGACGAAATTATTTCCTCTCTAAAATTTTTTACAATGGTGACGACAAATTTCGTCTCCAAAATGGCGCCAAATCTTCCACCAAATTTTCCAAGGGCGGAAACTTGTTTTGTGACGAAAAATAAAATTTAGAGACGAATAAAATTTTCGTCACCTATTGTTTTATTTGATTTTAAGCATTTGGTGACGAAATTTGGTTTTCCTCTCTGAAAATAATATATTTGGAGACGAAATTATTTCCTCTCTAAAATTTTTTACAATGGTGACGACAAATTTCGTCTCCAAAATGGCGCCAAATCTTCCACCAAATTTTCCAAGAGCGGGAAATTGTTTTGTGACGAAAAATAAAATTTAGAGACGAATAAAATTTTCGTCACCTATTGTTTTATTTGATTTTAAGCATTTGGTGACGAAATTTGGTTTTCGTCTCTGAAAATAATATAATTGGAGGCGAAATCTTATTTTCATCACTAAAACATGCATATTTGGAGACTAAATATTTTTTCGTCACGCGTTTTCGTCACCATAGACCTTTTTTGTTGTAGTGTCTATTTGGAAATTAAATTAAAAAAGGAAGTTGAATAGAAAAGTAAATTTAATAAAAATGGAATTTAATTCAAGAAACCACTATACGTTAACGATTTATTTGGAAATTAAATAAAAAAAAGGAATTTGAATAAAATTAACAATGGAAGTGGTATAAAATTAAAAATGGAAGTTCATTCAAGAAACCACTATACCTTAACGATCAGTTTGGAAATTAAAAATGGAAGTTCATTCAAGAAACCATTATAACTTAACGATCTATTTGGAAATCAAATAAAAATGAAATTTAATTCAAGAAACCACTATACCTTAACGATCTATTTGGAAATTCAATAAAAATGGAAGTTGAATAGAAAAGGAAATTAAATAAAAATGGAAGTTGCATAAGATTAACAATGGAAGTTCATTCAAGAAAGCACTATATCTTAACGATCTATTTGGAAATTAAATAAAAAAAGGAAGCTAAACAGAAAAGGAAATTGAATAAAAATGGAAATTGAATAAAAATAAAAATGGAAGTTGCATAAAATTAAAATTGAAGTTAATTCAAGAAACCACTATACATTAACGATCTATTTGGAAATAAAATAAAAAATGAAGTTGAATAGAAAATGAAGTTAAATAGAAAAGGAAATTGAATAAAAAAGGAAGTTGAATAAAAATAAAAATGGAAGTTGCATAAAATTAAAAATTGAAGTTCATTCAAGAAACGACTATACCCTAAAGATCTATTTGGAAATTAAATAACAAAAGAAGTTGAATAGTAATAAAAATGGAAGTTCAATCAAGAAACCACTATACCTTAACGATCTATTTGGAAATTAAATAAAAAAGAAAATTTAATAAAAATGGAAGTTGAATAAAAATAAAAATGGAAGTTGCATAAAATAATAATGAAAGTTTATTTAAGAAACCATAATACCTTAACGATCTATTTGGAAATTAAATAAAAAAGGAAGTTGAAAAGAAAAGGAAATTAAATAAAAATGGAAGTTGAATAAAAATAAAAATGGAAGTTGCATAAAATTAAAAATGGAAGTTGCATAAAATTAAAGATTGAAGTTCATTCAAGAAACCCACCATACCTTAACGATCTATTTGGAAATTGAATAAAAAAGAAAGTTGAATAGAAAAGGAAATTGATTAAAAATGGAAGTTTCATACAATTAACAATGGAAGGTCATTCAAGAAACCTCTATCCAATTTCTTTTCCTGTTCAACTTCATTTTTTATTTAATTTCCAAATAGATCATTGAGGTATATAGTGGTTTCTAGAATGTACTTCTATTGTTAATTCAACTTCCATTTTATTCCACTTCCATTTTTCTTCAATTTTCTTTTCTATTCAACTTCCATTTTTCTTCAATTTCCTTTTCTATTCAACTTCAATTTTTACTTAATTTCCAAATAAATCGTTAGGGTATAGTAGTTTATTGAGTTAACTTCCATTGTTAATTTTAGGCAACTTCCATTTTATTCATCTTGCATTTTTATTCAATTTCGTTTTAACAATGGAAGTTTAATTTTTATTCAACTTCCTTTTTTATTAAATTTCCTTTTCTATTCAACTTTCTCTTTTTTTTTTTATTTTTTTTATTTTTTAAATTTACAAATAAATCGTTAAGGTATAGTGGTTTCTGGAATGAACTTCCATTTTTATTCCATTATTTTCTCTCTTCAACTTCCATTTTTATTTTATTTTTATTTTTATTCAACTTTTATTTTTACTCAACTTCCATTGTTATTCAATTTGCTTTTCTATTCAACTTCCTTTTTTATTTAATTTCCAAATAGATCGTTCAGGTATAGTGGTTTCTTAAATGAACTTCCATTTTTATTTTTATTCAATTTCCTTTTCTATTCAACTTCCTTTTTAATTTTATAGCGATTCTGGTTTTCGCTTTTTGTATTTAGTGTATTCCGGACTTTGGTTCCGTGGAGTTGGTGGTTGTATACCTTGTTGTCGTCCTTTAATTCCATTTGATTGAGTTTTAGGATGTGTTGGGCATGTTTCGAGCAGGTGGGTTGAGCCTTGGTCTAAATTCTTATTGCCCAGTTTTTGGTCGTTCCGCTCGAGCGGGTCTTCATGCGCTCGAGCGGGGTTTACACCCTTCCAGCACTTTGTGTCCCTACAAAACTTCTGCAGGTGTGATTTCTACGCTCGAGCAGGTTTCCTACGCTCGAGCGGGCTTGTTGGCGCTCGAGTGGGTAGTACATTTTTGGTGAAAGTTCTGAGATGGGATAATCCACGCTCGAGTGGACTAGTTTTTCGCACTCGAGCGGATGTGTTTCACTCTTGTGTCTTTGCGCTCGAGTGGACCCAGCTTTTTGTTCTTGACGCTCGAGCGTTATGTTTTCCGCTCGAGCGGACCTGTCGTATAACAGAGGGCAGCTGGGCATTCTTGAATCACTTTTTACACTTACTCTCTCTCTCTCTTACTTTTCAAAAAGCCATTTTTGAGAGCTCCTCTCTCTCGAAACTCCCTTCTCTCTAGGGTTTGATCTAGTTAGAGTGCTTCCATTTCCTTCGGCCTTTGTAAAAGTTGTGTTGATCGTCAAGGGCGTCGTTTTGATCCCAAAAGTTTGGAATTTAGAGCACTTTGAGTTTGGTCTTCTTCTTCCTTTGGGCTCCGAATTTGAGGTAGGGATTCCTACTCACTCTTATGAGTTTTGAACTAGGTATTGGGCATGTTGTTCAAATGTGTTGATTTTGGGATCTCGGGTTTCAAAATGTATAAAAGAGGGTTTTGTGATTTTGGCTCATAATATGTATTTTGGGTTCCAAAATGATGATTTAGTTGTTGGTTGTTGATTTTTAAACCTTTGGGTGAATATCGAGAAATGAGGGAGAAAGCCCTAAATTATGTATAAATTAATTGGTATAATTAATTTGGGAAAGTTATAGATTTTTGGAATTGAGTTGAATATAATGATAGTGGTTCACTATGAGATGGAATAGTGGAGTCGGATTAATAAATCGTTCACTTTTGAAATGACGGATAATTTATCTATTGGTGCTTTTATTATCTGTTTAGAAATAATTGTTTTGGGCTACCGGTGGAGGGTAGTTTTGATTGTTGTAGACAATGTATGATGATTAGGCAAACTAAAACTAATCAATTGGTTGTGTCATCGAATATGACGGTTGAAAGAATACATTAATTTTATGTATTGATTGATTATATATATGACCTATACGTGGTGTGTGTGGGAGGAGATAGGGGATGTACTCCATGGTTTAGGGGAAGATAGGGGATGGACCTCTAAACCGGATGTTGTTTGGGAGAAGATAGAGGATGGACTCCGTTGATATAGCTCATATGCTTATCAGTTTATGTGTTGATATAGCTCATATGCTTATCTATGAAAGTGTTGATATAGCTCATATGCTTATCTGTTGAAGTGTGGATACAACTCTTATGCTTATCTGTTGAATTGTTGATATAGCTTATATGTATAGCAATCCCGGTTTTTCCTTTTCTGTATTTGTTGTATTCCGAACTTTGGTTCCGTGGAGTTGGTAGTTGTATATCTTGTTGTCGTCCTTTAATTCCCTATGTTTGAATTTTAGGATGTGTTGGGCGTGTTTCAAACAGGTAGGTTGAGTTTTGGTCTCAAGTGTTGTTGCCCAGAGTTTTGGTGTTACGCTCAAGCGGGTCATTCTGCGCTCGAGCGGAGTTTGCTTTTTGGTTGTCCGCTCGAGCGGGTATTCCTGTGCTCGAGCGGAGTTTACACACTCCCAGTATTTCGTGCCTTTGCAAAACTTCTGCAGGTGTGTTTTTCATGCTCGAGCGGGTTTTCTTACGCTCGAGCGGACCTTTTGGCGCTCAAGTGGGTAGTGCTTTGTCTGTGAAAGTTCTGAGAGGGTGAAATCTACGCTCGAGTGGACTGGTTTTCGCGCTCGAGCAAATGTACTTTATTCTTGTGTCTTGGCGCTCAAGCGGGACTTATTGCGCTCGAGCGGATCCAGTTTCTTGTTCTTGACACTCGAGCGTCCTGTTCTACGCTCGAGCGGACCTATCATATATCAGATGGCAGTTGGGCATTTTTGAATCACTTTTCACTTTTCTTTTCTCTCTCTTACTTTTCCAAAATCGATTTTGAGAGCTTCTCTCTCTAGAATCTCCCTTCTCTCTAGGGTTTGATCTAGTTAGAGTGTTCTCCTTTCCTTCAGCCTTTGTAAAAGTTGTGTTGATCGTCGAGGGCTTCGTTTTGATCCGAGAAGTTTGGAGTTTGGAGCACTTTGGTTTCGGTCTCTTCTCCGTTTGAGCTCTAACTTTGAGGTAGGGATATCCTACTCCATCTTATGAGCTTTGTCTTTAAATTTTTATATTTCGATATGTTGGGGGTTGTTGGGTAATTTCGAGAAAGTTTGGGGTCATTGTGTAATTTTCAAAAGAGGGGTTTTCAAAGTTTAAAACCTTTATGTATGTAATACATGGGAAAATGGACTTGGTGTGGGATTATTGAGGAAAATGGAACCTTAGGGTTGGTATTGTAATTATGGGACAAAAGCCCTAATTGATGATAAATTAATTTGTGCAATTAATTTTGGGAAATGAGAAATTGAATAAGAAATAGTCAAATTGGAAAGGTTTGGGATTAAAGGGTGTAGTTGAATTAATTTATCGCTCACCTAGACAAATGTTGATATTTTATCCATGTGGCGCATTTATTTCCTGTTTAGAAATAACTGCTTTGGGCTATCGGTGAAGGATAGTCTTGATTGTTGTAGACAATGCATGATGATTAGGCAAACTAAAACTAATCAATGGAATGTGTCATCGAATATGACGGTTGAGAAATACATTAACTTTATGTATTGATTGATTATGTATATGATCTGTATTTATATACATTGTGTTGTGTGGGAGGAGATAGGGGATGTACTCAACGGTTTAGGTGAAGATAGGTGATGGACCTCTAAACCAGAATTTGTGTGATATTGATACAGCACTACAATGTGTATCATGGTGAAGTGTGGAGGTGTGTGTTTGATTTGATATAGCACTAAAATGTATATCATTATCAATTGTGAAGTATAGAAGTGTTTCTATGTTATATCGATACAGCACCAAAATGTGTATCACTTGTAAAGTAAGGAAGTGGTTTATGTGTTATAGATACAACACCAAAATGTGTATCCGTCATGAATTTCGAAAGTGTTGTAGTAATGAGTTATAATCTCATTAAATTATTTGGCCAGGTTCTGAGCCTTGTTTTCAAACTCAAAGTTAAATAAGAAAAGGAAAGTGAAATGTAACATGGTTATGATTGTCATGAAATGGTAATATGGCATGAGTCGGAATATAAGTATGGACCATCTGTTGAATACTATTATTTTAGTCATTGTTTATAGTTGGTTTAGTATATTTCTACTGGGCCGTGACTCACCCTATATGGGACATCATTTTCAGGTACAGGTAGCATGCCACCTCCAAGGACGTAGCTTGGGAGGCTTGTGACTGTTGGACTGTTTTGTGTTTTTGGTTGTATTACATGGATATCAAGCCAAGGGCTTTCTTTGTATAGAGTTAGTACTCCTTTTTGTAATCAAGTGTTGACTTGAAAAGTTGTAAGCCCTTAGTGTCACACCCTCAAAATAAACCCATAATATATAAAATATTCACATGCATTGATTAAGAAAAACAAAACCTTATTAAAAGACATTACATGTAATAACGAAAGTAAATGCCCTACGGGCTTACATCTTTCCAAGCCAACACTTGGACACAAAAGTCTGAGTACTAACTCAATTACACATTAAGCCCTTGGCTTGAGTTTACATGTAATATCAAAACAAAACAAAATAACAACTAATCTAAGCAGAGTCTTCAACTCCAAATCCTTCCAAGCTAATTCCTTGGAGGTAGTATATCACCTGCACTTGAAAATGATGTTCCCGTATAGGGTGAGCCACAGCCCAACAGAAATATACTAAACCAAATATAAGAATTGACTAAAGCAATAGCATTCGATAGATGGTTAACACTGTTAAATCCATTATATCTCTTTACAGTTTCATGACAATAATGTCCATGACACGCTTCTCTTTACGTTATTATTCAACTTTCCAATTATATAGATATGGCTCAGAACCTGGCCAAACAATAATAATGAGATTACATCTCACATTAACATTACTTCCAATATCAACAAATCAAATGAGACTAAGGTTTATACTAAAACACTTCCATAAATCAATATGTATACATATTTGCTGTACTAAAGGAGTCCATCCCCTTTCTCCTCCTAAACAGGTTTGAGAGTCCATCCCCTATCTTCCCTCAAACCATGGAGTACATCCCCTATCTTCTCCCAAACAATATGCATATACAATGTATTAAACACTTGTCATACACAATATTCAATCAATACACAGATTCGCTGTATTAATTCAACTGTCATATCTAATGACTCATTCAATGTGATTAGTTTCAGTTTTCCCTAATCAACATGCAATGTCGACAACAATCACGACTATCCTCCACCGATAGCCCAAAACAGTTATTTCTAAATAGGAAATAAATGTATCAACAAATGTAAACTCAACATTTTCATAGGTGAGTGATTAAACTATTCAACTACACCATTTAATCCCATAGTTTCCCCAATTTCATGAATTAAACTTAATTCCACGATTTTCCCAAAATTAATTATACAAATTAATTTATTACAACAATTAGGGCTTTTCCCCATTTCCTCAAAATTAACCTTAAGGTTCAATTTTATCAACTTGACTCTATCTATGTCATTTTTCATGATTCACAATCACATGGAATTTAGTATATAAACAATTTCCTATTTTTCAAATTATGATACAAACCCTAGTTTTTCCAAAACTATCAAACGACACCAACATATCAAAAATACCAAAGCTTAGGACAAAACCTATAATATGGAGTAGGAAATCCCTACCTCGAAGTGAAGAACTCAAATGGAGATGATGGAGATGATGACCCAAAATCCAAAGTGCTCAAAACCGCCAAACTCTCGATTAAAGTGAAGCCCTCGGTCCTCTATCTTTTTAATAAAGAACCTAGGGTAGGAACACCTTAATAATAGATGAAACCTAAGAGAGAAGGTGAGTGGAGGGATAGAAAACACGGACCTAGGGTTCTGAAATCAAAAAGAGGATGAAAAAGTGTATTTAAAACCGCTGCTGCGTATTTAAATAAAACAGGCTCGCTCGAGCGAAGGCTTGGTCGCTCGAGTGACCAGACACAAAGAATACTCGCTCGAGCGTAGAAAGACTCGCTCAAGCCAACAACATGATGCTTCAGGTCTGCAACCCAAAAGCACGCTCGAGTGACAGAATGCTCGCTTGAGCGAAGAACTCGAAAACATACACTTCGCTCGCTCGAGTGAAGGAAAGCTCGCTCGAGCTAAGAAATACAGCTCTCCGGTCTATACTAGACGCAGTCTCTCGCTCGAGCGAAAAAATCCTGGCTTGAGCGAAGGACCAAAAAACAAAGAGCTCACTCGAGCGACAAACTTCTCACTCGAGCGAAAGACCAAAATTCTGAGCAGCAACCCTTTGCTCCCAAACACTCCCAACCTGTAACCAACTTGTCCCAAAACATCCTATAACTCAAAAATAAGGAATTAAAGGACGACAACAACAAATATATAACAACAGGATCTACGGAACGTAAGTCTGGATACAACAACCAAATGAAAAAAGATCGGGGTCGCTATAACCTCCCCCCCTTAAAGAATTTTGTCCCCGAAATTAAGCATAAGTTTTCAAAAACATGTTTTTCTCAATTTCCAATGATATTACACTACAATAATAAACAACTTGACCCAATACTGGTCATTTCATCTCTTATCAAGAGGCATTTCACAATATATATTTCAACCTGCATTATCAATATGCAATTTCCTTTCAATTTCAACAGTTTTCAATATACATGATTCCCATTTTCATATCATATTCTATTTCATGATATAACTCCAATTCTACAACACATCCAACATATGCAATGTTACACTAAACTTCCATTATAAGGCAAGTTTCAAATTACTTTCATTAAACCAAAACATTTTCAATGTTTTACAACTTAAGACACACATAATGTTCTTAAAGTTCGATAATATTATAAAGTCTCAATACATGATTACACATCAACAAACATGTCTGGATATTTCTCGCGGACTTCCATCTCATGTTCCCAAGTGGCTTCCTCCACTCCGTGATGTTTCCACAAGACTTTTACCAAAGGGATGGTCTTGCCTCGCAAGACTTGCTCCCGCCTATCCAAGACCCGAACCGGTCTCTCCTCATACGAGGCATCCTCGTCAACCTCTAAGTCGGTCCAATCCAACACATGCGATGGATCCGCTCATACTCAAGCATACTCACATGAAACACGCCATGTACTCCGGATAATCAGGTGGCGAAGCTAAACGATAGGCAGCTTCACCGATCCTCTCAAGGATCTCAAAAGGGCCAATAAATCGAGGGGACAACTTCCCACTCTTCCCGAATCTCATCAATCCCCGCCTAGGTGATATCTTTAGGAAGACATGATCACCCATCTTAAATACCAAAGGTCTCCTCCTACGGTCGGCAGATGATTTCGACGCACTGGGTCAGAACAAGCCTTCTACGGATAAGCTCAACCTTTTCCGTCGTTTCCCTCACCAACTTTGGACCCAACAAAGGTGCATCACCCACCTCGGTCCAACAAACTGGAGACCTACATGGTCGGCCATACAAGGCCTCAAACGGTGCCATACCGATACTAGACTGGAAACTGTTGTTGTAGGTAAACTCCATTAAAGGCAAATTCCTCTCCCACGACCCACTGAAATCGAGAACACAACCCCGAAGCATATCCTCAAGGATCTGAATAGTACGCTTGGACTGCCCGTCAGTCTGAGGATGATAAGCCATGCTAAAGGTCAACTTAGTGCGTAAGGCACTCTACAAACTCTGCCACAACCTAGCAGTAAAACGAGGGTCTCTATTTGAGACGATCGTCACTGGGACCCCGTGCAATCTCACTATGTCCCGAATATACAAGTCGGCAAGATGATCTACTGAATCTTTCACGCGCATAGGAATGAAGTGCGCCGACTTAGTCAACCGGTCTACAACTACCCAAATAGCATCACTACCCCGCTGAGTCTTCGGAAGACCTACAATGAAGTCCATAGTGACATGCTCCCACTTCCACTCGGCAATACGCAAGGGTTGTAAATAAAACCCATTGCCTTCGATGCTCGGCCTTCACTTGTCGACAAGTAAGGCACTTAGATACGAAGTCGCCACATCTCTTCATACCCCGCCACCAAAATCAAGCGACCCAAATCCCGATACATCTTAGTGCCTTCCGGATGCACCGAAGACGTGAATGGTGAAACTCTCAAGTACCTCTTCTCGAAGACTCCCAAAACAGACGATCTCGGTATCTCACACTCGCCTGATACACCGCCAAACCCTTCTCAACCTTCCCATCGAGATCTTCTCTCGAGAGATTCCACCTCAAGGTCACCTCTCTGCGGCCTCTAACACTCGAGTCATAAGTGTAGGTCACAAGAACAACAGTAAAACAAGGTCAAGCTTCAACGGATTCGCCCAGAAGCAAATCAAACTCCCCAAGTGCACCCAACATCTCCCATTCCCGGATGGCTATACTAGCTATGTCACCAACAGATTTCCTGCTAAGGGCATCGGCCACCACATTGGCCTTCCCCGAATGATAATGCAACTCGAAGTCATAATCCTCAATGAACTCCATCTACCTCCTCTGCCTCAAGTTCAAGTCTTTCTGTGTAAACAGATATTTTAGACTCTTATGATCTGAGAATACCTCGAACCGCTCACCATAAAGATAATGCCTCCAAATCTTCAAGGCAAAGATCACAGCTGCTAACTCTAGGTCATGTGTAGGGTAATTTTTCTCGTGTATTTTCAATTGACGTGACCCATAGGCAACCACTTTCCCCTCTTGCATCAACACACAACCCAAACCTTCTCGTGAGGCATCACAATAAACCGCGTAACCCAACCCTCTCTCCGGAATAATCAAGACCAGAGCGGTGGTCAATCTAACTTTCAGCTCTTGGAACGACTTTTCACAAGTCTCACTCCATACAAATTTGACTCCCTTCCGAGTCAGTCTAGTCAACGGCGAAGCTAACCTGGAGAAATCCTTCACAAACCATCGGTAGTACCCAGCTAATCCCAGAAAACTACGGATTTCAAACACACTCTTAGGTTGTGCCCAATTTTGCACTGCCTCAATCTTGGATGTATCAATAGACACCCCTTCCCCAGAAACCACATGGCCTAAGAACTTGACTTCTCCTAGCCAGAACTCACACTTTCCAAACTTGGCATAAAGCTTATGGGCTCTAAGTAACTCAAGCACCACTCTCAAGTACTCCTCGTGCTCTTCCTCGGAAGGCGAATAGATGAGAATGTCGCACACAAAAACGACTACAAAACAATCCAAGAATTTCCAGAAGATCCGGTTCATCAAGTCCATAAAGATTGCCGTGCATTGGTGAGCTCAAATGGCATCACCAGAAACTCATAATGGCCATACCGCTGCATTTAAATGCCGCTTCTAATATCCTCCTCCCTCGACTCTCGATCGGTGGTAACCCGATCTCAAGTCTATCTTAGAGAAACAACGGAACCCTTCAACCGACGAACAGATCATCTATACGAGGCATAGGGTACTTATTCTTGACCGTAGTCTTATTCAACTTCCTAATCGATACAGAGTCTCAAGGCACCACCTTTTTTTAGCAAAGAGGGCCGGTGCTCCCCACCAAACACTTGGACGAATATAGCCCTTATCTAACAACTCGTGGAGTTAAATCTTCAATTCAACCAACTCGATCAAGGCAAAACGATATGGTGCCATAGAAATCAAGCGTGCGTCGCACTAGATCAATAGAGAACTCAATCTCTCGTGAGGTGGCAAACTAACAAGATCCTCGAAAGACGTCCGAGTACTCACAAACCACTCTCGCAACACACTGGTCTCATCACACTCACTACCCAAAAGGCTAGCAAGAAGACCACTAACTCACTCCGCCTCATGATCATACACCGTGGAAAAACACTACCAACCCGATCCCCGTAAAATAAAAACACTCCCGCCAAGGTACAAACTGTGACCTCAAGTAGCAAATAACAAATTCTAGATGACGATAACCAGCCCATATCCAAAATAACATCAAATCCCGACATGGGCATAACTACAAAAGGAAAAGGAAGCCGACGATCAGCGACCTCTATATCACAACCTCTCCATCCGTGTTTCAAAATCAACTCACCCCCAACAGGTGATACTACACATATAGAAGATGCAAACTGTGCCAACTCCAATCCCCAAATAGATGCAAATGCGCAGATATAAAAGAATGAGATGCTCCCAGATTTATCAATACACTAGCAACCGAAAGGTAAAACAAGAAGGTACCTCTCACAACAGATGGAGCGGTATAAGATCCTGCGGCGTAACAAAGATACACGCACTGACGGTCTCGATCTACCGCCACCCCTAGGAGCATAAGATCGCCGCATGACTAGGACGATGAAGCTCGATTGGCCCTCGAGGCTCGAACAGACGTTGGCCGATGACTCAATCGCTTTCAAACTAGATGCACCAGATGAAGCACTCAATCATGGCAAAACCTCTTCAGGTGCCCTGCCTGACCACACTGATAACACGAGAGCGACTGGCCTCTACCCTGACTCTGGCTTTGAGATCGAGCCGAAGATGACGCTGCTCTCTGCCCTCCTCCCTTCTACGGGCAAGCTAGAGACTTGTGGCCCAGATGACCACACTTGAAATAGGTAATGTCTCCGGCCGCCTTTTCCTAAACCGCACTCTAAGACCGAAAAGTCGATCTAGTAAAGCTACTCTGAGACTGCTGAGGGTTAAAACCCCTCTGTCTCTTGCCATCACTCCGGCCATCCTGACTCCTCTTAGAGCCCCTCTGTCTCTCATCCTCCTCTTGCATCATGATCTCCATATGGGTTGCAGTATCCACCAGACATCCATGCTCTCGGGTCATAGAACCCCCAACTCTCATCTTGAGGCCATGCCTCAACTTCTTCTCGAACTCTAACAGCGGCATTCCTCAGACGCCACAAGCTCAGGTACAAACCTGGACAAACTGGTAAATGCAGCCTCAAACTCGGCCACAGAAGAACTCAGCTACTTAAGTTGACAGAACTGCTCCCTCAACCTCTCCTTAACAGCTGGAGACAGGAACTTCTCCTGAAAAACGTCAACAAAGGCCTCCCAAGTCCCTCCTATACGGCCTCTTGTGAATTTCCACCACTGACCCGCATCCCCCTTAAGTTGGAAAGATGCCAAGGTCACCTTCAGAACCCCGTCCTCGATGCCAAGCATCTCAAACATCTTCGTTGTTTGTTTGAGCCATTCATCTGCCTTAAGCGGCTCTTTTGGATCACCCACAAACTCGTGCGGGTTAGACCAAAAGAACTCTCTTCGTAAATACAGCTCAGATTCGAATATGAACTCCGGGCTTGATTCTCACTTGAGAATGCCCACAGACTCTCAATGCCCCTCTATCTCTCGCCAAAGCGCCCATAGCCCATCGACCTATTGCTACCATATTATTGGCCAGCCACATTGGCTCGCCAATACCTCCTGCTGTTCGAATGGGCATCTCCTACCTACCACGCCTACCACGCCTACCACGCCTACCACGTCCTCGTCCTCGTCCTGACATCCTAATAAAGGTAACAAAACAATTAATACGTTTGCACATTAATAAATGTGCCGAAGCTATAACACTCGCGTCCTAATGCATTGGACAACAGTAATTCACTCCACGTAAGCACATAATCACATAAGCACCTACGAATTTCATTCCTGGATAATGATAGTCCCGAGGCGTTACTAGAGTTCCGGTTAGAAACAACATTGATCAAGTGCTTTTCTAACAAGACTCATAGAAACTCAAGGATCCAATCAACATCCTAGAAATTAAATCTCATACCCACATAATCACATTGTAAGAGGGGCTAATTTGAGCCCACTAAATTATTTAGGCCCAATAGCCCAAGATTAGTGGGCCCGAATTTATCGCAAGTCCAAGATTGGTGGGCTTGGATTTATCGCCGTCAAACGGGCAGAACGGCTCTAAGCCTCGAAAGGGTTCGGATCCACGAACCTAGAGACTTACTCGGCCCCGGACTTCAAAGGGTTCGGATCCACGAACTCAGAGACTTACTCGGGCCCGAACTCAAAAGGGTATTAAGCAAGCCTAGAGATCCGAGGCACTCGGACTCGAAAGGGTTCGGATCCACGAACCTAGAGGTCCGAAGCACTTGGCTTCGAACGGATTCAGACGCAATCTAGAAGTCGCTCCGTTAATGAGTCCTGCACTTGCGTGCTCGAGCTTTCGAGATCTACGCACTGCAACCATGGGCGAATGGAGTTAGAACAAAGGACCCGATCCCGAGGACGGTGAGTGGAGATAAATTCACTCTTCGGTTAAACTAGCCTATACCCGGTCGAGGTGGCACGATCTAGGGGTCCCGAGACTCTAAGAATATTTGGCAGTATGCTTCTTGAACTACCCCGACCAGATGCGGCAGGACGTCCTCTGGGACTACCCCTGACCCTTTGGGATGATTGGGGATCATTGGTTAGGTGTGGCTAAGAAGAAGGGTTCGCCGAGGGGTTGATCTCCTCTTCGTGGTTTTTCTCATCCTCGGAGAGGTCACCTCCTCGGACAAGGTGGTTAGAGAGAATATTCCCCATGTGCCTTGCACATGGGCTCCATCCTACATCATGAGGTGCCTAGCACCCACTCATAGCTTTACAAGGGATGGATTTTGGATATTTAACTCTTGGGAAAGAACTAATTTCCCTTCTCCATTATCAACCTTGAGAGTGAAAGTGGGAGATCCATGGGAGAGCCTTGCCATTATTCTCTCTCTAGCCATTTTGCCTTCTTCTTCACCCAATCTCTTATCTTCATCATCTCCTTTACTCTTGTGTTCTTGAGTTGAGACTATTGAAGAATCTAAGCCTCTCATAATCTTCTAGAGAATTCGAAGTTGTTCTTCAAGGATCTTCGAAGATCTTCGAATTTTCTAACTACTTTCTTGAACCCCCTCATACATTTGGCGACTTCACTGGGGAGGCGGATTGGTTAATGGTCTCAACGAGATCTGGAGCCCACACAACTCTGACAAAAATGGCAGATAATGAGACTCATCATCAAGGCTCTTCCAATGGTGGTGATGAAAGGACTCAAGTTCAAGACTCACCTCTCATCCTTGAAGCCATTCAAGAACTCCAACACACTCAACAAGAGATTCTCACGACCCTTCAAAATCTCACCCACACCATGTTGGTGATGGGTTCGAATTTCGCCCCACCAGCAACAAATAGAGGTCAAATCGGCGCTGATAAGCATCAACAACTTCATGGTGATGTTGGGAATGGCCAAAACCATCAAGATCCACCCCGAATTTTCCCTAAAGTTGTACAAAATGGTGTGCGAAATCAAGTGCTAAGAGGAACAAGTCATGGCCAACTCATGCCCACTTGAGCGCAAAATCACGCACCTGGAGGATTGATCCATGGTCCAGCAGTGGTTGGAGGAGTTTTCGGCGTGATGAATGGTGTTCCAATAGCTTTGGAAGTTCAAAGAAGGCCTACAGAAATTTCTC
Source organism: Camellia lanceoleosa (assembly GCA_025200525.1). Taxonomy (NCBI): domain Eukaryota; kingdom Viridiplantae; phylum Streptophyta; class Magnoliopsida; order Ericales; family Theaceae; genus Camellia; species Camellia lanceoleosa. Next base: position 1,697,792 of record JANUSC010000024.1, read on the forward strand.
TACAAAATGGTGCTCCATCCATGCCTAATTTTGTTCCACCGATTGTAAATTCTACTCATGTACCGAGTCGGTCTCCTCTGGCTCCGACGCCAAGTTTTCAAGTCCAACCCAATATAGCTATGGCGTGCAATGTACTTTATGGGACCCAATGCAACGTCCCATCACTAACTGGGTTGTCTATAGGCGCTGATGGCCAGTATCGTCAAATGTCCTCACCAATGATGAACTCGCAGCACCAAAATGGCCAAGTCGCTCCAAGCTCAGTCTTCGGGTCTACAAGTCAGGTTTTGGGAATACCACCATCAAGTTCTATCCCTCAACAATTTCTCACTCTCGCCGATGTGCAAGCCATGTTCGATCTCGAACGGGGCAAGAGGACTTTACCCTCTTTGCCTGATCCGGATGTTAAGCCACCGTACCCTATCGAGATGTTGAGTTATCCATACCCGGAGGGGTACACAGTGCCGAAGTTCATCAAATTCGATGGCAAACAAGGAAATGCTTGAGAATATGTTGTGCGGTTCATCGAGACTTTGGGTATTCATGGTTCAAACCACTTCCTCCAGTTGAGAGAATTCTCCAAGTCCCTCACCGACCGAGCATATAGTTGGTACGTTAATTTGGCCCCAAATTCTGTCCAAAGTTGGGAGGAAATGGTTAACAAATTCCACTCCAAATTCTTTCAAGTGGCCGAGAAAGTGACCACACTTACCCTGTGTAAGGAAAAGCAACGAGAGAGTGAAGACATTCTCGAATATGTGAAGAGGTTCTAAGACAAAGCCGTGGACTGTCATGAGGCTGTGGAGGAAAGCTACTTGGTCCAAATCTGTGTTGAAGGGGCATTGAACGGGTACAAGATGCTTCTTGTTAATCACAAGCTACCCACCTTCTCGGCACTAATTGAAGGATCTCGGAACATCAACATACCTCAATCTCAGGAGATCGGGTTCGAGACTAGTTATAAAACTAGCTTCAAGTCATCCCGAGGATCTTCTGTCACTGCGGCTTCCACGTCTTCTACCCAAAAGTCGCAGGGGGAGGAATTCAGAGGTCAGAAGAGGAAATACTGCGAAGATGACACTCCTTTTCTATGTAGTGTTAAGGAGGTGAAGGCCTTAGTTAAAGAATGGGTGGCAAATGGGGAACTGAAGTTGCCTCGTATCGAAGAGCTTTTGCCGAAGAAGGACCGTGAGGGCCCTAATTATTGTGTTTTCCACCAATCACTAGGGCATCCTACAGAAAAGTGCCGGATGCTTAAGAACATCTTTAGAAAGAAAGTCGAAGCACATGAGATAGAGTTCAGAGAACAGAAGCCCCAGGATATCTTAGAAGACATGGCTATGATGGTGCATGATGGACACAACCCGAGCAACTGGTGAAAGCTTTCCAAATGACTTCGCAACTGTAGGGGCAAATGTCAACATTCCACAAAAGAAGTCTATCTATGACATTTACAGTTTGCATTTACTGCATTGTCCAAGAAGTTCTATCTTTCTTATGTCATGAAGAAATTTATTTCCTCCATAATATGTATCTCCATTAGAAGTTATTTTCTCTATATTGTGTATCTTCATTGTGTTATGTTGCTTGAAACAGTTTTCAATTTTTGTTGCCCCTCAAAGAAGAAAGAGGAATAGTAGACTCAGTTACCAACCTGAAGGGAGTTTTCTTGACACAGTAGAAGTGTACTTCCACTCGAACCTCCGAAGAGCGGCCATGGCTTCCATCAATGCAAGCTTTGAGGGTCTTTCTTGCTGAAGTAGAGTGTGTGCACCCACTCGGACTTCCGAAGAATAGCCCTTACTTCCATCAATGCAAGCTTCGAGGGTCTTTCTTATTGAAGCAGAGTGTGTGTTCCCACTTCAACTTCCGAAGAATAGCCCTTACTTCTGTCAGTTCAAGCTTCAAGGATCTTTCTTGTTGAAGTAGAGTATACTCCTACTCGGACTTTCGAGGAACAACCTTTGCTTCCATTGATTACCGAAGAAGAGAGTATACATACATTTAGACTTCCGAGAGACATCTCTTGCTTTCATTCAAACTTCCGAAGAACAACACTTATTTCCATCAGCGTGAGCTTTGAGGATCTTTCTTGTTGAAGTAGAGTGTGTGCTCCCACTCAGACTTTCGAAGAACAGACCTCGTTTTCATCAATGCGAGCCTCAAGGATCTTTCTTGCTAAAGTAGAGTGTGTTCTCCGCCTCAGACTTTCGAAGAACAGATCTCGCTTCCGTCAGTGCGAGCTTCGAGGGATAGTCTTTGCTTCCATTAGCTACCGAAGTAGAAATGCGCATCCACTCGGACTTCCGAGAGACAGCCTTGTTTCTGCTCGGACTTCTGAGGGAGAGCCTTCCGAGGGACAACTCTTGCTCTCATTAGTGCGGGTCCGAAGAACAGCCCTTGATTTCATCAATACGAGCTCCGAGGATCTTTCTTTTCAAAGTAGAGTGGACTCTTACTCGAACTCCCGAGGGATAGCCTTTGCTTCCATTAGCTGCCAAAGTAGAAGTGCGCATCCACTCGGACTTCCGAGAGATGCCTTGTTTCGCTCGGACTTCGAGGGACACCTTGTTTCGCTCGAACTTATGAGGATGCCTTGTTTCGCTTCTGACTTCGAGGGATGCCTTTGTTTCCGCCGAACTTCGAGGACAGCCTTGTTTCTACTCGACTTCAAGAATGACCTTGTTTCCGCTTGAACTTCTGAGGGACAGCCTTGCTTCTGCTCGGACTTCTGAGAGACAATCTTTACTTCTGTTGCTGCAAGCTTGGTAGACTCGGTTATCTTCCAGAGGAATCTTTCTTGCCAAAGTAGAGTGTGTGCTACTTTCGGACTCCCGAGGGACAGTCTTGCTTTTGTTTGGACTTCCGAGGAACAACCCTTGCTCTCATTAGTGTGGGTTTTAAGGGCCCCGAGGTCGTGGATTTCAATCAAGAATTCATTTGCCTGAAATAGCAAAACCGACAAATGAGATAAACAATATCGAGTTCAGATTATGATTGTTATCGAAATAGAGGCGACATCAACAATAGTAATGAGCAACTTATGTTACAATAATTCTACTCCTCCGAGCAAGTTCATGAAAATGCAACAATCAAGGTGTTGTCTCCCCGGGCCGGTTCCTCTCAAGCTAACATAAAGCAACAATGTTCAAACAAAATTTCAGCATCAACATTTTATTTCCTCGAGTATCCACAAGATCAACACACAACAATATATGGTCTTATTCTCTATTACATCAGTTTATTCTTCCAAGCGAAATATTCACCGAATTTGGATATCGAGAATTCATTTATCAAGTATATAAAGCTCAATATCGGGTTTCATTATTCTCCGAGCCACAACAATCAATCATTCGACAACAAAATTTATATACAATATGAGAGACTTATTTCCTCGAATTTCTTTTGCAACAACATTTATTTACTCTACAAATTTCAAGACGAGCAAGTCTAACAAAATTTTCAGTAGCAACACCAATCCTTCATTTGCCACATTAATACTCTATCTATGTCAGATTTATCAACACAAGGTCAAGCTCCAAAACATGAATTTTAGGGTTACATTACTCATGCCAATCAAGATTCAATAGAACCTTCGGATATCTCGAGTTCAAAATTGCTATACAACAATACTCACAAATCTCAAAGGCCCAAATCAAATTTCTAGCAAGGCTCGAAAATTCGGATTTCGTCAAAACAAGAGGTTTGAGAGTGGGGTTTGACAAAATACTTACAGATCCGAAGGCCGCGCCTGTGAGAGAGAGTAGCCAACAATAGAGCATCGGTATATTGTTCCTAAAATAAACAAACCAGTCATTTCATGTTGAAGGTTATGGGTCTTATATATTTTTACAGAGAAACGAAAATGGGTCTGGATGATTTTTTGGTCGGCATTCGGCGAAAGCTTTGTTGGCCGTTGGTCTTGAGAAAATGCCCTGACCAAGAGTCTTGGTTATTTAATTATTTAGCAGAAAGTTGGTCTTCAATAGGATACAAAAACAAGAATGAGCAAGAAGTAGAAGACCACACACGCTATGCTGAGTGCTTAACGTCGCGTGGTCGGCGTTGGACAAGTCGAGACCGGAGGCGACAATGGTGTCGGAAAAAAGGTGGCGACCATAGACGTCGCGTTGAGTGGGCAACGTGTGTGGTCGGTGCTGGAATAGTTAAAGCCGATGGCGAACTTGCAGCAGAGAGAAGCTAACCGTAATCAACGCTGGACAGTAGAGGTCGACAGTGGTAGCAACGTCGCAGCAGGATCGGCATCGACACTTACAGCAGAACAGAGCTACGGTGTGCCTAGATCTTTGAGGGACTGCATCATTGGCCCTGTTTGGTAGAGCTGTGGGAAACTGCTTATAGCTTATGCCTAAATAGCTTATAGCTTATAACTTTCAGCTTAAGCTGATTTCCAGCTTATTCTTAAAGCATCTCCTGCCCCACTCAAAGAATAAGCTGATTTCTGACTTCCAAAAAGCTATAAGCTATAAGCTATAAGCTAAACCAAACACATCAAAATAACTTAAATTGAAAAGTCGAATAAGCCGATTATAAGTCGGCCAAACAGGCCATTAAATTGAAGGGAAGCACCGTGGTGATAGCGAGCTGGTGGCGCTTTGGGTCGCAGCGTCATTGGCCATCTTCGGTGGTTGTGGGAGCAAAAACCGAGCTCCCGTGTGCTTGTATCTCCACCGACAATGAGATAGAGCTGGTGACATCTAAACTAGCAGCAGCACCGATGGAGTGCATGACGACGTTGGTGAAGCCTGTGTTGTAACGGAGCCGCGGCAAGGAGTAGTGATGGTCTCGGTGCCTGGAGCTGCAGCAAATAGATTTGTGAAGACGGCGTCCGTGGAAACCTGAGAATGGGTTTGACAAAAAAAAAAAGGATAAGGACAAAATTTGTTTAAAAAAAAAAGAAAAGAAATATTCCATGGTCCCTCAGATGTGCAAGGCATGGGTCTTCGGCTATTTTGTTGAAAAAAGGAGAGCACGGCAATGGCCTTTGTATTGTAGCAGCAGACCTTCATTAAAGAAGATGAAATCTGGGTCTTCAATATTTTAGTGAGAGAAAGTGTACTGCCGAAAGGGGCCTTGCCAAAAAAGAGAAGGAGTAGGGTTTCTTTTGTCCTTATCCTCAAAAGAAAAAATATATATAAAAGAGAAAGGGCAAAGTTTGATTCTGTGCCTCAAAAGTGCTAAGGCTATGCCTATATATATATATATATATAAAATAGGCCCCGAATATTCTGAAGAATATGTGGTCTTGTAATTTTATAAGTTATTGTTGGAAACTAAAGTCAAAGTTTGACTATATAAAAAAAAAAGGTGTTGGCGTTTATCTTTGTAAGAAAAAAAAAATAAAAATGATGATAATAGGTCCTTGATTTGAAAAAAAAAAAAAAAGTCTACAAAAAAAAAAGTACAAAAAAAAAAAAAAGAAGAAGAAGAAAAGATATTCATTATTATTATTTTTTTTTATGTTGTCAATTTTATCTGTAAATTACGGTGAGCCCTCAGCTTTATTCATAGACTCTGTAAAGACGAAATATTCGCTAAGACGTAGTGTGAAGCATGGCTGACAAGGTGAAATTATGCATGTCCGAGAAAATTACAATTTCTCATACACGCAAGGGGCAAATGTAAGAGGGGCTAATTTGAGCCCACTAAATTATTTAGGCCCAATAGCCCAATATTAGTGGGCCCGAATTTATCGCAAGTCCAAGATTGGTGGGCTTGGATTTATCGCCGTCAAACGGGCTAAATGGCTCTAAGCCTCGAAAGGGTTCGGATCCACGAACCTAGAGACTTACTCGGCCCTGGACTCGAAAGGGTTCGGATCCATGAACTCAGACACTTACTCGGGCCCGAAGTCGAAAGGGTATTAAGCAAGCCTAGAGATCCGAGGCACTCGGACTTGAAAGGGTTCGGATCCACGAACCTAGAGGTCCGAAGCACTTGGCTTCGAACGGATTCAGACGCAATCTAGAAGTCGCTCCGTTAATGAGTCCCAGAACACTTGCGGGCTCGGAGCTTTCTGGGATCTACGCACCAGAACCATGGGCGTAATGGAGTTCGAACAAAGGACCCGATTCCGAGGACGGTGAGTGGAGATAAATTGAATCTTCGGTTAAACTAGCCTATACCTGGGTCGAGGTGGCACGATCTAGGGGGTCCCTGAGACTCGGCAATATTTGCAGCAGGGCGTTCTCTTGAACTACCTCTGACCCTTATGCGGCAGGACGTCCTCTGGGACTACCCCTAACCCTTTGGGATGATTGGGGATCATTGGTTAGGTGTGGCTAAGAAGAAGGGTTCGCCGAGGGGTTGATCTCCTCTTCAGGGTTTTTCTCATCCTCGGAGAGGTCACCTCCTCGGACAAGGTGGTTAGAGAGAATATTCCCCATGTGCCTTGCACATGGGCTCCATCCTACATCATGAGGTGCCTAGCACCCACTCATAGCTTTACAAGGGATGGATTTTGGAGATTTAACTCTTGGGAAAGAACTAATTTCCCTTCTCCATTATCAACCTTGAGAGTGAAAGTGGGAGATCCATGGAAGAGCCTTGCCATTATTCTCTCTCTAGCCATTTTGCCTTCTTCTTCACCTAATCTCTTATCTCCATCATCTCCTTTACTCTTGTGTTCTTGAGTTGAGACTATTGAAGAATCTAAGCCTCTCATAATCTTCTAGAGAATTCGAAGTTGTTCTTCAAGGATCTTCGAAGATCTTCGAATTTTATAACTACTTTCTTGAACGCCCTCATACATTTGGCGACTTCACTGGGGAGGCGGATTGGTTAATGGTCTCAACGAGATCTGGAACCCACACAACTCTGACAAAAATGGCAGATAATGAGACTCATCAACAAGGCTCTTCCAATGGTGGTGATGAAAGGACTCAAGTTCAAGACTCACCTCTCATCCTTGAAGCCATTCAAGAACTCTAACACACTCAACAAGAGATTCTCACGACCCTTCAAAATCTCACCCACACCATGTTGGTGATGGGTTCGAATTTCGCCCCACCAGCAACAAATTGTGGTCAAATCGGCGCCGGTAAGCATCAACAACTTCATGGTGATGTTGGGAATGGCCAAAACCATCAAGATCCACCCCGAATTTTCCCTAAAGTTGTACAAAATGGTGTGCGAAATCAAGTGCTAAGAGGAACAAGTCATGGCCAACCTGCGGCCCACGGAGCGCAAAACAAAACAAAACAAAATAACAACTAATCTAAACAGAGTCTTCAACTCCAAATCCTTCCAAGCTAATTCCTTGGAGGTAGCACATCACCTGAACCTGAAAATGATGTTCCCGTATAGGGTGAGCCATAGCCCAACAGAAATATACTAAACCAAATATAAGAATTGACTAAAGCAATAGCATTCGATAGATGGTTAACACTGTTAAATCCATTATATTTTTTTACAGTTTCATGACAATAATGTCCATGACACGTTTCTCTTTACGTTATTATTCAACTTTCCAATTATACAGACATGGCTCAGAACTTGGCCAAACAATAATAATGAGATTACATCTCATATTAACATTACTTCCAATATCAACAAATCAAATGAGACTAAGGCTCATACTAAAACACTTCCATAAATCAATATGTACACATATTTGCTGTACTAATGGAGTCCATCCCCTTTCTGCTCCTAAACAAAGTTTGAGAGTCCATCCCTATCTTCTCAAACCATGGAGTACATCCACTATCTCCTCCCAAACAATATGCATATACAATGTATTAAACACTTGTCATACACAATATTCAATCAATACACGTATTCGCCAGATAATTCAACTGTCATATCTAATGACTCATTCAATGTGATTAGTTTCAGTTTTTCCTAATCAACATGCAATGTCTACAACAATCACGACTATCCTCCACCGATAGCCCAAAACAGTTATTTCTAAACAGGAAATAAATGTATCAACAAATGTAAACTCAACATTTTCATAGGTGAGTGATTAAACTATTCAACTACACCATTTAATCCCATAGTTTCCCCAATTTCATGAATTAAACTAAATTCCACGATTTTTCCAAAATTAATTATACAAATTAATTTATTACAACAATTAGGGCTTTTCCCCCTTTCCTCAAAATTAACCCTAAGGTTCAATTTTATCAACTTGACTCTATCTAGGTCATTTTTCATGATTCACAATCACATGGAATTTAGTATATAAACAATTTCCTATTTTTCAAATTATCATACAAACCCTAGTTTTTCCAAAACTTTCAAACGACACCAACATATCAAAAATACCAAAGCTTAGGACAAAACCTATAATATGGAGTAGGATATCCCTACCTCGAAGTGAAGAACTCAAATGGAGATGATGGAGATGATGACCCAAAATCCAAAGTACTCCAAACCGCCAAACTCTCAGATTAAAGTGAAGTCCTCGTGTCCCTCTATCTTTTTAATAAAGAACCTAGGGTAGGAACACCTTAATAATAGATGAAACCTAAGAGAAAAGATGAGTGGAGGGATAGAAAACACGGACCTAGGGTTCTGAAATCAAAAAGAGGATGAAAAAGTGTATTTAAAACCGCTGCTACGTATTTAAATAAAACAGGCTTGGTCGAGCGAAGACTTGGTCGCTCGAGCGACCAGACACAAAGAATACTCGCTCGAGCCAACAACACGATGCTTCAGGTCTGCAACCCAGAAGCACACTCGAGCGACAGAATGCTCGCTCGAGCGAAGAACTCGAAAACATACACTTCGCTCGCTCGAGCCAAGAAATACAGCTCTCAGGTCTATACTAGATGCAGTCTCGCCGGCGAAGTAACCTCGCTCGGCGAAGGACCAAAATAAAGAGCTCGCCGGCGACAAACTTCGCCGAGCGAAGGACCAAAATTTCAAGAACCCTTTGCTCCCAAACACTCCCAACCTGTAACCAACCTGTCCCAAAACATCCTATAACTCAAAAATAAGGAATTAAAGGACGACAACAACAAATATATAACAACAGGATCTACGGAACGTAAGTCTGGATACAACAACCAAATGGAAAAAGACCAGGGTCGCTATACTTAGGGCATTTACTTTTGATGTCAACATGTAATACATTTTGTAAAGACTATTCTGATGGAATACAATTATGCTTTATTTTTCTTATGTCTCAGCATGCTATTGTTGGTTGATTTATGGGTTTATTTTGAGAGCGTTACAATATGCTTATCTATCGAGGTGTTGATACAACTAGCATGCTTATCTATTGTAAGGTGGGAAATGTTTAATATGAGTCACTGTCTCATTTAAATTGTTGGCCAGGTTCTGAGCTGTAGTTGTGAATTGTGAATCTGATAAGAAATGGATAATGAAATGAAACGTGGACATATTTGTCAAGTAATGAAAATGGTGTATGAATTGGTTTATGTGAGTCAAACATTTATCAATTGCTAATGTCTTAGTTGCTGCTCATATTGTGTTTAGCATATCTCTACTGGGCATTGGCTCAACCTATATGGGACATCATTTTCAGGTACAGGTAGCATGCCACCTCCAAGGACATAGCTTGGATGGTTATGGGAGTTGAAGACTCTTTTTTTTATTATTATTATTCTGTTTGTATTACATGTATATCAAGCCAAGGGCTTATCTTGTATAGAGTTAGTACTCTTTTTTTGTAACCAAGTGTTGACTTGGAAAGCTGTAAGCCCGTAGGGCACTTGCTTTTGTTGTTAACATGTAATACTTTTGTAAGGATCACTCTGATAAATGGAAAAATGTTTATTTCTCTTATATTGTCGCATGTCAAGAAATGATGGGTTTTATGTATTTCTTTGAGGGCGTTACAAATTTTATGCAACTTCCATTTTTAATTATATGCAATTTCCATTTTTATTTTTATTCAATTTCCATTTTTATTTAATTTCCTTTTCTTTTCAACTTTTTTTTTTTTTAATTTCCAAATAGATCGTTAAGGTATTATGGTTTCTTGAATGAACTTCCATTATTATTTTATGCAACTTCCATTTTTATTTTTATTTTTATTAAACTTCATTTCTATCCAATTTCCTTTTGTATTCAACTTCCTTTTTTTATTTAATTTCCACATAGATCGTTAAGGTATAGTAGTTTTTTTATTCAACTTCATTTTTTATTTAATTTCCAAATAGATCGTTAAGGTATAGTGGTTTCTTCAAAGAACTTCCATTTTTATTTAATTTCCAAATAGATCGTTAAAATATAGTGGTTTCTTCAATTAACTTCCATTGCTAATTTTATTCAATTTCCTTTTCTATTCAAGCTCCATTTTTTATTTAATTTCCAAATTGATCGTTAATGTATAGTTGTTTCTTGAATGAACTTCCATTTTTATTTGTTTGCTGTTATTTTTATTCAACTTCTATTTTTATTCAACTTCCTTTTTTATTCAACTTCCATTTTTAGTTGTATGCGACTTCTATTTTTATTCAATTTGCTTTTCTATTCAACTTCATTTTTATTTAACTTCCATTTTTATTTTTATTCAACTTCCATTTTTATTCAATTTTCTTTTTTATTTAATTTCCAAATAGATCGTTACGGTATAGTGGTCTTATGCAACTTCAAATTTTGTTTTTATTCAATTTCCTTTTTTATTTTATTTCCAAATAGATCGTTAAGGTATAGTGGTTTGTTTTCCAAATAGATCGTTAAGATATAGAACTTACATTGTTAATTTTATGCAACTTCCATTTTTTTTTTTATTCAACTTCAATTTTTATTGAATTTTGTTTTCTATTCAACTTCCTTTTGTATTCAACTTCCATTTTTACTTAATTTCCAAATAAATCGTTAGGGTATAGTGGTTTCCTGAATGAACTTCCATTTTTAATTTTATGGAACTTCCATTTTTAATTATATGCAACTTCTATTTTTATTTTTATTCAACTTCCATTTTGATTCAATTTCTTTTTCTATTCAACTTCCATTTTTATTCAATTTCCTTTTCTATTCAACTTCATTTTTTATTTTATTTCCAGATAGATCGTTAGGGTATAGTGGTTTCTTGAATGAACTTCCAATGTTAATCTTATGCAACTTCCATTTTTGTTTTTATTTAATTTCCTTTTTTATTTTATTTCCAAATAGATCGTTAAGGTATAGTGGTTTATTGAATGAACTTCCATTGTAAGTTTTACACAACTTCTATTCTTATTTTTATTTGTATTCAACTTCCATTTTTATTCAATTTACTTTTCTATTCAATTTTCATTTTTATTCAACTTCCTTTTTTATTTAATTTCCAAATAGATTGTTAAGGTATAGTGGTTTCTTCAATGAACTTCTATTTTTTATTTTATGCAACTTCATTTTTTTATTTTATTCAACTTCCATTTTTATTCAACTTCTATTTTTATTCAACTTCCATTTCCTTTTTATTTAATTTCCAATAGATCGTTAAGGTATAGTGTGATCTTAAATGAACTTCCATTGTTAATTTTATGCAACTTCCATTTTTATTCAATTTCTTTGTTATTCAACTTCAATTTTTATTCAATTTCCTTTTCTATTCAACTTCCTTATAGCGATCCCGGTTTTCCCTTTCTGTAGTTGTCGTATTCCGGACTTGGTGCCGTGGAGTTGATGGTTGTTTATCTTGTTGTCATCCTTTAATTCCGTATGTTTGAGTTTTGGGATGTTGTGGGCAGGTGTGTTACAGGTTGGTTGAGCCTAAGTCTCAAATCTAGTTGCCCAGGTTTTTGGTGTTACGCTCGAGCGGGTTATTCTGCGCTCGAGTGGAGTTTGGTTTTTGGTTGTCCGCTCGAGCGGGCCTTCTTGCACTCGAGCGGGGTTTACATACTCCCAGTATTTCGTGCCTCTGCAAAACTTCTCCAGGTGTGTTTTTCACGCTCGAGCGGGTTTCTTTACGCTCGAGCGGGTAGTGCTTTGTCTGTGAAAGTTCTGGGAGGGGGAAATCTACGCTCGAGCGGACTGGTTTTCGCGCTCGAGCGGATGTACTTTATTCTTGTATCTTGGTGCTCGAGCGGGCCTTCTTGCGCTCGAGCGTGTCCAGATTTTTGTGCTTGACGCTCGAGCATCCTGTTCTACGCTCGAGCGGGAATGTCGTATATCAGAAGGCAGTTAGGCATTTTTTAACTACTTTTTACATTCTCTCTCTCTCTCTTACTTTTCCAAAATCGATTTTGAGAGCCTCTCTCTCTAGAAACTCCCTTCTCTCTAGGGTTTGATCTAGTTAGAGTGCTTCCCTTCCCTTTGGCCTTTGTATAAATTGTGTTGATCGTCGAGGGCTTCATTTTGATCCGTGGATCTTGGAGTTTGGAGCATTTTGGTTTTCTTCATCTTCCTCCCTTGGGCTCCGAATTTGAGGTAGGGATTCCTACTCACTACTATGGGTTTTGACCTAGATTTTTGGGCATTTTGTTAAATGGTTGATTTTGGGAAGTTAGGGTTTGGAAATGTTGAAAGAGAGTTTTGTTATTTTGATTCTAAAATGTGTATTTTGGGTTTCAAAATAATGACATTGTTGTTGGTTGTTGAAATATAGACCATTGGGTCAACATTGAGAAATGGGGTAGAAAACCCTAATTTGTTGTATAAATTAATTGGTATAATTAATTTGGGAAAATTGTTGTTATTTGGAATTGGGTTGGAAATAATGAAATTGGCTCATTATATTGTAAAATGGTAGAGTTGGATTTATTAATCGCTCACTGTTGAAAACATTGATATTTTATCTGTTGGAGTTTTTATTATCTGTTTAGAAATAATTGCTTTGGGCTACCGGTGGAGGGCAGTTTTGATTATTGTAGACAATGCATGATGATTAGGCAAACTAAAACTAATCAATTGGATGTGTCATAGAGTATGACGGTTGATAGAATACATTGACGTTATGTATTGATTGATTGTGTATATGACCTATGTGTATATACGTTGTGCTGTGTGGGAGAACATAGGGGATGTACTCCACGGTTTAGGGGAAGATAGGGGATGGACCTCTAGACCGGATGTTGTTAGGGAGGAGATAGGGGATGGACTCACGATACAAATTTCATATGTTGTCGGGCTTAATGTATCGATATAGCTCATATGCTTATCTATGGAAGTGTTGATATAGCTCATATGCTTATCTGTTGAAGTGTGGATATAGCTTGTATGCTTATCTGTTGAGATGTTGATATAGCTTTTATGCTTATCTATTGTGAAAAGGGAAATGTTTAATATGAGTCTCTATCTCATGTAAATTGTTGGCCAGGTTCTGAGCCATTGTTGTAAATTGTGAACTTGATAAGAAATGAAAAATGAAATGAAACATGGACATAGTGGTCATGTAATGGAAATGAATTATGAATTGATTTATGGGAATTAAACATTTATCAATTGCTAATGTCTTAGTTATTGCTCATACTGTGTTTAGCATATCTCTACTGGGCGTTGGCTCACCCTATATGGGACATTATTTTCAGGTACAGGTAGCATGCCACCTCCAAGGACGTAGCTTGGATGGATATGAGAGTTGAAGACTCTTTCTTTTTGATTATTATGTTTGTATTACATGTATATCAAGCCAAGGGCTTCTTTTGTATAGAGTTAGTACTCTTCTTTTGTGTAGCCAAGTGTTGACTTAGAAAATTGTAAGCCCATAGGGCATTTGCTTTTGTCGTTAACATGTGATACTGTTGTAAGAACGACTCCAATGAATAGAAATGGTTGATTTCTCTTATATTAATGCATGTCTAAAGTGATTGGGTTTTATGTATTATTTTGAGGGCGTTACAACTTGGTATCAGAGCGTGCCGGGTTCGAATACTTTGGGTACGTGGGAAGTGATTAGTATCACAATGGGTTTGTCTCGCTTGATAGAGAGTTAGATGTAGTGTCATATGCTATGTGTTTAATTGATAACATGCTTATGTGACTATGTGGGTATGGAATGTAGTTTCTAGGATGTTGATTGGATCCTTGGGTTTCTGTGAGTCTTGTTGGAAAAGCACTTGATCAATGCTGTTTCTAACCGGAACTCTAGTAACGCCTCGGGACTATCATTATCCGGGAATGAAATTCGTAAGTGCTTATGTGTTTATGTGCTTACGTGGAGTGAATTACAATTGTCCATGCATTAGGACGCGAGTGTTTAGTTTCGGCACATTTATGAATGTGCTAACGTCTTCGTTACCTTTATTAGGATGTCAGGACGAGGACGATGTGGTAGGCGTGGTAGGCCTAGGAGGCAGGAAGTACCTTTATTGGATGACATTCCGGCAATGCAGGAGGAAGTAGGTCAGGTCAATGTGGCCGAGCCAGCGGGTCAGCAAGCTATGGGTGCCTTGGCCCGAGAGATAGCAGGAGCTTTGGGTATTCTCAGAGCTGAGAATCAGGTTGCTGAGGCAGGACCTTCTTTCTTGAAGAGGGAGTTCTTCCGGTCTAATCCGGACGAGTTTATTGGGGATCCGAAAGAGCCACTTAAGGCTGACGAGTGGTTGGAACAGATGAATAAGACGTTCGAGATGCTTGGCATCGAGGACGGAGCATTAAAGGTGACCTTGGCATCCTTCCAGCTTAAGGGAGATACGGGTCAATGGTAAAAGTACGAGAAGGGCCATGTTGGTGGTGCGTGGGAGGTCTTTGTGAATGCCTTCCAAGAGAAGTTTCTATCTTCAGCTGCTAGGGAGAAGCTGAGGGAACACAATTTGCCTTAAAGCAGGCTTGTCAAGGCCGAGTTTGAGGCTACATTTACCAGTTTGTCCAGGTTTGCACCTGAACTTGTGGCGTCCGAGGAACGCCGTTGCTTTGAGTTTGAGCAGAAGCTGAGGCGTGGACGCAAGTTGAGGGTTGGAGGGTCGTTTATCCAGGAGTATAGACGTTTAGTGGATGCTGCAGCTCATATGGAGCTTATGATGCAGGAGGAGGATGAGGAGAAGCATAAAGGCTCCAAGAGGAGCCAAGATGGCCAGAGTGATGGCTGGAGACAGAGGGGTTTTAACCCTCAGCAGTCTCAGGGTGGTTTGGCTAGATCGACCTTTCCAGTGTCGAGAGCATGCTCCGGGAGAGGTAATCAGGGAGGTTTGACTTGTTACACATGTGACCAGTTGGGTCACAAGTCTTCGGTTTGCCCGCAGAAGGGAAGAGGGTCAACGAGCTGCTTCTTCTTCAGCTAGACCTTAGGGCCAGAGTTAGGGCAGGGGCCAGCCTTTGTCTTGCTATCAGTGTGGTCAGCCTGGGCACCTGAAGAGGTTTTGCCCACAGTTGAGTGCCACTTCGGGAGCGTCTAGTTTTAGGCAAACGCAGAGTTATCAGCCAGCTCAGTCTATGCAGGCCTCGAGGGCCAATCCGGGAGCTTCCATCCCAACAGGCAGCCTTTTTGCTCCTAAAGGTGAGCAGGTGGATCAAGGGCCTCACTCTGGCGTGTATGTCGTTATCACACAGACCTAGTACCGCTCCATCGGGCCAGAGAGGTACCTTTCTCTTTTGTAACTCAGTTGCTAGTGTGTTGATTGATACGAGTGCATCTCATTCTTTTGTATCTGTTGTATTTGTATCTGTGTTGGAGTTGGAGTTGGCACTATTAGCATCTCCTATTTGTATAGTATCACCTGTTGGGGGTGAATTGATTTTAAAACAGGGATGTAGAGGTTGCGATATAGAGGTCGTTGACCGTAGGCTTCCTTTTCCTTTTGTTGTTATGCCCATGAAGGGTTTTTATGTTATTTTGGGTATAGATTGGCTATCGTCATACCGGGCTGTTATTGATTGCTATCGCCAGAGGGTCACGGTTTGTACCTTGAGTGGAGATTGTTTCCATTTCTTGGGGGATCGGGTTGGTAGTGTGTTGCCACTAGTGTATGATCCATGAGGGCGGAGTGAGCTTAGCGGTCTACTTGCTAGCTTTATGAGTGGTGAGTGTGATGAGACCCAGATTGTATTGCCGAGGGTAGTTTGTGAGTATTCAGACGTTTTTTCCGAGGATCTCGTCAGTTTGCCACCTCACCGAGAGATAGAGTTCTCTATTGATTTAGTACCCGACACGGCGCCGATTTCTATGGCACCTTATCATTTTGCCCCAGCCGAGTTGAGTGAGTTGAAGATTCAGCTCCAGGAATTATTAGATAAGGGATTTGTTCGCCCTAGTGTTTCACCGTGGGGAGCACCGGCCCTCTTTGCTAAAAAGAAAGATGGTGCCTTGAGATTGTGTATCAATTACCGGAAGTTGAATCGGGCTACGGTTAAGAATAAATACCCTATGCCCCGTATAGATAATTTGTTTGACCAGTTGAAGGGTTCCCGTTGTTTCTCTAAGATAGATTTGAGATCGGGTTACCACCAGTTGAGGGTCAGAGAGGAGGATATTTTGAAGACGACATTCCGTACGCGGTATGGCCATTATGAGTTTCTAGTGATGCCATTTGGGCTTACCAATGCACCGGCAGTCTTTATGGACTTGATGAACCGGATCTTCCGGGAATTTTTAGATCGCTTTGTGGTCGTCTTCATGGACGACATTCTTATCTATTCACCTTCAGAGGAGGAGCACGAGGAACACTTGAGAGTGGTGCTTGAATTGCTTAGAGCCCATAGGCTGTATGCCAAGTTTGGGAAATGTGAGTTCTGGCTAGGAGAAGTCAAGTTCTTAGGCCATGTGGTGTCCGGGAAGGGGTGTCTGTTGATACATCCAAGATTGAGGCAGTGCAAGATTGGGCACAGCCTAAGAGTGTTTTTGAGATCCGCAGTTTTTTAGGATTAGCTGGGTATTACCGCCGGTTTGTGAAAGATTTCTCCAGGCTAGCTTTGCCGTTGACTAGACTGACTCGGAAGGGAGTCAAGTTTGTGTGGAGTGAGACTTGTGAAAAGTCATTCCAAGAGTTGAAAGTTAGATTGACCACCGCTCCGGTGTTGATTATTCCGGAGAGAGGGTTGGGTTATGCGGTTTATTGTGATGCCTCACGAAAGGGTTTGGGTTGTGTGTTGATGCAAGAGGGGAAAGTGGTAGCTTATGGCTCACGTCAGTTGAAAATACACGAGAAGAATTACCCTACACATGACCTAGAGCTAGCAGCAGTGATCTTTGCTTTGAAGATTTGGAGGCATTACCTATATGGTGAGAGGTTCGAGGTGTTCTCGAACCATAAGAGTTTGAAGTATCTGTTCACACAGAGAGACTTGAATTTGACGAGGAGAAGGTGGATGGAGTTCATCGAGGACTACGATTTTGAGTTGCACTATCACCCGGGAAAGCCCACTGTAGTGGCCGATGCCCTTAGTAGAAAATCCTTTAGTGATGTAGCTTGTATAGCCATCCAGGAATGGGAGATGTTGGGTGCACTTGGGGAGTTTGATTTGCTACTGGCCGAATCTGTTGAGGCTACGACCTTGTTTTTTGTTGTCGCACAGCCTACACTCGTGACTCGGGTGTTGGAGGCACAGAGAGGTGATCTTGAGGTAGAGTCTCTCCAAGAGAAGATCTCCAGTGGGAAGGTTGAGAAGGGTTTGGTAGTGTATCTCGACCAGAGTGTGAGATACCGAGACTGTCTGTTTGTGTCGGAGTCTTACTGAGAGGAAGTACTCCGAGAGTTTCACCATTCACGTCTTGCAGTGCATCCGGGAGGCACTAAGATGTATCGGGATTTGGGCCGCCAATTCTGGTGGCGGGGAATGAAAAGAGATGTGGTAGTTTTCGTATCGAAGTGCCTTACTTGTCAGCAAGTGAAGGCCGAGCATCAGAGGCCAGCGGGTTTGTTGCAACCCTTACCTATTGCCAAGTGGAAGTGGGAGCGTGTCACTATGGACTTCGTTGTAGGTCTTCTGAGGACTTAGCGGGGTAGTGATGCTATTTGGGTGGTTGTAGACTGGTTGACTAAGTCGGCGTACTTTATCCCTATGTGCGTGAGAGATTCAGTAGATCATCTCGCCGACTTGTATATTCGAGACATAGTGAGATTGCACGGGGTCCCAGTGACGATCGTCTCAGATAGAGATCCTCGTTTTACTGCTAGGTTGTGGCAGAGTTTGCAGAGTGCCTTGGGTACTAAGTTGACCTTTAGTACGGCTTATCATCCTCAGACTGACGGGCAGTCCGAGTGTACTATTCAGATCCTTGAGGATATGCTTCGGGGTTGTGTCCTTGATTTTAGTGGGATGTGGGAGAGGCACTTGCCCTTGGTGGAGTTTGCCTACAACAACAGCTTTCAGTCTAGTATCGGTATGGCACCGTTTGAGGCCTTGTATGACCGACCGTGTAGGTGTCCAATTTGTTGGGCCGAGGTGGGTGATGCACCTTTGTTGGGCCCAGAGTTGGTTAGGGAGACGACTGAGAAAGTTGAGCTTATCCATAGGAGTCTTGTTACAACCCAGAGTCGCCAAAAGAGTTATGCCGATCGTAGGAAAAGGCCTTTGGCGTTCGAGGTAGGTGATCATGTTTTCTTGAAAATATCACCTAGGCGAGGTTTGATGAGGTTTGGGAAGAGTGGGAAGTTATCCCCTCGGTTTATCGGTCCCTTTGAGATCCTTGAGAGGATTGGGGAGGTTGCTTATCGTTTGGCTTTGCCACCGCGGTTGTCCGGAGTGCATGACGTGTTTCATGTGAGTATGCTTCGAAAGTATGAGCCGGATCCGTCCCATGTGTTAGATTGGACCGATTTAGAGGTAGATGAGGATGTCTCGTATGAGGAAAGACCGGTTCGGGTCTTGGATAGACGGGATCAAGTCATGCGTGGCAAGACCATTCCCTGGGTAAAAGTTTTGTGGAAACATCACGGAGTGGAGGAAGCCACTTGGGAACGTGAGTTGGAAGTCCGTGAAAAGTATCCGGACATGTTTTTTGATGTGTAATCATGTATTGAAATTTTGTAATATTATTGAGCTTTAAGGTCATGTTTGATTCACAAGATTAATAGTGAAGTATTAATAATCCTATTAAATTAATGTGGTATTCACTATCCAATTAGATTAATATCCATTGGATTAATAATCCCACCCCTACCCTATTGCTAATAATCCTACAAATTTGTTGAATTAATTATCCATTGGATTAATAATCCTAAACCAAAATGTTAAAACAAACATAGGATAATTGGGCCTACGAATTAATAATCTCAATCCCATGCTCTAATCCACCCAATCAAACATGCCCAAAGAGCATTATATATGTCTTAAGCTGTAAAACATTGTAAATGTTTTAGTAAATGGAAGCTATGTTAACATTGTGCTTGTTAAGTATATTGTGAAAATGCAAGCATGATATTAATGTTGCATGTGTTAAGGAATTGTGGAAAATGAGTTGAAATTGGTAAATTTCAAAGGAATACATGTTGATAATGCAGGTTGTTATGTATAATGTGAAATGCCTCTTGAAAAGAGATGGGATTGACCGGTAATGGGTCGGATTGTTTAATATTATATTGTAATACTGTTGGGAATTGAGAAAATCTTGTTTTTTTTGAAAAACTTGTACTTAATTTCGGGGATGAAATTCTTTAAGGGGGGAAGGTTATAGCAATCCTGGTTTTCCCTTTCTGTAGTTGTCGTATTCCGGACTTGGTGCCATGGAGTTGATGGTTGTTTATCTTGTTGTCATCCTTTAATTCCGTATGTTTGAGTTTTGGGATGTTGTGGGCAGGTGTGTTACAAGCTGGTTGAGCTTGAGTCTCAAATCTAGTTGCCCAGGTTTTTGGTGTTACGCTCGAGCGGGTTATTCTGTGCTCGAGTGGAGTTTGGTTTTTGGTTGTCCGCTCGAGCGGGGTTTGCACATTCCCAGTATTTCGTGCCTCTGCAAAACTTCTGCAGGTGTGTTTTTCATGCTCGAGCGGGTTTCTTTACGCTTGAGCGGGTCGCGCTCGAGCGGGTATGTTGGCGCTCGAGCGGGTAGTGCTTTGTCTGTGAAAGTTCTGGGAGGGGGAAATCTACGCTCGAGCGGACTGGTTTTCGCGCTCGAGCGGATGTACTTTATTCTTGTGTCTTGGCGCTTGAGCGGGCCTTCTTGCGCTCGAGCGTGTCCAGATTTTTGTGCTTGACGCTCGAGCGTCCTGTTCTACGCTCGAGCAGGAATGTCGTATATCAGAAGGCAGTTAGGCATTTTTGAACCACTTTTTACATTCTCTCTCTCTCTCTTACTTTTCCAAAATCGATTTTGAGAGCTTCTCTCTCTAGAAACTCCCTTCTCTCTAGGGTTTGATCTAGTTAGAGTGCTTCCCTTCCCTTTGGCCTTTGTAAAAGTTGTGTTGATCGTCGAGGGCTTCGTTTTGATCCGTGGATCTTGGAGTTTGGAGCATTTTTGTTTTCTTCATCTTCCTCCCTTGGGCTCCGAATTTGAAGTAGGGATTCCTACTCACTACTATAGGTTTTGACCTAGATTTTTGGGTATTTTGTTAAATGGTTGATTTTGGAAAGTTAGGGTTTGGAAATGTTGAAAGAGAGTTTTGTTATTTTGATTCTAAAATGTGTATTTTGGGTTTCAAAATAATGACATTGTTGTTGGTTGTTGAAATATAGACCATTGGGTCAACATTGAGAAATGGGGTAGAAAACCCTAATTTGTTGTATAAATTAATTGGTATAATTAATTTGGGAAAATTGTTGTTATTTGGAATTGGGTTGGAAATAATGAAATTGGCGCATTATATTGTAAAATGGTAGAGTTGGATTTATTAATCGCTTCACCGTTGAAAACATTGATATTTTATCTGCTGGAGCTTTTATTATCTCTGCTTAGAAATAATTGCTTTGGGCTACCCGTGGAGGGTAGTTTTGATTGTTGTAGACAATGCATGATGATTAGGCAAACTAAAACTAATCAATTGGATGTGTCATAGAGTATGACTTGATAGAATACATTGACGTTATGTATTGATTGATTGTGTATATGACCTATGTGTATATATGCTGTGTTGTGCGAGAAGATAGGGATGTACTCCACAGTTTAGGGGAAGATAGGGGATGGACCTCGAGACCGGATGTTGTTAGGGAGGAGATAGGGGATGGACTCTGTTGATACAGCTCATATGCTTGTCAGTTAATGTATTGATATAGCTCATATGCTTATCTATAGAAGTGTTGATATAGCTCATATGCTTATCTGTTGAAGTGTGGATACAGCTTGATGCTTATCTGTTGAGATGTTGATATAGCTTTTATGCTTATCTATTGTGAAAAGGGAAATGTTTAATATGAGTCTCTATCTCATGTAAATTGTTGGCCAGGTTCTGAGCCGTTGTTGTAAATTGTGAAATTGATAAGAAATGGAAAATGAAATGAAACATGGACATAGTGGTCAAGTAATGGAAATGAATTATGAATTGATTTATGGGAGTTAAACATTTATCAATTGCTAATGTCTTAGTTATTGCTCATACTGTGTTTAGCATATCTCTACTGGGCATTGGCTCACCCTATATGGGCTATTATTTTCAGGTACAGGTAGCATGCCACCTCCAAGGACGTAGCTTGGATGGATATGAGAGTTGAAGACTTTTTCTTTTTGATTATTATGTTTGTATTACATGTATATCAAGCCAAGGGCTTCTTTTGTATAGAGTTAGTACTCTTCTTTTGTGTAACCAAGTGTTGACTTGAAAGTCAGAAGTCTGTAGGGCATTTGCTTTTGTCGTTAACATGTGATACTGTTGTAAGAACTACTCCAATGAATAGAAATGGTTGATTTCTCTTATATTAATGCATGTCTAAAGTGATGGGTTTTATGTATTATTTTGAGGGCGTTACATTCCGTTTTTTATTTAATTTTATTTTTATTCAACTTCAATTTTTAATTATATGCAACTTTCGTTGTTAATTTTATGCAACTTCCATTTTTATTTTTACTCAACTTCCATTTTTATTTTTATTCAACTCCCTTTTTTATTTAATTTTGTTTTCTATTTAATTTCCAAATAGATTGTTAAAATATAGTGTTTTCTTGAATGAACTTTCATTATTAATTTTATGCAAATTCCATTTTTATTTTTATTCAACTTCCATTTTTATTCAATTTTGTTTTCTATTCAATTTCCTTTTCTATTCAACTTCCTTTTATATTTATTCATCTTCCTTTTTATTTAATATCCAAATAGATCGTTAAGGTATAGTGGTTTCTTAAATGAACTTGAATAAGAATAATAATGGAAGTTGAATACAAATAAAAATGGAAGTTGAATTGAAAGGGAAATTGAATAAAAATAAAAGTTGCATAAAATTAACAATGGAAGTTCATTCAAGAAACCACTATATCTTAAAGATCTATTTGAAAATTAAATAAAAAAGGAAGCTGAATAAAAATGGAAGTTGCATAAAATTAACAATGGAAGTTGAATAAAATTAAAAATGGAAGTTCATTCAAGAAACCACTATACCGTAATGATCTATTTAGAAATTAAATATAAAGGGAAGTTGAATAGAATAGGAAATTGAATAAAAATAAATTTGTGCAACTTCCATAAAATTAACAATGGAAGTTCATTCAAGAAAGCACTATACCTTAACGATCTATGTGGAAATTAAATAGAAAAGGAAGTTGAATAGAAAAGGAAATTGAATAAAAATTGAAGTTGCATAAAAATGAAAATGGATGTTGCATAAAATAAAAATGGAAGTTGAATAAAACTGGAAGTTCTATAAAAATAAAAAAGAAAGTTGCATAAAATTTAAAATGGAAGTTCATTCAAGAAAGCACTATATCTTAACGAACTATTTGGAAATTAAATAAAAAAGAGAGTTTAATAGAAAAGGAAATTGAATAAAATTACTTTTCTATTCGACTTCATTTTTTACTTAATTTCCAAATAAATCGTTAGGGTATAGTAGTTTATTGGATGAACTTCAATTTTTAATTTTAGGCAACTTCCATTTTTATTTTTATGCAACTTTCATTTTTATTCAATTTCCATTTCTATCCAACTTCCATTGTTATTTAATTTCCAAATAGATCGTTAAGGTATAGTAGTTTATTGAATGAAAATAAAAATGGAAGTTGCATAAAATTAAAAATGGAAGTTCATTCAAGACACCATAATACTTAACTTGATCTATTTGTAAATTAAAAAAAAAGAGGAAGTTAAATAAAAATGACATTGAATAGAGAAAGAAATTGAATACAAATGGAAGTTGAGTAAAAATAAAATGGAAGTTAAATAAAAAGGAAGTTGAATAGAAATGGAAATTGAATAAAAATAGAATTGAATAAAAATGGAAGTTCAATAAAAATAAAAATGGAAGTTGCATAAAATTAACAATGGAAGTTCATTGAAGAAGGATGTTGAATAGAATTAACAATGTAAGTTCATTTAAGAAACCATAATACCTTAATGATCTATTTGGCAATTAAAAACAAAGGAAGTTGAATAAAATGGAAATTGCATAAAATTAAAAATGTAAGTTCATTCAAGAAACCACTATGCCTTAACGATCTATTTTGAAATTAAATAAAAATGGAAGTTGAACAAAATAAATCGTTAGGGTATAATGGTTCTTGAATAAACTTCCATTTTAATTTTATGCAACTTCATTTTTATTTAATTTCCTTTTCTATTCAATTTCCATTTTCTATTCAACTTCCTCTTTTTTTAATTTACAAATAAACCGTTAAGTTATAGTAGTTTCTTGAATGAACTTCCATTGTTAATTTTATGCAACTTCCATTTTTATTAAACTTCTTTTTCTATTCAACTTCCATTTTTGTTTTATTCAACTTCCATTTTTATTTTTATTCAACTTCAATTTTTATTCAATTTTCCTTTCTATTCAACTTCCTTTTTTATTCAATTTTTCTATTCAACTTTTTATTCAACCAAGAAACTACTATACCTTAACGATCTATTTGGAAGTTGAATAAAAATAAAAATAGAAGTTAATTCAAGAAACCATTATACCTTAGCGATTAAGTTCATTCAAGAAACCACTATACCTTAACGATCTATTTGGAAGTTGAAGAAAAAAGGAAATTGAATAAAAATGGAAGTTGAAATAAAATTAGAAATGGAAGTTCATTTAAGAAATCACTATACCTTAACGATCAATTTGGAAATAAAAAAAAAAAAAAAAAAAAAAGAGGTTTAACAGAGAAGGAAATTGAATAAAAATTGAAGTTGAAGTTGCATAAAATTAAAAATTGAAGTTAATTCAAGAAACCACTATACCTTAACGATCTATTTGGAAATAAAATAAAAAATGAAGTTAAATAGAAATGGAAGTAGTATACAAATAAAAATTGAAGTTGAATAGAATAGAAAATTAAATAGAAATGGAAATTGAATAAAAACAAAAATGGAAGTTGCATAAAATTAACAATGGAAGTTCATTCAAGAAACCAAAATACCTTAACGATCTGTTTGGAAATTAAACAAAAAAAGAAGTTGCATAAAATTAAAAATTGAAGGTCATTCAATAAACCACTATACCTTAACGATCTATTTGGAAATTAATTAAAAATGAAAGTTGCATAAAATTAAAAATGAAAGTTGAATAAAAATAAAAATTGAAGTTGAATAAGATTAACAATGGAAGTTGAATAGAGAAGTAAATTGAATAAAAATGGAAGTTGAGTAAAATTAAAAAAGGAAATTTAATTAAAAAGGAAATTGAATAAAAATAAAAATGGAAGTTGATTCAATATCCCACTATACCTTAACGATCTATTTGGAAATTAAATAAAAATGGAAGTTGAATAGAAAAAGAAATTTAATAAAAAAAGGAAGTTGAATGAAAATGGAAGTTGAATAAAAATAAAAATGGATGTCACGTAAAATAAAACTGGAAGTTCATTCAAGAAACCCCATACCTTAAAGATCTATTTGGAAATTAAATAAAAAATGAAGTTGAATAGAAAAAGAAATCTAAAATCAAAGTTGAATAAAAATAAAAATGGATGTTGCATAAAATTAAAAATGAAAGTTCATTCAAGAAACCACTATACCTTAACAATCTATTTGGAAATTAAAGAAAAAAGGAAGTTGAATAGAAAAGAAAATTGAATAACTATGGAAGTTGAATAAAAATAAAAATGGAATTTGCATAAAATTAACAATGGAAGTTCATTCAAGAAACCATAATACCTTCACTATCTATTTGGAAATTAAATAAAAGGAAGTTGAATAGAAAAGGAAATTGAATAAAAAGGAAAGTTGAATAAAAGAAAGTTGAATAGAAAAGGAAATTGATAAAAGGAAGTTGCATAAAATTGACAATGAAAGTTCATTTAAGAAACCACTATACCTTAATGATCTATTTGGAAATTAAATAGAAAAGGAAGTTGAATAGAAAAGGAAATTAAATAAAAATGGAAGTTCATAGAAAAGAAATTGAATAAAATGGAAAATGGAAGTTCATTCGAGAAACCACTATAAAAATAAAGGGAAGTTGAATAGAAGTTCATTTAAGAAGCCACTATACCTTAACGATCTATTTGGAAAGTAAATAAAAAAAAATGAAGTTGAATAGAAAAGAAATTGAATAAAAAAGGAAGTTGCATAAAATTAAAATGGAAGTTGCATAAAATTAAAAATGGAAGTTCATTCAAGAAACCATTATACCTTATAGATCTATTTGGAAATTAAATAAAAAAAGAACTTGAATAGAAAATAGAAATCGAATAAAAAAAGAAGTTGAATAAAATTAAAAATTGAAGTTCATCCAATAAACTACTATACCCTAACGATCTATTTGGAAATTAAATAAAAAAGAAAGTTTAATAGAAAAGGATATTAAATAAAAAGTGAAGTTGAATAAAATTACAAATGGAACTTGCATAAAAATAAAACTGAAAGTTCATTTAAGAAACCACTATACCCTTTTCTATTCATCTTCCTTTTTTATTTAATCTCCAAATAGATCGTTAAGGTATAGTGGCTTCTTGAATGAACTTCTATTCAACTTCCCTTTTTATTTTTATAGTGGTTTCTCGAATTAACTTCTATTTTTAATTTTATACAACTTCCATTTTTATTCAATTTCATTTTCTATGAACTTCCATTTTTATTTAATTTCCTTTTCTATTCAATTTCCTTTTCTATTTAATTTCCAAATTGATCATCAAGGTATAATGGTTTCTTAAATGAACTTCCATTGTTAATTTTATGCAACTTCTATTTTTATCCAATTTCCTTTTCTATTCAACTTTCTTTTTTATTCAACTTTCCTTTTGTATTCAATTTCCTTTTCTATTCAACTTCCTTTTTTATTTAATTTCCAAATAGATAGTTAAGGTATTATGGTTTCTTGAATGCACTTCCATTGTTAATTTTATGCAACTTCAATTTATATTTTTATTCAACTTCCGTTTTTATTCAATTTCCTTTTCTATTCAACTTCCTATTTTTTTTAATTTCCCAATTGATCGTTAAGGTATACTGGTTTCTTGAATGAACTTCTATTTTTAATTTTATACAACATCCATTTTTATTTTTATTCAACTTTCATTTTTATTCGATTTCTTTTTCTATTCAACTTCATTTTTTATTTAATTTCCAAATAGATCGTTAAGGTATGGTGGTTTCTTGAATGAACTTCCAGTTTTATTTTTATTCAACTTCCATTTTTATTTAATTTCCAAATAGATCGTTATGGTATAGTGGTTTCTTCAATAAACTTCTATTTTTAATTATATGTAACTTCCATTTTTATTCAACTTCCATTTTTATCCAACTTCCCTTTCTATTCAACTTCTTCTTTTTTAATTTCCAAATAGATCGTTAAGGTATAGTGGTTTCTATTTTTATTTTTACTCAACTTTCAATTTTTATTTTTATCCAATTTCCTTTTTTATTCAACTTCCTTCTCTATTTAATTTCCTTTTCTATTTAATTTCCAAATAAATCGTTAAGGTATAGTGGTTTCTCGAATGAACTTCCATTGTTAATTTTATACAACTTCCATTTTTATTCAATTTTCTTTTCTATTCAACTTTTTTTTTTATTTAACTTCCAAATAGATCGTTAAGATATAGTGATTTTTTGAATGAACTTCCATTTTTATTCAATTTCCTATTCTATTCAACTTCATTTTTTTATTTAATTTCCAAATAGATCGTTAAGGTATAGTGGTTTCTTGAATGAAATTCCATTTTTTTTCAATTTCCTTTTCTATTCAACTTCCGTTTTTATTTAATTTCCTTTTCTATTCAACTTCATTTTTTTTATTTAATTTCCAAATAGATCGTTTTCTATTCAACTCCTTTTTTTATGTAATTTCCAAATAGATCGTTAAGATATAGTGGTTTCTTGAATGAACTTCAATTTCTAGTTTTATTCAACTTCCATTTTTATCCAATTTCCTTTTCTATTTAACTTCATTTTTTATTTAATTTCCAAATCGATCGTTAGGGTATAGTGGTTTCTTGAATGAACTTCCATTTTTAATTTTATGAAACTTTCATTTCTATTCGACTTTCATTTTTTACTTAACGATCTATTTGGAAAACAAAATTGAATAAAAATGGAAGTTGCATAAAATTAAAATTGAAAGTTAATTCAAGAAACCACTATAAAAATGGAAGTTGCATAAAATTAGAAATTGAAGTTTATTCAATAACGACTATACCTTAATGATCTATTTGTAAATTAAAAATGGAAGTTGATCGTTAAAGTATGTGGTTTATTGAATGAACTTCGATTGTTAATTTTATACAACTTCCATTTTTATTTAATACCCAAATAGATCTTTATGGTATATAGCGATTTCTTGAATAGAAAAGGAAAATAAATAGGAAAATGGAAATTGATTAAAATGGAAGTTGAATATAATTAAAAATTGAAGTTGCATAAAATTAAAATGAAATTCATTAAAAACCACTATACCTTAACTTTCTATTTGGAAGTTGAATAGAAACGAAAATTGAATAAATATGGAAATTGAAGAAAAATGGAAGTTGCATAAAATTAAAAATGGTAGTTCATTGAAGAAACCACTATACCTTAACGATCTATTTGGAAATTAAATATAAAAGGAAATTGAATAGAAATGAAAATTGAATAAAAATGGAAGTTGAATAAAAACAAAATTGAATAAAAATGGAAGTTCATTCAACAAACCACTATACCTTAAAAATGGAAAGAAAGTTGAATAGAAAATGAAATTGAATAAAAATAAATATGGAAGTTGCATAAAATTAAAAATTGATCTATTTGGAAGTTATCCAATTTCCTTTTCTATTTAACTTCCTTTTTTATTTAATTTCCAAATAGATCGTTAATGTATAGTGGTTTCTTGAATGAACTTACATTGTTAATTTTATTCAACTTCATTTTTTATTTAATTTCCAAATAGATCGTTAAGGTATAGTAGTTTCTTGAATGAACTTTCATTGTTAATTTTATGCAACTTCAATTTTTAATTTTATGCAACTTCTTTTTTTGTTTAATTTCCAAATATATCGCTAACGTATAATGGTTTCTTGAATGAACTTCCTTTGTTAATTTTATGCAACTTCCTTTTTTATTCAATTTCCTTTTCTATTTTTATTCAATTTCCATTTTTTATGCAACTTCCATTTTTATTTTTATTCAACTTCCACTTCCATTTTTAATTTGATTCAACTTCTAATTTTATCCAATTTCTTTTTCTATTCAACTTCATTTTTTTATTTAATTTCCAAATAGATCGTTAAGGTATAGTGGTTTCTTGAATGAACTTCCATTGTTAATTTTATGCAACTTCAATTTTTAATTTTATGGAACTTCGATTTTTATTAAATTTCCTTTTTTATTTAACTTCCATTGTTAATTTTATGCAACTTCCATTTTCATTTAATTTCCATTTTTATGCAACTTCATTTTTTATTTGATTTCCAAATAGATTGTTAAGGTATAGTGGTTTCTTCAATGAACTTCCATTTTTAATTTTATGCAACTTCCATTTATATTTTTATTCAACTTCAACTTTTATTCAATTTACTTTTCTATTCAACTTCCTTTTTTCATTTACTTTCCAAATAGATCGCTAAGGTATAGTGGTTTCTTGAATGAACTTCCATTTTAATTTTATTCAACTTCCATTTTTAATTTTATTCAACTACCATTTTTATTCAATTTCCTTTTCTATTCAACTTTCTTTTTTATTTAATTTCCAAATAAATCGTTAAGTTATAGTGGTTTCTGAAATGACCTTCCATGCAACTTCCATTTTTATTTTTATTCAATTTCCTTTTCTATTCAACTTCCTGTTTTATTTAATTTCCAAATAGATCGTCAGGGTATAGTAGTTTCTTGTTATTTTTATTCAACTTCCATTTTTATTCAACTTCCATTTCTATTCAACTTTCTTTTTTATTCAATTTCCAAATAGATCGTTAAGGTATAGTAGTTTCTTGAATGAACTTCCGTTGTTAATTTTACTCAACATCCTTTTTCTTTTCTATTCAACTTCCATTTTTATTCTTATTCAAGTTCCATTTGTATTCAATTTCATTTTCTATTCAATTTCCAAATAAATCGTTAAGGTATAGTGATTTTTTGAATGAACTTTCATTTTTATTCAATTTCATTTTATTCAACTTCCATTTTTATTTAATTTCTTTTTCTATTCAACGTCCATTTTTATTTAATTTCCCTTTCTATTCAACTTCTTGTTTTATTTAATTTCCAATAGATCGTTAAGGTATAGTGGTTTCTTGAAAGAACTTCCATTGTTAATTTTATGCAACTTCCATTTTTATTTAATTTCATTTTCTATTCAACTTCCATTTTTAATTTTATTCAACTTCCATTTTTATTCAACATCCATTTTCATTTTTATTTTTATTCAATTTCCTATTCTATTCAACTTCCTTTTTAAACTTTTATTCAATTTCCTATTCTATTCAATTTCTTTTTCTATTCAACTTCCTTTTTTTATTTAATTTCCAAATAGATCGTTAAGGTATAGTGATTTTTTTTTATTCAATTTCTAAATATATCGTTAAGTTATACTGGTTTATTGAATGAATTTCCATTTTTAATTATATGCAACTTCCATTTTTATTCAAATTCATTTTTTATTTAATTTCCAAATAGATCGTTACGGTATAGTGGTTTCTTGAATAAACTTCAATTTCTAATTTTATGCAACTTTCATTTTTATTTTTATTTTTATTCAGCTTCCATTTTTATTCAATTCTATTTTCTATTCAACTTCCCTTTTTATTTAATTTCCAAATAGATCGTTAAGGTATGTTGTGTAAAATTAAAAATGGAAGTTATTTCTAGAAAAAAACAAATTGAATAAAAATGGAAGTTGAATAAAAATAAAAGGGGAAGTTGCATAAGATTAACAATGGAAGTTTATTCAAAAAAACCATTATACCTTAACGATCTATTTGGAAATTAAAGAAAAAATGTATTTTTATTCAACTTCCCTTTCCATTTTTATTCAATTACAAATGGAAGTTCATTCAAGAAACCACTATAACTTAACGATTTATTTGAAAATTAAATAAAAAAGGAAGTCGAATAGAAAAGGAAGTTGAATAAAAATGGAAGTTATGAGAAAATGAAATTGAATAAAATAAAATGGAAGTTGCATAAAAATAAAAATCAAGTTCATTTAAGAAAGCACTATACCCTAACGATTTATTTGGAAATTAACGATCTATTTGGCAATTAAATAAAAAGAATGTTGAATAGAAAAGGAAATTGAAGAAAAATGGAAGTTGCATAAAAATAAAAATGAAAGTTGAATAAAATAAAATTGAAGTTGCATGAAAATGGTAGTTGAATAAGAATAAAAATGGAAGTTGCATAAAATTAAAAATGGAAGTTCATTCAAGAAACCACTATACCCTAACGATTTATTTGGAAATTATATAAAAACGGAAGTTGAATAAAAAAGGAAATTGAATAAAAATTGAAGTTGAATAAAATAAAAATGGAAGTTGCATAAAATTTAACATTGGAAGTTCATTCAAGAAACCACTATACCTTAGCGATCTATTTGGAAATTAAACAAAAAAAGACATTATAGTGGTTTTTTGAATTAACTTCCATTGTTAATTTTATGCAACTTCCATTTTTATTTTTATTCAACTTCCTTTTTTATTTAATTTCCAAATAGATCGTTAAGGTATAGTGGTTTTTTGAATGAACTTCCATTTTTAATTTTATTCAGCTTCCCTTTTTATTTTTATTCAACTACCTTTTTGTTAAGGTATTATGGTTTTTTGAATAAACTTTCATTTTATTTTTATTCAATTTCCATTTCTATTCAACTTCCTTTTTATTTAACTTCCATTTTTATTTTTATGCAACTTCCATTTTTTTTCAATTTTCATTTTTATTTAATTTCCTTTTCTATTCAACTTCAATTGTTATTCAATTTCCTATTTTATTCAACTTCATTTTTTTTATTTAATTTCCAAATAGATCGTTAAGGTATTGTGATTTTTGAATGAACCTCCATTTTTAATTTTATGCAACTTGCATTTTTATTCAATTTTGTTTTCTATTCAACTTCCAAATAGATCGTTAAGGTATATAGTGGTTTCTTGAATGAACTTCCATTTTGTTAATTTTATGCAACTTCCATTGTTAATTTTATGCAACTTCCTTTTTGTTGATTTCCAAATAGATCGTTAAGATATAGTGCTTTCTTGAATTAACTTCAATTGTTAATTTTATTCAACGATCTTTTATTTTTATTCAACTTCCATTTTTATTCAACTTCCTTTTTATTTAATTTTCAAATAGATCGTTATATTGGTTTTAATTTCAGCCATTTTTATTCAACTTCCATTTTATTTAATTTCCAAATAGATCGTTAACGATAGTGGTTTCTTCAATGAACTTCCATTTTTATTTTTATGCAACTTCCATTTTTATTTCTATTCAACTTCCTTTTCTATTTAATTTCCACATAGATCGTTAAGGTATAGTAGTTTATTGGATGAACTTCAATTTTTAATTTTATTCAACTTCCATTTTATTTTTATTTATAGCAATCCCTTTCCTTTTCTGCTTAATCGTATTTCGGACCATTCTGTGGAATTGGTTGTTGTGTTTATCTTGTTGTTATCCTTTAATTCCGTATGTATGAGTTTTGGGTTGTGTTGGGCGTTTGAAACCGTTGGTTGTGCTTTTGAAACCAAGAGTTGATGCCCGATTTTGGCCTTCACACTCGAAAGCGGCGCGGACGCCAAGCGGCCCTTTGTTGTTGCTTCTCCTTGAGCCAGCTGAAGCTCGAGCGTGATTTTCCATCTCCCAAGATTTTGTCCGCAGGTCTTGACGCCGAAGGGAGTTTTGACGCCGAAGCGTGACCTTTGTTTTTGTTCCTCCGCCGAGCGGGAGTTTGACGCCGAAGGAACCATGTCTCAAAACTCGAAGTGTGTAATCTACGCCGAGTGGCGCTTTGACGCCGAGCGTGAGTCCAGATCTAACACTCGAGCGAGGCGATCGGTATATCACTTCGATTCACTTTTGGATCACTTTTTGGTTTCCTTTCTCTTACTTTTTGAAACACCATTGGAGACCACCTCTCTAAAACCTCACATTCTCTCTTAGATTTGATCTAGTTAGAGTGATCTCCTATAGCGACCTTTGCCTTTTCCCTTTGATTATTGTATTCGGACTTATGTTCCGTAGATTCTATTGTCTTATTATTATTTGTTGTTGTCCTTTAATTCCTTATTCTTGAGTTATAGGATGTTTTGGACAAAGTTGATTGCAAAGTTGGGCTTAGAAACCAAGTGTTGATGTTCGCTTTTTGGTTTGTCCGCCGAAGAGTTTAACGCCGAAGGGACTTGTTGTTCCTTGTCCGCTCGAGCGGGGGTTTTGGTGCTCGAGCGGGAAAAACACCCATCCAGAATTTCTTGCGCAGGTTGTACGCCGAGCTGAGTTCCAGGAGTGTCCGCCGAGCGGGTTTGTCCGCCGAAAGGGCGCCTGGGTATAAAATCGTGTTTTGACGCTTTTAAAACCGCTTTTCAGCCCCTTCAGCTATAAAACCCTAGGTTACGAAGTTTTCTCTCCCAACTCATCTTCACTCCTCAGATTGATCTAGTTTGGGTGAGTTTTTACCCTACTTGCTTTACAAAAAAAGATAGAGGAGAGTGAGGGCTTTCATTTAATCTGAACAAACTTGAATTTGGAGCACTTTGGAATTTGGGCTATCATCTTCGTCTTCTTCTTTTTGGGTTCTTGCTTCGAGGTAGGGATTTCCTACTCTATTTATACGCTTTAATCCTAAGTGTTGGTATTTCGGTATGTGGGGGTAGTTTGGTAATTTTGGGAGAAACCTTAGGGTTTTGGCTTAGATTAATTTGTATAATTAATTTAAGGGAAGAATGTGGAATTGGGTTTAATTCATGAAGTTGGGAAAATTATGAGATTAATGATATAGTTGGGTAGTTTAAATACTCACATATGAGAATGTTGATTTTACATTCATTGTTGTATTTATTTCTTGTTTAGAAATAACTGTTTTGGGCTATCGGTGGAGGATAGTCGTGATTGTTGTAGACCTTGCATGTGGCTTAGGTATAACTGGAATTAAGTCACTTATGTTGACTGTTGAATTAATACAGAACATTACTTGTATTGATTATGTGTTGTATATGGCAATTGTGTGTTTCATTGCATATGCATGTTATTTGGAGAAGATAGGGGATGTACCTCTAAACCGGATTTGTTGGGAGGAGATAGGGGATGGACTCAAAGAGCATCACTCATATGTGTGCTTATTGATAATAGCAATATTGCTATTTGTTGTTGATATGATACATCATTATAATGTGTATCGCTTGGAAGTATGGAAGTGTTGTGGTTTGAGCTTTAGTCTCATTTATTTTTATGACATCCGATCACTATTATAGTTGGCCGTTTCGAGCCATAATGATATAATTGGGAAGTTGAATAAATATTGAAAGTGAAAGGTGTCATAGACAATATGTCATAGACAATGTACACATACGGTCATGAAATTGAAATTGATTATCTTGTGTTAACCATGTATCAATGCTAATGCTTTAGTTAATTCTTATACTTGGTTTAGTATTTTTCATCGGGCCGTGGGCTCACCCTATATGGGAACTTTATTTTCGTGTTCGTGGTTCACTACCTCCAAGGACTTAGCTTGTGAGGATTTGGACTCGAAGACTTGCTTTATTTTATTTGTTTTATTTGAACAACTTGTAAACTTTCAAGCCTAGGGCTTTATTTGTTTTTGAGTTAGAACTTATGGAATTGTGTCCAAGTGTTGTCTTGGCAAGATGTAAGCCCATAGGGCATTTATTATGATGTTTTTATTTCATGGTACTCTGATGAATGGAATAAGATACTTTATTTCCTTATAATTCCACATGTTAACATTATGTATTATGGGTTATTTTTGAGGGCGTGACAACTTGGTATCAGAGCGTACCGGGTTTGAATACTTTGGGTACGTGGGAAGTGATTAGTATCACAATGGGTTCGCCTGCTTGATAGAGACTTAGTATAATGATTACATGCTTATATGATAACATGTTTATGTAATTATGTGGGTATGGAATGTAGTTCCTAGATGTTGATTGGATCATTGAGTTTCAAAGTCTTGTTGGAAAGGCACTTGATCAATGTTGTTTCCAACGAACTTTAGTGACGCCGGACTGCTATTATCCAGAATGAAATTGTGAGGTGCTTATGTGATTATGTGCTTACGTGGAATGATTTATTGTTGTCCAATGCATTAGGATGTGAGTGTTTAGCTTCACACATTTATTAGTGTGCTAACGCCTTTGTTTCCTTTTCTAGGATGTCGTGTCAAGGACGAGGACGCTGTAGGCGTGGTAGGTCGGTAGGCGGTGAAGTGCCGCGCTCGAGGAGATTCCGCAGAAGGTGAGGGAGTTGGCCAGCCAATGTGGCCGAGCCAAGAGGCTGCCAGTTATGGGCGCGCTAGCCCGAGAGATAGCAGGGCATTCAGGAGTCAAGAGGCATTCTCGTGAGCCGAGAATCAAAGCTCTGTGTTGTTGTTGGGGATGTAGGGCCTTCTTTTCTGAAGAGGGAGTTCTTCCGGTCTAATCCAGACGAATTTGTGGGTGATCCTAAAGAGCCACTTAAGGCGCATTTAATGGCTCTAATGCACAACGAAAATGTTTGAGATACTAGGCATCGAAGACGAGGTAATCGAAGGTGACCTTGGCATCTTTCCACCAAGGAGATGCGGTCAAGGTGGAAGTTCACCAAGAATCGATAGGAGGGACTTGGAAGGCTTTTGTTGATGCTTTTCAGAGAAGTTCTGCTCCAAACTGCTCAGAGAAGTTGAGAGAGCAGCCTGCCCTAAGGCAGCTCATCAAGGGCCGAAGCTTGAGGCTACATTCACTAGTTTGTCTAGGTTTGCACTGAGTTGGTGGCGCCGAGGAACGCCGCTGCATTGAGTTTGAGAAGAAGTTGAGGCGTGGCCTCATGCCGAGAATTGTAGGTCTATGATTCGATTTTGGGCAATTAGTTGATGCAGAAATTACAACTGAGATTATGATGCAGGAAGAGGAGGAAGGGCAGAAAGGCTTCAAGAGGAGTCAGGATGGCCAGGGTGATGGCAGGAGGCAGAGAGGTTTCACTCCTCAGCAGCCTCAAGATAGCTTCTCCAGGTCTACTTTCCCTGTGCCGAGTGCTAGTTCGGGGAAAGGCAGTTAGGGAGACATCACTTGTTTCAAGTGTGGTCAGCTGGGCCACAAGTCTCCAGTTTGTCCTCAGAGGGGAGGAGTTCAGAGAGCAGCATCTTCTTCGGCTCGATCTCAGAGCCAGAGTCAGAGTAGAGGTCAGCCACTATCGTGTTATCAGTGTGGTCAACCAGACACATGAAGAGGTTTTGCCCACAGCTTGAGTGGCACACCCGGTGCATCCGGTCTGAGGCGCACTCAGAGTCACCGGCCTCACGCCAGCCTCGAGGGCCAATCAGGGGGCTTCTTCGTCCCAATCTGTGCAGCAGTCTTATGCTCCGAGGGGTGAGCAGGTCGATCAGAGGTCATCTGGGCGCATGTATAAAGCGTTATCACGCAGGATCTTGTGCCACCCATCTGTGGTTAGAGGTAATTTTTGTTTTGCAACTCGGCTGCTAATGTTTTGATTGATAGGGGTGCATCTCATCCCTTTGTGTCTGCTGCATTTGCATCTGTTTTGGAGTTGGAGTTAGCACAGTTAGTGTAACAACCCTCATCTTGATTTAGCCATGCTTACGTACATCTTTGTATGACCTTCTCTTGCCATGATTATAAATCTTGTTATTTTGCTCTCTTGCTTGTTAAGTATTGCTTGCTTGCTTGATCTTGTACCTTGCTTGATGTATAGCCGAGGTCAAATTTTAGCTTAGCTCGCCTTTAAACCTTTGTACTTAGAATCGTTTTGGAACCTTGGTTGACCTCTATCTTCACCTCGGCATGTTTGCCGAGATGTCACTCTTTGGGCCGATGTGTTTAGAGCCGAGGCCGAGATGTTTTGTGTTAGCGATCCTTGTCCTTGGGTAGGTGTGGCCTAGACCGAGGTGTGGCACACCCAGGCCAAGGTGTGGCACCACTTAGTCAAGTGCCGACCTCCCTAGCCGATGTTCTTACTTGCCGATGTGTTTTGCCATCTAGCTTGTTGTATACGCTTTGTCAGAGACTCGTCTTGTCGATCAGTCACCTTTTTGAGTTGAACCAACCCGGTGATGCCACGTGTCCGAGCTGGAGGCTGAGTCAGCCGGCAGGCCTATAACACATCATTTTGTATCTTTTGGGTATCATTTTGGTCTCAATCTTTGTTCCTTTAGAGAGAGAAGCTCTAGAACAAGGTGTGAGAGTTTTAGAGAGAGAAGTTGAGTTCCGAGCTTGATCGTGGTAATCGAACCGTTGGATTTGAGTTTTGAGGTTAGATTCTTGTTTTACTTTGATTGTTCGTATCAAACACCTAGTTGCATTGCGTGATTGAATTTGTTTTGCATGCCATGCATGGATTTGGAGTTGGTTTTGAAGGAGAAAGTTAGTATTCTTGTGTTCTTGATGAAAGTGCATTTTGATCTAGAAGTTTATGGCTAGAGCCATGTTATTGTGTTTGTTCTTGCATGTTCTTCTTGGTTGGGTGCCTAAGTCCATGTTTTTGAACTCTTAGCATGTTTCGTTTCGTTATTGATTTGGATTCGGTGGTAGTACCGAGATCATTATGTGTAAATAAAGCTCGTTTTGAGAGTGTGATTTGCTATGTGATTGTCAGGACTTTGATCTTGCTTTGAGCCTACACCTGAAGAGCCATGTGAGTGGTGCTTTTAATAAAGCTATGTTAAACCGTTTTGATAAATCTTGTCTTGCCTTGTTTTGATAAAAGTATTTGTTAAGCATGAATGATTAGCCTAATCCGATGTATTAATGTGAGCCTTGTCTTGATGTTTTCTTGAGAAGTCCCTTAGCTGGAGGACTCTAAACTTTTGCAGCACTATGTATAAAAGGATACGGTCCTTTCTTGGAACACAAGTCCCTTGTACTGGAGGACTATAAACTTTCGCAGTACTAAGTGTAAAAGTCCCTTGTACTGGAGGACTATAAACTTTCGCAGTACTAAGTGTAAAAGTCCCTTAGCTGGAGGACTCTAAACTTTCGCAGCATTATGCATAAAAAGGATACGGTCCTTTCTTGAACACAAGTCCCTTAGCTGGAGGACTCTAAACTTTCGCAGCATCATTGTCAAAAAGGGCTACGGGCCTAAGTGACACAGTCTCTTGTATATGAAGGATACGGTCATTCCTTGGAAAAGTTATTGTGTTAAAAAGGGGCTATGGGCCTAAGTATCACAAGTCCCTTGGGCTGGAGGACTCTAAACTTTCGCAGCACCATCTTGTATAAAACGATTACGGATCGTACAAATCTTGTTTTGCCACCAATGGGTTACTACACGTATTGTTTGTTCGGACAGCTTTTGATTATGTTTTGCCGATGTCAGTGAGCATCCCCTGAAATTTGTAAGTCTTAACAGATGAATATGGTTCATCCCTTGATTCGGTACAGTTTTGATGTGCTTTGCTTGATAGAATCTCGGCTAATGTTTTGATGGTTTTGATATGTTTTGTTTTGAACAGACTCCGGCTATATTCATGCAAACCTTTATTATTAGTATCATTCACTGAGTTTCCATACTCACCCACTATATATATATATATATGTAGGTGATGAGCAGGACAGCGGTGACGCCTAGATGTGTTTACCAAATTTTGTTTTGGATATTTGATTTACGCGCTTGTTTTGCATCCTTGTTGGTCGTCTGCTTTCTACCTCGCATTATGTGTTTACGGCATTTTGTATTTATCTCTGCAGATCTTGGAAAATCATGCTTCTTGGCTTATATTCATTGTTTTTCGTCCTTGTCGGCTTAGAAGCCTTTTGGTCAAGATTTGACTTGTAATTTGATAACTTGGTCAGGTTGTAAGACTATATTGAATATGTCATTTCATTTGATTTATGCACAGCTCTCATGGACCACTTGTATTTTGATTTATTGCTTCCGTGATTTTGTAAGCCCCCGTGTACTCTGTTGTGTGTGGATTTTGGGTAAGTTGGCCTTCGTAATCACGGACATCGCCATCACGGCACCATCCTACTAGGGGCGGGTTGGGGTCATGATGTAATGGTATCAGAGCACAAGTTCCTTATTATAATGCTATTCACACACTTTGAGTCCTAAAGAGCATAGGATTTCCGTGAGAAAGATGCTAGGGTTGTATCATATTGCTTGCTATTTGAACAAGGTGTGCATTGTCTTGACTCACTTATTTGTCACTTGCCTGCATGGTTATTTGTTATTTGCTTAAAGAATCACACTTTGTATACTCATAGCATCATGAGGAGAGGTAGACCACTCAGCTCCTAGGTCAACCCAAGATAGATTAGACAGACCGAAAGATTAGTGGAAGGTTTGGCTCATGAAAGTTGAGGCAAACCAGCAAAGAAGACGCTTAGTGCCACTTCACAAAGCGAAAGCGCATTTAACGTCAAAAATGTAGTTCCACCTCCTCCAAGGCCACAGTTCCTCCACAACCAAATTTTATATGGAGATGGCACGATAGCTTTGATCGTGAATTCAAGAAGATGAAACCACCGAAGTTTTCTAGAGGTATTGAGCCAATGAAGGCCGAGGCGGGTATTAGAAATGGAGAAACTGCTTGAGATTTTCCCCAAAGACCGATGTTCGTAAGGTGACCTTAGTCAGATTTACCTTGGACGATTTATGTCGGAGATGGTGGATGATGATCGAGAAACTAACCCCGTTTAACTTGGGCAAGGTTTTTGAACTTTTACAACAAGCATTTTCTCGTTGTTCGAATCGCAAGGCTACCGAATTCCAGATTTTAACACAAGGCAAATTAACAAAGGGCGGAATATGATCGTGTTTTTACCGAATTGGTAAGGTTTGTACCTCATATGACCAACGATGAATACATGAAGGCCGAAGTTTGAAAGTGGGCTTCATGGACCGATTCAAGACCCGTTAGTTTACTCAATATGCCGACCTATGCCGGCGTCGGACAAGGTCGTTGGCCGGTTAACTTGAACAGATACCGTAACTAAGAGAATCAATAAAGAGGCGTAACCATGATAGTCATCGCGTTACGCTTGGCGCCAAGAAGAGGATGAATAAGGGCAAGATCGATATCCAAGGCGTGAGGGTAATACTAAGCCGATGTGTTCAGATTGTGGGAAGCAACATTTCGGGGTTTGTCGCCTGGACGCCGAGCGCTATGAATGTGGAGAAATGGGTCATTTTGTGAGAGATTGCCCTAAGACGAAGGCCGAAACCAAAGAAGAAAGGTGAGAACACCTCGTGCACCGGCCCGTATGGGTAATGGGGGAAAGGATCGATGAGACAGTGTAGTGTTTGCACTTGTACCGAGACACTCGTAACACCGAGACAAAGGGTGTCGTACACTCTCTATTTGCTCTCAAGATGCTTATGTGTTGATTGATTCAGGTTCTACGATTCGCTTGTATCTACTAAGTTTGCCGAGAAGATTAATAGAAAACTAGAACCCCTTGAACATGTATTATCTCAGGTCTACTCCATCTGGGAAGTCTATGATTGTTGCATCCATTTATAGGGCATGTGTTGTCATGATTGAGAATGTGGAATTGTTAGTTGACTTAATGCCATTGGATATAGCTCATTTTGATATTATACTGGGAATGGATTGGTTAGTAGCGAATTACGCATCTATAAATTGTGTTTCGAAGAGTGTCACACTGAAACCCCCAAATCTAGCCGCGATTATTTTTCAGGGTAAGGGAGTAGTGCCCCCACCTTACTTAATATCATCCATGAAGGCCTGTAAGTTGATCCAAAAAGGGTGTAAGGGTTATCTGTGTAGTATACTGGGTAATCAGAATGGGGATGCCATCTTAGCCGACATTCCAGTGGTTAGTGAATTCGCCGACGTCTTTCCAAATGATTTGCCTGGCCAATTAGTTGATAGAGAAATAGAGTTTACTGTTGATGTCATATCGGGAACACAGCCGATCTCCAAAACACCATATAGAATGGCCCCAGCCGAACTTAGAGAATTGAAACTGCAGTTGCAAGAATTGTTGGACAAGGGATTCATTAGGCCGAGCACTTCACCATGGGGAGCACCCGTGTTATTTGTTAAGAAGAAGGATGGTTCACTCCGCCTTTGTATCGATTATAGGGAACTCAATAAGGTCACCATTAAGAATAAGTATCCATTACCTAGGATTGATGATTTGCTCGATCAGCTACAAGGAGCGCGAGTCTTTTCTAAGATTGACCTTAGGTCGGGTTATCACCAGCTTAAGGTTAAAGCCGAGGATGTTGAGAAGACTGCCTTCCGGACTAGATATGGCCACTACGAATTTCTAGTGATGCCTTTTGGACTGACCAATGCCCCTGCTGCATTCATGGATTTAATGAACAGAGTCTTCAAGCCCCACCTAGATGAGTTTGTGGTCGTTTTCATCGATGATATATTAATTTATTCCAAGAGTGAAGCTGAACATGAGAATCATTTGAGACTTGCTGTGCAGATTTTGAGGGATCGGAAACTGTATGCTAAGTTTAATAAATGTGAGTTTTGGCTTTCTACTATCTCATTTCTGGGTCATGTGATAAATGAAGAGGGTATCTCAGTTGATCCTAGCAAAGTTGAAGCCGTAGTGAATTGGCCGAGGCCACCAAGGTGTCCGAGGTTCAAGTTTTCTTGGCGGTGTTACTACAGAAATTCGTGAAAGATTTCTCCAGATTGCAATTCCATTGACACAGCTTGACTAAGAAAGGAGCACTGTGATGAATGGATCAAGACCGAGAGTCACTTTTCAGAACTAAAGATTTAGGTTGATTACAAAGACCAAGATCGTACTTCCATCGTAATGAGGAATTTCATGTTTATAGTGATGCGCCACATAAGGGTTTGGGTTGTGTATTA
The DNA here is from genome assembly GCA_025200525.1 of Camellia lanceoleosa. NCBI lineage: Eukaryota > Viridiplantae > Streptophyta > Magnoliopsida > Ericales > Theaceae > Camellia > Camellia lanceoleosa. The sequence goes on from JANUSC010000024.1 coordinate 1,739,087, forward strand.
ATGCAAGGTGGTAAAGTCATAGCATATGCATCTCGCCAATTGAAGCCACATGAGAAGAACTATCCTACCCATGATTTGGAGCTAGCACTGGTATTCGCTTTTAAAGATTTGGCGCCACTACTTGTATGGAGCTTGCCGTGTTTTACAGATCATCGAGCTTGAAGTACCTATTCACTCGTAGGAATTGAACTTGAGACAAAGAAGATGGCTTGAGTTGTTGAAGGACTATGATATGCACATTCAATATCACCCAGAAAAGCAACAAGGCGGGCCGACGCCCGAAAGCAGTAAAAGTCACTTGAAATTTGGCATGTCTAACCTTGATTTCAGCAGAACCAACCATCGTTGAAGAAGTAAAGGCAAGACAAATGGATGATGAATTCTTCAAAAAGGTAGCCGATGAGATTGTTACGAAGCCGAGGTCAGGGTACACCTTTGAGAATCAAGTACCAAGTTTGAAGGAGATTGTGTGTGGCCGATGTTCCAGAGTTAAAAAGGAAGATTTTGCAGGAAGCTCACGCTTCCAAGTTTGCAGTTCATCCAGGGAACACTAAGATGTACCAAGACGTGAAACAGACATTTTGGTGGCCGAACATGAAAAGAGAAATAGCCGAATTCGTGTCTCATGTTTGCATTGTCGCTAGTAAAAGCGTAACATCGAGACCAAAGAGGACTCCTACAACCTTGCCGATCCTCGAAAGTGGAAGTGGGAACACATCTCCATGGATTTTGTGATTGGGTCAAGACACGTAAAGGTATGGATTCGACGGTTGTGGTAGATAGACTAACCAAGTCAAGACACTTTTTGCCTCAAGACTACTTTCAACGCCGATCACCTTGCCCTACTATATGTGAATGAGATTGTTAGACTCCATGGAGTGCCGATGTCAATAGTGTCGATGAGATCCTAAATTTGTTTCCAGATTTTGGCAGAGTCTACGTAAGCGCTTGGAGCCGAACCGAGATTTAGTATGCTTTTCACCCCCTGCATGTATGGGCAAACAGAGAGAACGATCTGCATACACTTGAGGATATGCTTAGACTTTGTGTATTGGACTTCCAGTGAAATTGGGGAGTGCATCTACCCTTGGTAGAATTCGCCATAATAACAGCTATCAAGCTAGCATTGGCATGGCACCGTATGAGGCTTTGTATGGGAGAAAATGCAGATCGCCGATATGTTGGACCGGTTGGAGACAGAGCTCGCTTGGTCCCGAACTCGATTCAAGTAACAACAGAGAAGATTAAACTTATCCAACAGAGGATCAAATCGCCAGAGCCGACAAAAGAACTACGCCACCGAGTAGGAATGAGTTGAATTTGAAGTTGGGGATCATGTATTCCTGAAGGTTTCGCCAATGAAGGGAGTTTCCAGATTTGGGAAGAAAGGAAAGTTAGCACCTCGTTATATTGGGCCATTTGAAATTTTTGACAAGGTTAACACCGTTGCCTACAGACTTGCCTTGCCACCGCATTGAGCCAAGTCCATAACGGTTTCATGTTTCGATGTTATGAAGTATATTCGATCCACCGCATGTAATTGAATATTCGAATCGAAGTGAATGAGAATTTGGGCTATGAAGAGAAGTTGACGCCTATTGTTGATAGACAAGTTACAATTGAGAAACAAATCCATACCAATGGTAAAAGTGGAATGGAAGGAGCATTACGGCAAGGATGCCACATGGAAATGGAAGAAGAAATGAGAATTGACATCCAGAGTTGTTCTTGGAACAAGGTACCTTAAGTTTGGGGACCAAACTTTTTAAGGGGGAGAGGATGTAACAACCCCTCATCTTGATTTAGCCATGCTTACGCACATCTTTGTATGACCTTCTCTTGCCATGATTATAAATCTTGTTATTTTGCTCTCTTGCTTGTTAAGTATTGCTTGCTTGCTTGATCTTGTACCTTGCTTGATGTATAGCCGAGGTCACTTAGCTTAGCTCGCCTTTTAAACCTTTGTACTTAGAATCGCTTTTGGAACCTTGGTTGACCTCTATCTTCACCTCGCATGTTTGCCGAGATGTCACTCTTGGGCCGATGTGTTTAGAGCCGAGGCCGAGATGTTTTGTGTTAGCGATCCTTGTCCTTGGGTAGGTGTGGCCTAGACCGAGGTGTGGCACACCTGTGCCAAGGTGTGGCACCACTTAGTCAAGTGCCAATTCCCTAGCCGATGTCCTTACTTGCCGATGTGTTTTGCCATCTAGCTTGTTGTATACGCTTGTCGAGACTCGCCTTGTCGATCACCACCTTTTGAGTTGAACCAACCCTGATGCCACGTGTCCGAGCCGAGGTCGAGTCAGTGCCTATAACACATCATTTTGTATCTTTTGGGTATCATTTTGGTCTCAATATTTGTTCCTTTAGAGAGAGAAGCTTCTAGAACAAGGTGTGAGAGTTTTAGAGAGAGAAGTTGAGTTCCGAGCTTGATCGTGGGTAATCGAACCGCTGGATTTGAGTTTTGAGGTTAGATTCTTGTTTTACTTTGATTGTTCAGATCAAACACCTAGTTGCATTGCGTGATTGAATTTGTTTTGGTATGCCATGCATGGATTTGGAGTTGGTTTTGAAGGAGAAAGTTAGTATTCTTGTGTTCTTGATGAAAGTGCATTTTGATCTAGAAGTTTATGGCTAGAGCCATGTTATTGTGTTTGTTCTTGCATGTTCTTCTTGGTTGGGTGCCTAAGTCCATGTTTTTGAACTCTTAGCATGTTTCGCTTTCGTTATTGATTTGGATTCGTGGTAGTACCGAGATCATTATGTGTAAATAAAGCTCGCTTTTGAGAGTGTGATTTGCTATGTGATTGTCGACTTTGATCTTGCTTTTGAGCCTACAATTCAAGAGCTATGTGAGTGGTGCTTTTAATAAAGCTATGTTAAACCGCTTTGATAAATCTTGTCTTGCCTTGTTTTGATAAAAGTATTTGTTAAGCATGAAAGATTAGCCTAATCCGATGTATTAATGTGAGCCTTGTCTTGATGTTTGCTTGAGAAGTCCCTTAGGAGGACTCTAAACTTTTGCAAAGACTATGTATAAAAGGATACGGTCCTTTCTTGGAACACAAGTCCCTTGTATCGAGGACTATAAACTTTCGCAAAGATTAAGTGTAAAAGTCCCTTGTACCGAGGACTATAAACTCGAAGATTAAGTGTAAAAGTCCCTTAGTCGAGGACTCTAAACTTTCGCAAAGATTATGCATAAAAGGATACGGTCCTTTCTGAACACAAGTCCCTTAGCCGAGGACTCTAAACTTTCGCAAAGATCATTGTCAAAAGGGCTACGGGCCTAAGTGACACAGCCTTTTGTATATGAAGGATACGGTCCTTCCTTGGAAAAGTTATTGTGTTAAAAGGGCTATGGGCCTAAGTATCACAAGTCCCTTGGGGAGGACTCCAAACTTTCGCAAAGACCATCTTGTATAAACGACACGGATCGCACAAATCTTGTTTTGCCACCAATGGGTTACTACACGTATTGTTTGTTCGACAAATTTTGATTATGTTTTGCCGATGTCGGAGCATCCCCGAAATTTGTAAGTCTTAACAGATGAATACGGTTCATCCCTTGATTCGCAGCTTTTGATGTGCTTTGCTTGATAGAATCTCGCTAATGTTTTGATGGTTTTGATATGTTTTGTTTTTGAATGCATCTCCATATTCATGCAAACCTTATTATTAGTATCATTCATCGAAGTTTCCATACTCACCCTCTATATATATATATATGTAGGTGATGAGCGTGATCGGCGTGACGCCTAGATGTGTTTACCAAATTGTTTTGGATATTTGATTTACGCCGGCTTGTTTTGCATCCTTGTTGGTCGTATTGCTTCTACCTCGGCATTATGTGTTTACGCCGCATTTTGTATTTATCTCGCAGATCTTGAAAATCATGCTTCTTGGCTTATATTCATTGTATTTGTACTTGTCGCTTAGAAGCCTTTTGGTCAAGATTTGACTTGTAATTTGATAACTTGGACAGGTTGTAAGACTATATTGAATATGTCATTTCATTTGATTTATGCACAGCTCTCATGGACCACTTGTATTTTGATTTATTGCTTCCGCATTTTGTAAGCCCCCTGTGTACTCACAGCGTGGATTTTGGGTAAGTTGGCCTTCGCAATCACGGATTATCGGCCATCACGCACCATCCTACTAGGGCGGGTTAGTCGTGACGCTTAGCGCCTCCTATTTGTGTAGTGTCACCTCTTAGGGGTGAATTGACTTTGAAACAATGTGTTAGGGGTTGTGACATAGAGGTCGATGATCATAGAATCCCTTTCTTTTTGTAGTTATGCCCATGAAGGGCTTTGATGTTATTTTGGGTATGGATCGTTGTCGCCATACCGCGCTTATTGATTGCTACCACGAGGGTTACTTGTTGTACCGTGAACTGGAGTGTTTTCGCTTTTCGGGGACCGAAGTTGGTAGTGTTTTTGCCACTGGTTATGATCCGCGAGGGCGGAGTGAGCTTTAGTGGTCTACTTGCTAGTCTTTTAATTAGTGAGGGTGATGAGACCTGCATTGTGTTGCCGAGGGTGGTTTGTGAGTACTCTGACGCTTTTCCCGAGGATCTTGTTAGTTTGCCACCTCAACAGAGATTGAGTTCTCTATTGATTTAGTACCCAGACGCCGATTTCTATGGCACCCTATCGCTTTTGCCCCACCAGAAGTTAGTTGAGTTGAAGATCTAGCCCAAGAATTGTTAGATAAGGGCTATATCCGGCCCTAGTGTTTGGTGGGAGCGCCAAATTTTTGTTAAAAAAAAAAAGAAAGGTGGTGCTTGAGACTTTGTATAGATTACCTAAGTTGAATCGGGTTACGTTAAGAATAAGTATCCTATGCCCTCAGATAGATGATTTGTTTGATCGCTAAAGGGTTCCCTTGTTTTTCTAAGATAGATTTGAGATCGTGTTATCATCGGCTGAGAGTCGTGGGAGGAGGATATTCCTAAGACGGCATTCCGAGACGCTGTATGGTCATTATGAGTTTCGTGATGCCGCTTTGGGCTCACCAATGCAATCCAAGAAGTTGTTTATGGATTTGATGAACCGGATCTTCCGGAATTCTGGGATCGCTTTTGTGGTCGCTCTCGTGGGATCTACATTCTGATTTATTCACCTTCGAGGGGGGAGCACGAGGAACACTTGAGAGTGGTGCTTGAGTTACTTAGAGCCCATAAGCTATATGCTAAGTTCGGGAAGTGTGAGTTCTGGCTAGAAGAGGTGAAGTTCTTAGGCCATGTAGTTTCTGGAGAAGGGGTGTCTGTTGATACATCCAAGACTAAGGCAGTGCAAGATTGGGCACAGCCTAAGAGTGTGTTTGAGATCCGCAGTTTTCTGGGATTAGCTGGATATTACCGTCGGTTTGTGAAAGATTTCTCCAGGTTAGCTTCACTGCTGACTAGATTGACTGAAGGAGTCAAATTTGTATGGAGGAGACTTGTGAAAAGTCGTTTCAGAGTTGAAGGTTAGATCGACCACCGCTCCGCCTTGATTATTCCTGAGAGAGGGTTGGGTTATGCAGTTTATTGTGACGCCTCATGAGAGGGTCTCAAGTTGTGTGTTAATGCAAGAAGGGAAAGTGGGTTGCCTATGGCTCACGCTGGCTGAAAATTCATGAGAAGAATTACCCTACGCACGATTTAGAATTAGCAAATGTAATTTTTGCCTTGAAGATTTGGAGGCATTATCTTTATGGTGAGAAGTTCGAGGTATTCTCGGATCATAAGAGTTTGAAGTATCTGCTACATAGAAAGACCAATTTGAGGCAGAGGAGGTGGATGGAGTTCATTGAGGATTATGACTTCGAAGTTGCACTATCATCCGGGAAGGCTAATGTTGTGGCCGATGCCCTTAGTAGGAAATCATGGTGACTTAGCTAGTATAGCCATCCCAGAGTGGGAGATGTTGGGTGCGCTTGGGGAGTTTGATTTGCATCCTGTTAATCCGTAGAGGTCGCGCCTTGTTTTCTGTTGTTGCATGCCACACTTGTGACCTGAGTGTTAGAGGCTCAGAGGGGTGATCTTGAGGTAGAATCTCTCCGAGAAAAGATTTCCATTGGGAAGGTTAAGAAGGGTTTGACGGTGTTTCCCTAATTCGAGTGTGAGATACCGAGACCGCCTGCTTGTGCCGAGTCTTGTCGAGAGGAGGTACCCGAGAGTTTTATCATCCGCGCTGCGTGTGCATCCGGAGGTACTAAGATGTATCAGATTTGGGCCATTTGGTGGCGGGGTATGAAGAGAGATGTGGCACCAGATCTAGGTGCCTTATTTGTCGCCAAGTGAAAGCCGAGCAAGATCGGCGGGTTTGTTGCAACCCTGCCTATTGCCGAGTGGAAGTGGAAGCATGTCACTATGGACTTCTGGGTCTTCCGAGGACCCACGGGTAGTGATGCTATTTGGGTGGTTGTAGACCCGTTGACTTAAGTCACGCGACTTCATTCCTATGCGGTTAGAGATTCAGAGATCATCTTTGTCGACTTATATATCCCGGACATAGTGAGGTTGCACGGGTCCCAAAGGACGATCGCCTCGTATAGAGATCCTCGCTTTAACGCCAAAGTTGTGGCAGAGTTTGCAGAGTGCTTAAGCACTAAGTTGACTTTAGCACGGCTTATCATCCTCAGATCGACGGCAAATTGAGCTGCATTATTCAGATCCTTGAGGATATGCTTCGGGGTTGTGTTCTCGACTTTTAGTGGGTCGTGGGAGAGGCACTTGCCATTAGTGGAGTTTGCCTACAACAATGCTAGCCTAGTATTGGTATGGCACCGCTTGAGGCCTTGTATGGCCGACGTAGATCTCCTGCTTGTTGGGCCGAGGTGGGTGATGCACCTTCAAGGTCCTGAGCTGGGTGAGGGAAACGACGGAGAAGGTTGAGCTTATCCGTGAAGAGGCTTGTTACAAATTCGCAGTCGCCGTAAACTTAATGTCGATCGTAGGAGGAGACCTTGGTGTTTGAGGTGGTGACCATGTTCCTTTCTCAAGATATCACCCAAACGAGGTCTCCGATGAGATTTGGGAAGAGCGGAAGTTGTCCCCGGTTTATTGGGCCTTTTGAGATCCTTGAGAGGATTGGCGAGGTCGCTTATCGCTTAGCTTTGCCACCGCAGCTTATCCGGAGTTCATGACGTGTTTCATGTGAGTATGCTTTAAGTATGAGCCAGATCCGCCACATGTGCTGGATTGGACCGATGAAGTTGTTGATGAGGATGTCTCGCATTTGCGAGGAGAGACCTGGTGACGGTTTGGATAGGCGGGATCAAGTTTTATGCGGGCAAGACCATCCCTTGGTGAAAGTTTTGTGAAGCATCACGGAGTGGAGGAGGCCACTTGGGAACGTGAGTTGGAAGTCCGTGAGAAATATCCGGATATGTTTATTGGATTTGTGATCCGGTATTTAGATTATATAATATTGTGGAACTTGGAGAATTTTATATATGTCTTTGAGTTGGAAAAACATTGAGAATAAAATGGGTTTAATGTTAGCATCCTAATCCTTGCCTTTTTATGGAAGTGAAATGTAACATTTATATGTTGAATGTGTTGTTTATATCATGAACTTGAATAATGATATGGAAATGGTTAACATTGAAAGGAATAATGCATAATATTGATGCAGGTTGAAATATATATTGTTTTATATATATTGTGAGATGTCTCTTGATAAGAGATGAAGTGACCGGTATCGGGTCAAGTTGTTGTTTATTGTTTTATAATACCATTGGGAATTGAAAAAAAAAAAAAAAAAAAACTTGTTTTTACAAATCCTATACTTAATTTCGGGACTAAATTCTTTTAGGAGGGAGGTTATAGCCTAATTCTATTGCCTTTTCCTTTTCATTATTGTATTCGGACTTATATTCGTGAGATTCTATTGTCTTATTATTATTTGTTGTTGTCCTTTAATTCCTTATTCTCCTTTTTTGAGTTATAGGATGTTTTGGGCAAGGTGTTGATTGCGTGTTGGTTGGGCTTAGAAACCAAGCGTTGATGTTCGCTTTTGGCTTGTCCGCTTCGAAGCGGAGTTTAACGCCGAGCGGGACTTGTTGTCTTTGTCCGCCGAGCGGGGTTTTGGCACTCGAAGCCAGGAAAACACCCATCCAAGATTTCTTATGCTAGGTTGTACGCCGAAAGGGAGTTAGGCCGCCGAGCCGGAGTTCAGAGTGTCCGCCGAAGCTGGGTTTGTCCGCCGAGCGGGCGCTTTGGGTATAAAAATCGTGTTTGACGCTTTTAAAAATCGCTTTTTCAAATTTCTTTTCGCTTATATAAAACCCTAGGTTACGGAAGTTTTCTCTCTCCCAACTCATCTTCTCTCCTAGGATTGATCTAGTTAGGGTGGTTTTTATCCTAGTTGCTTACAAAAAAGAAAGAGGAGAGTGAGGGCTTTCATTTAATCCGAACAAACTTGAATTTGGAGCACTTTGGAATTTGGGCTATCATCTTCGCTTCTTCTTTTGGGTTCTTGCTTCGAGGTAGGGATTTCCTACTCCATTTATACGCTTTTAATCCTAAGTGTTGGTATTTCGGGTATGTGGGGGTAGTTTGGTGATTTTGGGAGAAACCTTAGGGTTTTGGCTTAGATTAATTTGTATAATTAATTTAAGGGAAGAATGTGGAATTGGGTTTAATTCATGAAGTTGGGAAAAATTATGAGATTAATGATATAGTTGGGTAGTTTAAATACCAACATATGAGAATGTTGATTTTACATTCATTGTTGTATTTATTTCTTTGTTTAGAAATAACTCTTTTGGGCTATCGGTGGAGGATAGTCGTGATTGTTGTAGACCTTGCATGTGGGCTTAGGTATAACCGAATTAAGTCACTTATGTTGACTGCTGAATTAATACGTAACATTACTTGTATTGATTATGTGTCAGAGATATGGCAATTGTGTGTTTCTATTACATATGCATGTTATTTGGAGAAGATAGGGATGAACCCACGGTTTAGGGGAAGATAGGGGATGTAAACCTCTAAACCGGATTTGTTGGGAGGAGATAGGGATGGACTCAAAGAGCATCACTCATATGTGTGTGCTTATTGATAATAGCAATATTGCTATTTGTTGTTGATATGATACATCATTATAATGTGTATCAATAGTTGGAAGTATGGAAGTGTTGTGGTTTGAGCTTTAGTCTCATTTATTTTATGACATCTCGGATCACTATTATAGTTGGCCAGTTCTCCGGAGCCATAATGATATAATTGGGAAGTTGAATAAATATTGAAAGTGAAAGGTGCCATAGACAATATGTCATAGACAATGTAACACATACGCGCTATGAAATTGGAAATTGATTATCTTGTGTTAACCATGTATCGCATCGCTAATGCTTTAGTTAATTCTTTATACTTGGTTTAGTATTTTTCTTTATTGGGCCGTGGCTCACCCTATATGGGAACTTCTTACTTCGTGTTCGTGTGGTTCACTACCTCCAAGGACTTAGCTTGTGAGGATTTGGACTCAAGACTTGCTTTTATTTTATTTGTTTTTATTTGAACAACTTGTAGAAACTTTTTCAAGCCTAGGGCTTTATTTGTTTTTGAGTTAGGAACTTGTATGTGAATTGTGTCCAAGTGTTGGGCTTCTTATAAGATGTGTTTCATAGGGCATTTTATTATGATGTTTTTTATTTCATGGTACCTATGAATGGAATAAGATACTTTATTTCCTTATAATTCCGCAGATGTTAACATTATGTATTATGGGGTTATTTTTTAGGGCGTGACATCTCCTAATTCCCTTTGAGCCTTTTTAAGTAATAAGTGTTGAGTTTGTCGAGGGCTATCTTTTGATCCGAGAATCTCGTGTTTTTGAGCACTTTGAGTTTTTATCTTCTTCTCCGCTTGAACTCCAAAAATTTGAGGTAGGGATTCCTACTCATTCTTATGTGTTTTAACATAAAATATTAAGTTATTTGTATAGATGGTTTGAGTTGGGAAATTTTGGGACTTAGGGTTTCAAAATGAATAAAGGGGGTTTTGTTATTTTGACTTTGAATATGTATTTGGGTCTCAAAATGATGGTATTGTTGAAGAGTTAAGCGATATTTGAACCAAGTTAATATTGAGAAATGGAGAGAAAGTCCTTAATTTGTGTATAAGTTTAATTGGTATAATTAATTTGGGAAAATCATGAGAATATGAAATTCGAGTTGAATATATTGAAATTGGCTCATTGCGAGATGGAATAGTGAAGTTGATTTATTAATCGTTCACTTTGAAATTGTTGATATTTATTCCGTTGAACGAATTATTATCTGCTTAGAAATAATTGCTTTGGGCTATCGGTGGAGGATAGTCTTGATTGTTGTAGACAATGCATGATGATTAGGCAAACTAAAACTTAATCAATTGAGTATGCTATTGAATATGGAGGTTGATATAATATTTTAATTTTATGTATTGGTTTGATTATGTATATGATATGTGTTTATATACATTGTGTTGTGTGGGAGGAGATAGATGTACTCCACTAGCTTAGGGAAGATAGGGGATGGATCTCTAAACCGAGATATCGTTTGACATTGATAACACTACGTGTAATATCATATGTGGAATATGGAGAGTGTTTTGTTTGATATTGAT